>VXAU01002929.1:50028-77332 GCA_013399695.1 Formicarius rufipectus | reverse complement strand
TTTTTTTTTTTTTTTAGGGAGGGAGGAGGGGAACAAAACAAAAGAACAGGAAAAAAAATCCCTATCTTAAATACATAACAAACATACACACAGCAATCATGGGATTCCAGAGGAGGGTGGGCAAGGAAGAATGTCAGAGTGTTTATCATACAGCTGTGCCAAAAGTAAAGGCTGAATGAATGAGATGGAGATTAAAGCCAGTAGTTCTGAGCCTGTATTCAATCACTGCAGTCACTCTGTTTGCCTCCTGAATGCTGATGAAGTGTCATGAATGGTCCCATGTACTTTCATTCCAATATATTTCAGGCGGTAGTGATTATTGCTTGTACTCAGCTAAAGCTTGAAATAACTGGCAAACTCTTGCTTAGCAACAGAAAGCTTCATCTTCTCTCTCTTGGGACCACTAACTCAAAAATGTGCTATTTCTTTTAAAAGTTAAAGTTAGGAGGGGTAGATACTTTATATTCATTGCTTTCCGTGATAATTTAAAGAAGAAACCACAAACTAAAGCCTGAAAATCACTCTGTTCCATAAATAATTATTGACTAGTATATGAAGTCCAAATCCAATTTCTTTTGTAACACATTAAACTGTTCTGTAGTTGGGCAATTTTTATACAGGTAGTGCTTTTAGATATGCTGAGAGAATAGAATCACTTACTTCTTTTAAACAAAAGATCTCATAGTGTATTTTGATAAAACTCTTTCCAAGTCATTCATGTAAATTAAATCATTTAATGTGTGTGCTTATTTTTAGTGTTTAGGCTACATTTTTCAGTGATCTCAATCTTAAAAGGAAAATGAATGCACATTTATTAAATAAATGACAAAATGCAGACCATGGTTTGAATTGTAGATCTCTAGCAAGTGCATGGAAGAATTCATTAAAAAATGCAGCAGCATTATTCTAGTGTGAATTATATGCCGCTCTGTAGGTTTCTATTTTTGGTTACCACAAGATGGCAAAGCAATGAGAACACAAATGCAAGGATGAGAGAGTTTCATAATAATGCGTTCTGCATTCACACTTTATGCACATCAAGAGAGAATCCAAGCACAGCAGGGGTGACAATCACTCCAATAGTCTTTTGAAATCAAAGTACTTCCTTGAGAATGTCTTTCCAGTGCTAATTACACTCTTCTATTGTGGTTCTTATATTGTACAAAGTAAAATGTTTACACTGTCGCTGTATACACCCTTATCACTGGAAAAATGGAAGGTACATACTAATCAGATTATTAAATAGATTTGTTTTCTTTCATGTTTTGCTGGTTGTACTTTGTGTTTAGGGCTCAAATATCAAAATCCATGTCCTTTGTCAGCAAGGGACTTTGGCAAAGATGCTAATTTTCACCAACTCCAAGAATGTGTCTTTACTCGGGGGCTGTTATGCGGAAAGTAATGGTTGCCTAGACAGCTTGAGGTGTTTTTTATTTTTGTTTGGTTTGGGGGGGGGGGTTTCTTTGGGTTTGGGTTTTTTGATGTTTTTGTTTTGTTTTTATTTTTTTATTTTTTCCAAGTTGCATACTGATCATGCAGTAACTACTACCAATGGATTTTTCTAATAAGATGAAGGCAAAAAGCTGGAGACATTGCTTATCCCAGGATAGGATGTGCATTTGTGATATGCATCTGTGTTTGTGTGTATGGACATGCCTTTATGTGTGTAAGAATGTATGCACAATCTCAGTAACCACTATGAAACTCTCATTATGTAGGAGAGGATGTAACATATCAGTTATGTAATCGTGTTAGAGAAGAAAAAGTGTTCAGGCATTATAACATTTGTCTGACATTGCAGGGTTTTATGTGAAGGGTTAAGCAACCAGTCCAGTCTTGACTTTTATTCTGGCCTTTACTGCTAGGCTTGGTGAAAAAGATAACTGGTAGGTGGGATTTTCACATGAAAGTGGAACAGAGAACCATTTAATGCCATTTCCCACAGCATTCTCCTGGAAAAGCTGGTGGCCCATGGCTTGGACCATGCACACTTTGCTAGGTTAAGAGCTCACTGAATGGCTAAGCACAGAGAGTGCTGGTGAATGGTGCTGTGTCCACTTGGTATCTGGTCACTAGTGGTGTCCCCCAGGGATCAGTGTTGGGCCCAGTCCTGTACAATATCTTTATTGCTGAACTGGATGAGGAGATTGAGTGTGCCCTCAATAAGTCTGTGGGTGCCTCCAAGTTGCATGTGAGTGTTGATCTACTGGAAGGTAGGAAGATTCTGCAGAGGAATCTGGACAAGCTAAATCTGCATCTGGAGATCTCTAAATTTTTTACTGTATTTGCTTTTTGAACAATGACCAGCCTCATTTCATAGAAGATATCAGAATATAGGTATTAAATGGAATAACCTTATCTCATATCAACAAAGAACTTCTTTTACAGCAAATTGATATCAATATGTGAAATTAGGAAGCAGTAGAAAAGAGAAACTGACTAGTTGAAATTGATGTAATAGATGTGGTGAATCTAACATGTTTAAAGACTAAAATGTCAACAGCCATAAGCATGCAGCTGTACATACATGAGTATAGGCACCATGTGTACCTATTTATACACAAAATATACACTAGTGTATAGTGGAATATTATTTGAATCATTTAATAATGGAATTATTTATGTTAAAATGGGTAACTGGAGGTTATCTAGTTAAAAAAAATATAGAGACCACAGAATTGTACAGTACATAGCCAAGTGAAACACTGAAGGTGTGTGCCTTTGGCTTTTCAACTATCTCTGCCTCCTGATCTCAGAGCACCTTTGTTCAGAGCAACTGCCATGGCTTACGGTAAATACAAAGTCATACAAAGTGAATGGTTCTTGAAATTCAGTTGGCTATGAAATCATTTGACAAATATCCCCGGTGAGAATGATGTTATTTAAGATATAACAGAAATTTGGGAATAGACTGGTGCTGGGAATGTGGAGACCTTCTCATTATTCTGTTGAATTTGCTGTCTGTGAAGTTAGTGGTAAGACTTCCATTGATTTTATTTGGAACAGGATTAGTCATTGTAAAAAGCTTCATGTTGTACAGAAAATGTACAACTGTTTTCACTTAAGACTAGGAAAGGATTGTTGTTCTTTAATTCATAAGGTTTCAGCAGATTAGAAGAACTTATTTTTTGTTAATACTGCATCCTCATGGCTCCAGCTCTGGGCTACTGTGAGTTTGATGGTGGTGTAGTGTCACTGAAAATAGTGTTGTATCCTCCTGTTAAAAAGAGCAAAATGATTATCTGATACAGAATATATATGGCAATATCAGAAACTAAATCCTAGTCTTTTGATCGCCATACCTGTTTTAAATCAAGACTGTGTAATAATTATTTAATATATTCCTTGAGTTCAATGGTAATAAAACAGTCACTACTTCTGTATAAAACTGGGCTCCTGTTTCTCTTGCAATGAGGTTGTGATGTTCTCTCTATTGCAAAATTGCTGTCCCCCTCTGCCATTATCCTCCCCAGCATCAGAGCAAAATACACATATGCATGCATTAACATATACACGAGTAACGTGACATGTGGTTACAACTGCGATTAATCATTCAATTCACTACCCTTAGTTGCCCCTTAAGTAAATATACATATGTGTTGGCCTATTTTCTCTAGGCATAACCTACCCAATTTTTTATCTGAATGATTGGATTTGTCTTAGTGTCATAATCACTCTCCCTTTAACTGTTGCTGTATAAATTCAGATTACCTATAGCTAATTAAAATAACTTTATTTTGTTTGAACCTAGTACATTTTAGATTCAAGGCATTTAGACAAAAGGTTATATGGCCTTTCAGAAACCCTTTTTTAATGAAATATTTATTGCTAGCTTTTCTGTTCTGATTCCTATCAGCTTATCCTCAGTTTTCATTCAAGCTGCTATATTGCCATTGGGAAAATTAAAATAAGAAGATCAGGCCATAAGTAGTCAATATGACCATGTATATCTCATATATGTACATTAGTTGCTTGTATCATTCAAATTTTATTACATTGTGAGTGCAAACATTCATTCAATAAATCTCACTTTGCTGCTGTGTTCCTCATCCCTGTGGGATCATTCTCCTGCCTGTGAGTTTTATACTTACCTCTGCTTACATACCATTGCCACAGAAACACAATACCACTATCATTGATCTAAACAAATATCTTCAGCAAAAGGAAGGCAGAAAATACTAATGCTTCTCCTTAAAGTTCTCCTTCAACATTTCCTCTGGATGAGGGACAGCACTTAGTTATGCTCAATGCTCTTTACCTGGACAGCATTCATGTTGTCCTCTGCACCAGAGAACTTCTGGTTGGTGCTGCTTCAGTGTGACCCATGGAGGTGAGCAAGTCTCACATATTAGTTTTTTTAGAGACTTAGTTGATGAAAGATGGAATATGGTTTATAATGGTTCATGATACACTTAAACCCAAATTTGAAAGGATAATTTAGTGTCATCCAGAAGACGCAGTTAGAACACTCAATGCCAGACTCAGACCTGACCTTTTCTGTTTTTTTAGTGTTTTGTTTGTTTGTTTGGTTGGTTGGTTTTTGTTTTGTTTTTGTTTTCTTTGTTTTTGTTTTTACATACGGCATTCCCTTGAAAATCAGAGGAAATTCTTCTTGTACAGGTAGTTTCTATTTTGAAATTTTTCTCTGGGTTGAACTAAAAGTTATATATTGTAAAGATATTGCATACATACAGGCTTACTGATTCACTCTTTTATTAGTAGGATAGTATTGTGTGAAGGATCTTGGTAAGTTGCTTGTATCTTACAGCCAGTGTGAGGAGCAATGCATTCTCAATCATCTTCAACACATCCTTCTGTGTATCTGTTTATCCAAGTACACATTTTTTTGGAGTTTAGAAAACTTAACTGCAGTCTATTCTATGCCTTAGGAAACATAATTCTTGGTGGTACACCATAAGCAGTAGTAAACTTAGTTCATCAAAATGCTGAGTAGAACAGTGTCAGGACTCATTTTCATTGCTTTTTATTAAGGACCTTGAACTGAGGAAGTATTATTTATTAGGTATTTATCAGGAAATTGATGGCATAATTTAACTTTTTATTAGCTAGTAAAACTGATAAGCAGTACATAAAAAGATGGACCTTGTTATAGAGGGACTAATAATAATAATAAAAAGGTTAATTTAAAGTTTCTTAAAAGGTCACTGGTGTAAAGACTTTTTAGCATTGCCTTCTATTGTATAAGCATATACCTGGAAGTTTTACTTTTGTTGATAATTTTATTTGTGTTTATTTTTCAGCTGCTAAGTTCAGCAGAAAATGGATTTGTACACTTAAAATATTTTCAGTAACTTGAGAATAATTCTAAATCTAGTGTGAACATATATAATGTACTTTCTTTAAGCATAAACCCCTCTATGGTGTAGAGTTGAAATAATGGATGTTGTGAGTGTGCAATGATTGAGCACTCAGTTGTGTAAATAGAAGGCATTGTTCCTGATAAATAGGACATAGGAAGAAATATTGTGTATGTCTCTAATCTTGAGCTCCTTACTGACTTATAAAGGTGGATGGGAGGACTGTAGTCCTTATTCACAGCACTGTCTTTGGGTAGCCTTGGATACATGAGCAACTTAAAACCTCTTTTTCTGACACTCTCCTGAGTTGTGCAGAAGAGAATCTTATCCCATAAATGGTTATCTTCTTGGAGGACTAGAAATAAGGATATAAAAATCATGGATTTCATCCATGAAAACTTTCAGTTTCAGCATGCACCTGTTTCATAAGTCATTTTGAGAAAAACATATATAAAAAAGGAAAATGCAGCAGTGAAGCTGGCCCAGATAGAAAATCACTCCTCCAAGTCTGCAGAACATCTGAGAATAATAGCCAGCATACTCATGCTTCTCTGTCACACTTGTGTAAAACACTGTTCCCAGACAAACCTTTAAAATGAAAGCCATCACTCAAATCCATCAGTTAAGGAGACTGTCAAGTTCACTTCCTCTGGCTGGTGCTAAAATTTGGTATTAATCTAACAGAAAGGATATTTTTCTTTTGCATACTATATCTGTATTTTTTAACTTTTACCTTGGTGATGTACCTGCAATAGTATGGTTTGTGTGCTAAATCTAGTCCCTGATTGAGGGACTTCATTGTACCGAGTATTAAACATGGAGAAGCAGGTACCACTGAGGAATGTTACACAGCTCATGTGATCAGTGATGAAACTCTGAGAGAAAAGCGAAAAGAAACAGCAGACACAGCAGATACATGCTATTCTGTTCTGCTCTTTGTGATGTGCTTGATTTGAGGACTCATGCTAGCATCCTAGTTTTACCTAGGTATCATAAACTTCCTTTATGGTCACTGCAGAGACATACTACAAGAGGTGCAAATTCTGCCTGTTGAATCTTTGGGCCTGAGAATCCTTTTGCTAAAGATTCTCAACATCAGGCTCTGATCTGATTTCATATCTAATACATCTAATTAATATCATATATTATTCGGTGGGAATATTTCTTCTTGTGTATAGTAAGACATTCAAAACTGTTGTTTGTTCCCTTCTTGGATATGGGAACTGTTCTACTGTACATTTTTCAATGTATACTTTTGCTGTGTTACTAAAATAAGTTTATATTTCTCTGTGGTTATGTGTGAGCTGTTGTACCTGTATGTTCTCAACAATTGTAAAGTTTTCAGTGTGTGACTTTTCATCACAAAGTCTAAAGATACTATATTTTAAATGTAGAATCCTTATGGATCCTTTCCATTAGGAAAAAAGAAAAAAAAAGGCAAAATGATTGCACTAGCTACTAGAACACTGTTGTCTAAAGATTTCAGGGTAAGGCTGACATCTAAATTTAAAAAAAAAAAAAAAGAAAAAAAAAGGCAAGAAACAAAAAACAACTCATCATGTTGTAATTACTAGAACTTTATTTTTTTTTTCCATAGTCTTTTGCCAAAAAAAGAGCAGTGTTACAAGTAGTAGGGCAAAGAAACAATCTTATTTTTAAGAAATTATTTAGATCCTCTAAGAAGACAAAGGGTTATTCAGTGTGATCACATTTATCACAAAAATGACAGAAAAATTTCGTAGTTTGATGTTTCTTTCATTCATAAGTATGAGTTAGCATATGGTATTAAGGCTGGATAGTTTTAGGTAGCTGTTGTTTTCAGCTGCCTGCTTTGGCCTCCAAATTTTCAAATCTGCCACAGGCACAGAGTAGTAACAAAGTTATTGTTGCATAGGATACAACTTGGTTCATGTTGGATGATAATTAGGCTTTGAGGTTATTATTTCTGCAGCTTAAGGTCTGAGACGTCAACAGGTTTTAATAAAATAAATTTCGAGTATATAGATTCTCCTTTCCTGCATGACCCTTATGGATCAAATTTTAGCCCAATCTGCTGTTGAACCTGGAATCTTGCAATCTTGAAAACCAGTAAGAAAGGCAGTTGTGTGACGACTTTTTTAAGTTTGTGTTTCACATGTAAATAGTTTTCAAGTCCTTCAAGAGCAACAATCAGGTACTTCTAGATTAAGGGTTTGGTTTGTACAAAGGAAAACCTGAGAAGTTAGAAACTGTTTACCTGAGTTGCTACATTGTATCTGCTTCTGATATATGACTTTATCTGCATGTTCTTTCAAACTGATTTCGTGCTCCCTGCAGTGACATATTTTGCTAACACTACAGACTTGTTCCTTCCTGACATACAGCTTCTGGCTCCAACAAATGTCAGTAGCTTTTTAGACAAACCTGTGCTTTTTATTCCTGTCTTTTTCAAGAGGAATATCAGCATCGCTCCAACAACATTTTTTCCCCTGGCTTTTCTGCTTTTCTGTTTGTTTTATAAACAGACTAGGTTTATTTTACATGTAGAGGCTGGTAAAGACATGGAAAGCCAATTTTCTTCNTTTTTTTTTTGTGGGTGTGTTTTTTTTTTTTTTTTTTTTTTTTTTTTTTTAGTTATTTTAAATATTTTAGGGGAAGTAATAGAGTGGCAGCCACTGAGTTATGCAAATAAGCAAAGCTTTGTTCAATCCTGAATTCCTGCAGTTATTTCCTTTCTGTAACCAATCGAGGACTCCAGAAACAATTAACTAACCCTATGAGAAGAGAAGTAAATGGGAGGCCCTCGAAGCTGCAGGTCCTTGGGGACCTCTGTGGAGCTGAGATTTGCAGTTCACACTGATGTCCACAGAGGCACAGTTTACTTAAAGAAAAAGGACTCAAACATCTTTTAATTTCTACTTACTTTTGGTAACATCAGTTATATGACTTATTAGGTCTGCTTTTAGGTCACTTTAGGAAATTCAAAGGAAAACTGCAGAAATAACTAGTCTAGAGAGGATGGGTCTATAATATTAATGAAATAAATATTAGTGGCATATATTGATTTTTGGGTGAATAGGCATTAAAAACTTTTCTCAAACATGAAAGCTGTGAATTCTGCTCACAGAAGGGTCACTGACTCTTCCAGTGCTGTAGCTTGGTGAGTTTCCAGTCTCCATGCTGGAATAAGTAGGATCCTCTCCAGGAGACCTGTCAGGGCAGGGTCTGGCAGCCAGTGAGGCAGCAGGGCAGCCCCAGTCCTAGTCCCCAGTTGCAGGGACGGACCAGTCAAGGCCCATGGCCAGGCAGGGCAGGGCTCAGTGGGGCTGGAGACCAGCCCTGCTGTGCCATCACCGGGATGGGGTTTGATAGTCCTGATCTGTGGCCAGGGTATGCTAGACAGGGACAGTGAGGCCCATAGTAGCCCTCAAGGCTCTGGCATAAATTTCTCTATTTCTCTTTCAATATTGTACTTTCAGCCATGATTTTTTTTTTTTTTTTCTTCCTTCAGTAAAATGCAGCATATGGAATTTGTCAGTTGTGACCTGAGACTGTTCAGGAGTTTCAGAAATAACATTGCCATGCCTTAAACCCATGATATCAATATGAATTACTTTTTAAAGCAGTGTACAAGGTAGGAAAATTTAGTTAGAATTAAGTACCTATGTATGTAAATGCCTTGCTTCCACATTTATTCTTATGCCTGTGAATTTTTGATCTTTTTCAGGTGTCAAATTTCCATCTGTACCAATTGTGTTTGAGAATTGCATTTGGAAACTGAAATTGCAATGTTTGTTTTTACTGAAAATTGGTTTTATATTTATTTGTCTTCCTGTTAGGTTTTAAACAGTCACATATAAGGGAAATTATTCTTAATTATACAACGAAATATTAAGCTATTACATGCAATAGCAATATCAGGTGCAATAAGTTAGGACATTAGTTTTACCTGGGATAAAAGAAATCTCAATATGGTCCCTAAATGTATCTTGAATCTCCACAGACTTGATTTTCTTTCCTATGCAACTATTTAGAAGAGTAGGATCTATCTTAATTAAAATTTACTGCTTATTTCGGAATGAAAGAGCTGAAAACTATTTTCCTATCCTCCTAATGTCTCTGCTGTTTATGTGCTTGAGATGGCTAAGTGGTAGTCTGAAAATTGCAATAAGATTAGTAATTACTAGGGGACATAATGTACTGTTTCATTGCAGTGGAACTCTGAAACAATATTTAAATTAACTCTTTAAAGGAGAACTCATTCATCATATTTTTCTCTTGTTATTTGTACATCTTACTTAACTGGATTCTACAGTGAGTTTTTCTTCACAAAATGAGCACTAAAGCCACACCTTTTGAAACAAACACTCTTCTTTTATACCACTAAAATCCAAAATCACACCCTTGAAGACTGAGAAAGTACAAAAGTCACATGTTGATGTTGATGCTTATGAAATATGTCTCTGAAAGTATAATGAACTAAATATATGGAAAGTTCTGAAAAAATTGTACTGTTTTTTACTTTACTAGCACCTGTGGATTAACAAATAGGTTAGGATTTTCCAAATTAGTTACTTTTTGTTTCAGTGACATTGGTCCTGTCTTCTTCTACTGAGAGCAGAATCATACCCTCAAGAAAAACTGTGTAGAAGGAAGATTGGAGAGACAACGTCTGAAAATGAACCTTCATCAATGGAGAGACAAGTGTGTGAAGAAGATCGGACTGTTTTTCACTATAATAGACTTTGTGTTTTGGGTTTTGTTAAGGGTTTTGCAGTTGATGCATAATTCCTTCTATGCTCTATTGTAGTTGCTGGAAAATTCCTTCTTCCCTCATGGCCTCAAATCCTACCCAGTTGTTTTTACTCCATTACAGTATATTCCCTATATGGTTATTCCAATCTCTTGTTAAGTTAAAAATCTAAAAATGGGAGCCCAGTTAACAAAAAATGAAGAGGACGTATACAAGTACTTAAAAGGTTTTATCCAACGACATGGGCATCCCAAACATAAAGCCTCCATGAAATCATTAGTTAGATGGATTGAAAAGCACCACCAAAATGTCCCAGAGAATTTAACATATGGAGATTGAGACAGGTTAGGGGCTTCTTTGTCGAGGGCAATATCTAAAGCAGACAAAGAAGCAGCCAAAGCCACAGTAGCTTGGAGGCTAATTCTCAAAATTTTAACGCAATCGGAGAGGAAATTGTTATCAGAAAAGACAGGGAATTGCAGTTGATGTGTGGTTTTGGCATTGGGTCAAGATCAGTACAGAGATTCCCCTGCATCACCACAAATCACAAAATGGCATTGAACCCTCTTGTCACCCCTCTCTGCATACCCCTGACTGCCATCTTGGGAGCTGTACACGCTGTGGTCCTTAAAATGGCTGCAGTTTGGACCTTGCTTTGCAAAATGGCTGCACCAGCCAAGGTCATCAAAATGATGGCTTGACTGTGCCCCATTCTGGTCGCCAAGCTCCACGCTGGGTGCCATCTGCAGCTCTGATGTCGGCTTAAGAAAGGCAAAGGCACACTTCTGAGGGGTGAGGCAGAAATGGCCATTTATTAAAATGGCTTCCACCTTTTATAGGGTCTGGCTAGAACTTTCCAGAAGGGGGTGGGACTGGGGAGGAGTTAGGGTGGAGCATGAGAGGAGCATGCAAAAGAAGGGGTGGGAATAACCATATAGGGAATATACTGTAATGATGTAAAAAACAACCAATCACAGCGTAGGATTTGAGGCCATGAGGGAAGAAGGAATTTTCCAGCAATTACAATAGAGCATAGAAGGAATTATACATCAGCAGCAAAACCCTTAACGAAACCCAAAACACAAAGTCCATTATAGTGAAAAACAGTCCAGTCCTCTTCACACACTTGTCTCTCCATAGATGAAGGTTCATTGTCAGATGTTGTCTCTTCAATTTTGGTAGCTCCTTCCTCCTACAAAACTGGTAAAGACTATTTTGAACAGGTTGTCTAACTCTCATAGCATGGAAATTGCCTCATGTAGTCTTGTTAGTAAAACAACCACGATATTTGTTTCAATAAAAGGTCCTAAATGATATATGGCACATCTTAGAAAAAAAAAATGCTTTAAATGTCATTGACTTGAATAACAGGAAAGGGAAATAGTGTATTTCCATGAGTATATTCTATTTAAAAATTGAAATCCCTCTATATCACATAAGAATTGCAATAATGTTCTTATTTGGTAGTTATTCTCAAATTGTGATGATTCATTTGAACAGCTTTTTCCCATACCTATTGAGCCAATTTTACTTTGTTACTTTAGATTAAATATAATTTTTTTCAGAAGGGTTGTGGGAGTTGTTCTTTCTAGTGTTGGGTTTCCAGAAATTTTGCTATTGTACTTTAAAAGTGTGTGTGGTTCTTTGAGGCAAAGCAATTCCTTGCCATAATCTCTCTCATTCTGAAGTAAAATTGAAAAAGAAAAGGTAATATGACTGTCTGAAATTGAATCATGTTCAGTGTAAGAGATCTTCATGTAGGTTGTTCTCTTTGAGAAAGGATATATAACAAAAAAAATTTCAAAGTCCACTTAAACATATGCTTTTTATATTTTAAATTGAATTATGTTTAAATATTTGTTACTCAGGTTGATGTCAAACTGAAAATAATGAGTGACACTAAGTACTTAAGTTCCCCCTTATTTCAGTAGGAATTGTTGATCCTAAGCTCTGCTCAGGAGTTGGCATGGCTCTGTTGTCACAAAGACTTCAATATTGTAATAGAAAACTACTGAATGTATTCCTATGATCTGATTTTGAAACAAGTCCTGCATTGTGTTCACTGACAAAAGCACATCTGATTCCAGCCAAGAATTTTAATACCATCTAACTTAATGCATTTTGAACTAAAAGAGCTTGTGTTGCTAGGCATCAAATTGGTGATGCATGGAAAAATTGTTCACTGAAACTCTAATATAAGCCTGCATGTAGAAATCAAAAGTAGATTTTATGGATGAGCATGAAATTCTAACCCGCTGGAAAGACCTGTATATTTAGATCAAGACTTATTTTCATTGTACCCATAGATACCCTTAGTTCATCATTTGATTTTATGTCTTTAATTTAATTTTAGGCAAAGTCTTCAGCTTTTCATTAAGCATAAATTAAAAAAAAAGTAAATCTGTAACTTGCTTCCTGCAGTCAATGTGGAATAATCAAACTTTTGTTTTCTATTAGAGAAATTTCTATTTTTATCCACAGAAATTTAGAATATTGCCCCAAGTACCCAAGTACAAATGTATTATTTAAGGTTTTTGCCTTTGACAGACAATATAGGTCTTTCAAAATCTTTGTTCTTTCTGCAGTGGCATATAGTTGATATAGTGGTCATAATAATGAACATGAAAAAATGCCATTTGCTTTTAAACTTTTCAGTACAAACTATTTTATTTCAAGGATGTAAATGTTAAAGATCTTTATAAATATATTCATTTTACCTTGAGACATCCTACACATTTGCTGAAGATATGTACCTACACTCACTGGTTCCTACACACTTCCACAGAAGTCTCACAAATAACAGTTTTAGGACTGATCACAGTTGGACTTGATTTACAATAAAGCAAAAATTCCACATAGAAGCATTTTTGTTTGTGGTAGAAGAGAAAGGGGAGACATCAGCTGGCATTTTAAGAGTGCAGTACAATATAGAAGAGCATTTAAGAACCTAAAATTTTTCTGTTTGGCAATCAGATGGTGGCAACACAAAATCAAATAAATTGAGGTCAAATAAAGGGAGATCTTAGTTACTGGATTAAAATTTTAGAATAAGAATTTATCAAATAGAAAATATTTACATATCTATAAAATAACAAGAAGAAGAACAAAGAAATACCCATTCATTTGCTTGGAAAATAGATTATGGTAATTCTGAAATAATCTTCGTACTAGTAAAAATGACATTTCTTCTCCTGGGAAAGAACTTTTTGACAAAGCTAGAATGACTTGAAGTTCTCTGATGATGCTCATCTTTTCTTCTGTGAAGATTATTTTGTTCAGGTTGGAAGGTGGTAAATTGCTTTGTTTACTGCAAGTACATAAAGAAAATCTAATGAAAATATGGAGTCTTTATGACTGTTTATAGACTGTGGCTCTTAATCTCTCAAATGGAAAAGCTCCAGTGAAACTCCACTTCTGGCAGTCTTGAGATTTCCTCTCTGGGCTCAGGAATGAAGTGGAGCATATTCAGAGGCTTTCAGATGAAGAGCCTTCTTTCACTGATATCTTTGGAAGAGGTCACTGTGTTAACTTCCCTAAAAATGAAAGGTATCCTAATTTTTTAACTCAGTACTTACAAGAAGCATAATAATTTTGTTCCATTATCTTGGTCTCTATATTTCTAGATTACATTGTTAAAAAGTCAAAGTAGCATACATGTCATCAAAGTGAGGTACTCCTATAGACTTATCCTCTTACCTAATGAAAGGCAGAAAGGACACACTTTACACCAGGATGACTCCCTCCCTGGAGATGGCCTTCCATAACCTTAATACTTTTCATTCTTTACAGCCATCTAAAGCCTCTGTACTTAAAATCTTTGCACCCTGTGACACAATCATCAGAAAATATTTATGTCATATATATGGGAAGAGCTGCTGTAGTTCTACAATAGCTTCCAATTTTCTTCTGCTATAGATAAAAGAATGGCAACAGAGAAATTATTTCTGTATAGCAATTACTCTCATTTAGGTATCCTAGTATTCACAGTTCATAATAAAAGTAAGATCACCATGCCTGGAAGAAATCATAATTTCTAAACTAAATAATCAGCTGAAAACAATTACGATGATAATAATAAAAATCAAACCAACCAACAAACAAACACACCCCAAATAACCCAGCTGGCTCAAAATGAACCAATGCAGAACTAAAACTGAACAGGTCCAAAAGCACAAAATATTACTGATAGGTGTTCTTATCAATATTCACTATTTGCATTCCCAGGAAGGCTCTTTGCCTTCACAAAATATCTTGACATAGAGCCTCACTGTTCTTTTTCTCAGAGTTACAGACATTATTCACCTTCACCATGCTGTAAGTCTGGTTCCTTTCTTCTGAAATGGTGGATTATATAATTACTCACCTAGATTATATGATTTACCCTGTCTTTGAATGAAAGAAGTGATAGTATAAAGACTTACTGATAGTGGGGATTATGGCAACGCATACACTTAACGAGTCATTCCACTTTTCTGGCCTAGTCATCAAGATCTAAATACGCCTCTGATTATCTGTTTGGTTTTTTTTAACAAGATCTACTGAGAGAGCTATATGCCTTAGGAGCACTAAATCTCCCACAACCCATATGAAATATATAAGTGATGGGGTGGAAAAAAAAAAGGCTTTTCACTGTAGTGAATATCATATCTGTATTTATAAGTGTCTAATTTGTATTACTTACATATAACATGTATTTGCATGATTTTGTATAGTACCTTGTTCAGTTTTACCATGTTGTAATTCACTGCAGTGTAAGAGTCACAGAAACATAAAAATTTAGGTAGCTTAGCAGTGAACCAGTCACACTGGTGATGACAGCCTACAATATTTTGCTGTTTCACACAATAAGAATTGTAAGCTGCTTCTGAGAAGAATAGGCTGGGTAAACTTGTATTCTGAATGAAAAAAATACAGCATAGGGAAATAGCATTATAATTTTAGACTTAAAGTCCATTCATAAATGTTTCAGGTTGGGTTTTTTGTTTATTTTTTGATTTTTTAATTTTGATGATTTGACATTAATAGATATTTACCATATCTTATTTTTGTCTTATTGAGTTTGTTTTTTCAGTATTTCAGCATCATAAAAACAATTTATTATGACTGTTATTGAAACTGCATGTTTTTTTTCCTAAAAATTGTATTGCATTAGTTTTTTTTGTTTTGTTATTGGGTTATTTGTTGTTGTTTTTGTTTTATAAAGACAAAACATGGTAAGCTAGGGATTTGCAAATACACTGTTGCATGTGTTTACTACTGCACCATAAAATCCAGAAATTATATGTAATATAAAGTGACAGCTGGGAATTTTTTTAAGTCTTTCTACACATTGAAATTCATAATGTGTCTTTCTTGCATGTAAAAAGAAGTCTTTTGGTATGGTAGTTGTACTAGAGGAAGTGCATGACTTTAAATGTATAGAATTTACTTGAGGCTAATATTCTTCATACAATAATTTTTTTGCACTTCTTGTTCTGCCTCTCATATCATGGTCCAAATCCAGAATAAGGTGGTCTGTATTTCCTTAGTATTCAGGAAAAACTGCGTATCTTGGAGAAGTCAGTAAAAAGTAGGCAGTTACTGAACTAAGGGTGCAGTGTCATTTAAGTAATCCAGAGGATAGTTGCATATTAAATTTAGTAAAAGAAAAGAGGAAATAACAGCTACATCAAATATAAGTCAGGAAGAGAATTCAGT
Organism: Formicarius rufipectus; assembly: GCA_013399695.1. Classification (NCBI taxonomy): domain Eukaryota; kingdom Metazoa; phylum Chordata; class Aves; order Passeriformes; family Formicariidae; genus Formicarius; species Formicarius rufipectus. Next base: position 61,585 of record VXAU01002929.1, on the reverse strand, counting down.
TTAAATGAAACAAGAGCCAAAGGAAGTCTGTCAAACTTTGGAAAGCTTTGAAAGACTTTTTCTTTCAAAACCGACACACAAAGCAGTTAAGACTTCGGTGTATTCATGAACATGTGGGGACATTTTTATTTTCCACATACTTTAGAATTTCTTTTCTGAAAGTATGTAAAGAGCACACAATTTAAATTTCATTGCTGTGTAATATTGTTCCTTTATTTAGCTGATGTAAGTAAAAGTAACCTGTGCAACCTCTACTCTCTGGCTTTTATGGAACAATAACCATTTTCTGACAGAAGCAGTTTGCAGGGTTTTCATATGTCCACCACAAAAAAAAATTGTATGTCATCTTGGGTTTATTATATCCATCAGCTGGCTGCCCATTTGTTGTGGAGTATCTGCTGTGACTTAGGGCCGTGACTCTATTCGGCTCTAATAGATTGCCTGTAGTGCATTTAGTGACTCTGGTACCTGTTGCTGGTTTTTTTTCCAGGTCAGCTGGCTGCAGGTACATGTGAGATTGTTACTTTGGACAGAGATAGCAGTCAGCCCCGAAGGACTATAGCCCGACAAACAGCCCGCTGTGCATGTAAGAAAGGACAGATTGCCGGTACAACAAGAGCAAGGCCAGCGTGTGTTGATGGTAAGAAGCAAAAATCTGTTCAATCAGTTTCTGCCAATGCAATTTTCATATGTCCCAACTAGCAATGGCAATACAATTGAAATTCTCCCAAAGAGTATTACTGACTAATACTATAGAGATTTCAAATACATGTTTTTAATTGGAAATTTTTGTTTCATTTTAGCTTGAAATAGTGTTGAATGTTAGGGGCATGGCACGCTTATATTTTGCATCTGATGATAGGATCAGCAGTGAAATTGCCATCCTTTTTTCCTCTACTTTTTCATTCCTCATAACATTAAAAAAATGCTACAAAAGAGCCTCAAGTGTCTTATACCACTGACAGGCCAATATTTAATACTGTTGAAGAAAATACAGTTCCTATAGTTAGAATACAATATCTGAGTATACCTCACATGTCCAGCATTCCTTCTCTCTTTAAAATTATATTCTGTATGATTCACTGCAGATACACTGGTAGCATGCAGCTGGAAAACTGCTCACATACAGGGAGGTATGAAAATGTTTCACTTTGTGATAAGTTTTTGAGACAAATGATATTCTCTGTTACAGCTGTGTTAACAGTGGGACAATCTTCAGCCTTGCAAGGCCTTTAGTAAGCATTCATATTAAAAATGAAATTGGAAACATATTGAAAAGAGTGATGGAAAATTGTATGTTTTGATCAAGTCTCAGCTAACAAAAGTGGGAAAAAAAGAAATTTATGTATAGAACTATAATAAATTCATGGATTGCCTTTGAATACTGGCTGGTTTGAGTCCTCAGATAAAAACATTTCTGAAAACACCCTACTGCTGCCTCAGAATTTGGTCGTACCAATGATTATCAAAGAAGACAGCTCAAAGGAGTTTTCAGAGCCTACCCACAAAGCTAAATATAGACCATCATGCACATCCTATTTTTGCATTTTCCTTTCACTGTTTTTAGTACTTTGGAAGACAGTTTCTTAGCTGTCTCTTTTGTAATATAATACTATATCCAGTAATTCTCCTCTCATGTTTTATTGGAAGATCATAAGATTTAATTGCTTAAGAAAGGAATGATTTTATTGTGTCATTTATAGTTGTAACTTTACAAAAAATGCTTACTAGCAATTAAAAAATTCAACATATGTTTCCCATTTTAAAACAACAAAGTTCTAAGGCGAAAGAAAAGAAAAAAATTATTTGTACAAGGTGATGGGAATGAAACATAATTTTTCCTCATCCAATTTTTGCCTACAGTGATACTGATTTGTTGGAACTTTAGTGTCCAGAGTTAGTTGTTAATAACTTCAGTTTTCCTTTGTACCCAGTGGAGAGCAAAAGGCACCTTCTCAGAGTAATTTATCTCCCCCTAAATGCCTAAGATAAATCAGATAAACCGACACTCTCTGGTATTCACTGTTTCTCTGACTTGCCTTAATGCACCTGTAAGTGTCTTAAGATTAAACTTAGATAGCTGGAATGTACATGTTTGTATGAAGACATGATTGCCCTTCATCCTCCAATTACTACATTAGCTTATTTTCTGAGTCTGGAAGGTTTGAGGAAATCTGAAAATATTATTTATTAATTTATTTATTTGTTTGGGAGGGCAACTCGTTAAGAAGGACTGTTTCAAATTCTGATTTTGCTTTCAATGTGCTTGATCATCATTTTATGAAACCAGAGAACTAGATGACAGGATCTGTAGTTAGAGATGGGGTAATCAGAGAAGGTTCTTTATGTAGTACTTCACATTTGAAAAATAAATGGGAAGTTCATCTGTTAAAAAATACAGTTTCCCTTTAACATTTTTTGTCTAAATACTGTATTTTTTTATTTTTAAAGTTGACAAGGAGTCACATGAAAAAGTTGAGGGATAATAGGTATAAATTACTGCTGGGGACATTCCAATTAAACACAAAATGCTTATTTTTCAAAATAAGAACAATAAGCCATTGAAGTAATCTCCCCAGGGAAGTGGTTGATTCTCCAGTGTTGGACCCAGTTCGACAAGGTGCTGGTTCATTTTATCTGGACTGTGATTTTGCCTAGAAAGGTTAGACCACATGATCCTTGAGGTCTCCTTCCAACCTGATATTCTATGATTTTATAACATAGTTTTAATAAGATCTAATAAGATGATTTTTCATTATTTTGGTAAATGTTTATAACTAGGATGATGAACCATTTGCTAAGAATGATTACTGCAAGATCTGTAGGACATACTACTTTACTTTCCTGGACACTTGGGGATGTTAGGGATGTTTTGTAATCAGATCTATAAAAGGTTTATGATACCTAGAACTGTATATCAAATTCCCAGGTTAAAAAGAAGAGAAAAGTCAAAACTTTTATCTGTAGGTTAAAAAAATAGGATTACATACCATCAACACTATAAGTGAGAATAAGTGAACACTTTAACTTGTATCTAAACTTCTACCTGCAAGTAAAGTTGGCAGATAAATTGGCCATTGACTGATAAGTGTCCATCTGTGAATTTACCAGGTTCATAGTTAAAGAATATATACTGACTTCTTCTGTACCATTTATATTAATTTCTAGAATAAAGTATTTCAAACACTTAATGCTTTATTTTAAACGTGACATGAAAGCAACAAAAAATAATGTCTGAAAAAAGCTACTTTTGCTTTTTTGCTAATTTTGCTGCTAGTTTGCTAGTTTTTTGCTAGTTTTGCTGCTATTAACACAAGTAGATGAAGTTTCTGAATGTAACAGCTAAGCATAATTGCCAGTTTGTTTGGTTGGTTCTTTTCACAATAAAGATTCCCATTTTCCAAACAAAAAATAAATCCTTCTCTGTGTTTTCTTAAATAGGATGTGGAAGGTACTTTTGCAAGTTTCCTTTATTTGTATTATACTTGATGTTAGGAATATCACCACTATTTGTTATTTCATTTCTGCTATCAAAAAGAAAAAAACTCAAAAATTTGGTTCTTCTTATTTTGTTTTTTATATAGTCTTGATTTTTATGACATTCTTTTCAAAGTAAAGGTAGTAGAATTAGACCTTAGACCTTTAATAATTCAGTAATTTGTGGCGTAAGCAGATATAGTAAGTGTGACCTTTAAGCCTACTAACAAGAAAACGTTAGCTAACAATTGTCTTACAGCTTCTGGCAAGAGAGTGGTTTGAGAAGTCAGTACCAAAGCTGGTAATTTTTACAACTTTAAAATAGATCATATTGTACATGGCTACAATTTGTTCACTGTTCCATGGTGAGAAGTACCATAGAGTATATTTCCTGGATCTGTGAAATGCAAGTGTCAATTCTTGCAGCACAAGGAGTAAGTAATTTAAGGGCTTTGAAAGCTCACAAACATTGTCTGAGATTGCACTTGTCAACATAGATCTTACAGTAAGTCCTGAGTTGATTACCAAAATCCACTCTGCTTTCCACTGCTACATCACCTAAGGTCTTTTCCTAAGAAAAGAAAGATAGTGAATGTCAGAGAGATAAAACCAGAATTCAAGAAATTGAAAATGAGGTGTTTAGGATTTGGTCTGAGTAGAGAATAAAGAACAGATATTTTCTTGAAATGACTCCCTGTGACGGAGAGGGTTGATTTACTCTGTATTTTCTATCAGACTTTTAAGTATGGCAGATTGGTAATGTATTCTGGAAAAAGTAACATCAATATTCACGCTGATTTAAAGCTTGATTTAGTGTTGATTGCTTCATTTCTACATTCATGGAGTCATAATGTATATTTGGTTGGTTGTAGTTTTTATTCGTGAATGTAGGTTTTGTGGTATTATGATAGTAATTTACGTGCACTTTTCTTTATATTATTATAATTTACAACTAGTGTTCTCTAGTCCCTTCTTTTAGATCAAATTCTATAGAAATTACCTCAGTTGCATTACTTTGATAAGATATTTTATTTCAACATAGCATCTGGTTTATCACCAGAGCAATTTTCCTGTGTGTTGGTCAAGCTTCATCAGTTTTTAAACTGGAACCTGTGAGAGATTGGAAGATAGCAATTATTCGCTATTTTTGTACAGTACCTTTGCTAATTTAAACTTGTTTTAAAGTAAGTGACAAATAGTCTACAGATGCACCATGAGTTATGTTCTTCCACAACAATTGTATATATATGAAAGTAAGATTTTATACCAAAGCATTTCATAGAATACAAGGAGAGTATCCTGAGAAGTACAGGATGAACATTTAAATGTTCAATAGATTCCAGTATTTCTGTACATTATATAGTTATACCTAAAAGTAAACTGCAGTTTTCTCCAGAAAAATAGAAACAGGTGATGCAAGGAAAAGTGATATAAGAGAAGCAGTTTAATTGCTTGAGAAAAATAGGATAGCAATTGTTAATTTGCTTACCTGAATTCTGTGATGAGAAGATTTTTATGCTCTGGATTCGAATACTGGTTACTTGTATGTCCGTTAAATGCTACAAGAAATCCCAGGAGATAAGTCCTAACATCCAAAATTCTTAAATTTAGGCTACCTGAAACTCACGTTATTGAATTCAAAGTGTCCAGAAAATTTATGTTAGAAAGCAAAGCGGTTTTTTTTTGGTGTTTTTTTTTGGTTTTTTTTGTTTTTTTTTTTTTAAATTTTACTTTTTAATTCCTTTTCCAGGCATTGTAGATTTTGTTTTCTATAGGGTGTTAGTTGGTATAAGTTGTTCATACATTATGATTAACATGCTTTTCAGGTGGCATTGATTGATTCTGCTTAATACTGAAACTCAGGATTTACAAGGAAGCCACATTAGTTTCAATCAATAATTCCCTGCTCTTCTCATTATCTCTAGGAGTCTATGGGGAGGTATAGGGGTCAGAACTGATCATTAATAGAATCCTAGGTCATGCACTTGAAACAAAACTGCTTAATTCCTGGAGAGATTCATCATTCTAAATTATCTTATACGTATTGCAGGGAAAAAAAGAGAAAGAAAAGGAAAGAAAGCAAAAAAAAAAAAAGAGAACTATAATGATTTTCAGAAATGGGAAATTTTGCTTTTATCTTAAGAATATTTAATATGTTTATTATTGTAATAGTTATTTTATCTTAGTTTTATTGCAGATATTTGCAAATGTTTCCTCACTATAATTATTATACATTTAACTTTGTTGCATTTAAGGTGTTTGAATTAAAAACAATTAAAACCAATAGAGAAAGCAGGATCTTAAATTAAAAGGAGACTGAATAACACTACATAGGCATTTTGGTGGACCAGAAGCAGTGTGTTGTGTAGTGTGGAAGATTTAAGAATAAGAGGAGAGTGGCACTACTTGGTCATGAAAATGATGAGGGCTGAAACAGCTGTTCTGGAAAGAAAGGCTGGCAGAGTTGGGGTTTTTCATCTTGGAGAAGGTTCTGGTGTGATGTTGTATTAGCCTTTCGATGTATAAAAGGGTCGTAAAAGAAAGAAAAAAGTGTCTTACCAAGGCCCTTAATGATAGGACAAAGACAATTGTTTTGAAATAAAAGAGGATATCTTTAGATTGGAAATAGGAGAGAAGTTTTTAAGATGAGGTTGGTGAGATAGGTGTGGTGGAATTGATGGTTCCATGACCAATGGAGAAGATGTGGATGTCCCATCCTTGGAAGTGTTTGTAGTCAAGTTGGAAGGGACTTTGAGTGACCTGATCTAGTGAAAGGTGTCTGTGCCCGTAACAAGGAGGTTGGACTAGATGAATTCTAGAGGTTCATTCCAAACCAAACCATCCAATTATTTTATGATTCTATTTAACCCTGGGGAAATAGTATTAATTACATGATGGTGGTAGAAAAACAATTGACTGTTCTTGTAGGTAGTTATTAAATGAAACAGGCTGGAACATATAACTAACTTGCCTTGTTCTTTGTAATGAACATTTTGGAAAAATTATCCTGATAAAATTCTGATGTTTCTGTGGGGTCTGAAACACAGTATAATCCATTTTTTGTTTTTCCTTTCTGCATTTGGATAGATAAACACACTGTCCATACCAACATTTCAGTTGAAGAATTATAGAAAAGTTTAACTATTTCTTACGTTTTTGAAGATTCAGGTATACGAGCCAGTTAAACTCATTGAGTGTTCAGTGTGTACAGGAGACACTCTCTAAAGGAGATGTCTAGTACCTCTCAAAATTAAAAGCCTGATTTTTAAGTACTTAATATTACTCCAGAAAGGTCACATGATATAGTAAAGAAATGTGTATGTGATTGTATAACATTTGCTTGGGTATATTCTGAAATGGTCATGAGTTAAATTTCCAAAGAATAAGTCAGCTTTATTTATCCTCAGGGCTTCTAAACAATCATAGAATTGTTAACGAGGGGTCATATTTAATCCTGCATATGTTACTGGTAGGATGGAATAATGCAATGCAATATTAAAATATCTTTCAAGGAATTGAATAAGTAATATTTAGGTACCCTTATATAAGAATAAACCTTATAAGTTTTAGTATAACTTCTTGAGCTTTGGCAGTCTTTTTATGATAATTTTTTATGATGTATCTGAAGTGTTCCAAACACTATATATGCTCATTTATAAAATAACCATTGGGTATTCATCCTAATCTGTACCTTAGAATATTAATTATTTCTATTTATTCCTACCTAGAAATAATTTGAATCTTTTAAAAATTATTTTAAATAAATAATAAGGAAGAACAACAGCTATGCATTTAGCACCACTATATGTATAAAACTTATTTTTCAACATGACTTAAATAATAATTCTTGCCTTCCTTTTCTAAGCCTGACTTCCACATGTGCAGTCACTAGTGCAGCTGTACTTTCAGATGCACCAGAGCATGTATAACACTTTATTTTCTTTCAGCTGCTTCTAGACAATTCAGTCAGAACTGCAGATTTTCATAGTTACTGACAATGGAAGTAAAATTGTTCTGTTACTCATGGGTTTTCCTATCCTATGCACATCCTTTCCTACAAGCACATTATGACAATTTCCACCTTATGGGTCACTTTTCATTTAGAAATGCACAAAGATGAGTTTCACTCCAGTTTTGAGCTTCTTTCTCCAAAATGGTAACACATGACATCCCAAAAGAAGTTGAGTTATATTTCCTATCTAAATAACATCACAAACTTAGCAAAATTTTATAAACATGTTCATATAGAAAACATTTGTTCTCTTTGATTGTGAATGTCAAGTCTTAGAGATTGAAGTGTTGCCAGGCAAGAAATACCACTCAACCCCAAGACAGAAATAGAGCAGCATAAAATGGAACATATCAATAACTGCACCCATTAATGGCAATGCTGATGTGTCTATAAGAAATACAGAGAGGTAAGTTAGGTTTCTTCTCCTGACTGAGAATCCACAAAAGGAGTAAGTAAAGACATGACAACAAAGCAAGCAACCAATGAGAAACAAACAAACCAACCAAACAAAAACAAAAAACTAAAAAAAAAACAAACCCCTGCTTAGGAAGGTAGCATGCATATTGATAACTACCCTAAAGACATATTTTAATGGAGGAGAAAAGTTAAGGGCTTCCCTATGCTATGAAGTATTTGGTACCTAAACTCAAACAACCGAGGTCCCACCTCAAGTACTGTGGCAGTTTTAGGTGCCTCAATACAAGAATGGTGTCAGAATATTATAGTGTGTCCAAAAAAGAGTGACCAACATAATGAAAGATCCTGAGGGCAAGACTTAAGAGAAGCTGTTTGTTCAGCTTGCAGAAGGTCCACGGATGACCTCCTCTCAATCTACAACTTCCTCAAGGTGAGCAGCAGAGGGGGAGAACCTAATCTCCTCTCAAAAGGTGGCCAGTATTAGAACACATACAAACGGAACAAAGCAGTTTCAGGGAAAAGTCAGATTGGATATTTGGAAAAGGTTTTTCACTGAAAGGATGGTCAGGCAATGAAATAAAATTCCCTGGGAAATGGTCACAGCACCAAGCCAGTCAAAGTTGAAGGAGTGTCTGGACGAAGCTCTTGGTCATATGGTTTTCTGTGAGTCCTTCAAGGGAAAGGGAGTTGGACTTGATGATCCTTATAAACCCCTTCCAAACTGAGATGTCCAGTGACTCTATGAATCTATAATTGAATTGAGCAAAAAGGTGCAGGCCAGGATTCTCCATAATGCTAGTCTTTTCCACAGAACAATTCGTTGTTTTGCAATTAGGTAGCAAAGAGTGAATACTAATCACAGCTTGAAAGTCAGGCCAAGTATGGGGTTACGGGTTCTCGGGCCGAGTACCTTTTTTTTGTTTTTAGAAATCAACTGCTTCCTAATTGCAAGTAGATCTATTGATCTCCCTTCGTGATCTAAGAATGTTTATGGAGTAACAAATCAGGGTTGTAGCAGAATAAGGTTTAAAAAGTTATGGCACAAATAGGCAGATTATTTTTTACAAGCTTCCAAAGGATTATACACCATAGATTGAGAGTAAACACTTTGGATATTTGAGGGAAATAGTGCCAGGGCAAGAGGGAATAACATGTAATTGAAGATAAAATACTTTTCTAAGCCTGTACCTACAACAAAGTCACCAGACTGGAAACACTTTTCACTGAAAAGTATCTTCCTTTGAGGTTAAACCTGGCATCAATATACTGTCTTAGGTTAAGAGATGGCTGTATTTCTAAATAATAAAGCAGGGACATGTTTAGGAAAGCAGAATTATTTATGTAATTTGGAAGGTGGCCAGGTACCAGGGGTTAACATTGATACTGTGCAGAGTGCTGAGAGAACTTTAATTGCTTCTAATGCTTAATGCTTTGCTTTCACATTTCATCTGAAAGACAACACCTTCAGCCTCCTGGTGTTTCATTGGATGCATTAGTTCATCAATGCTAACAGCTTCGTTTCCTTCATTTCCTTGACTTTCCTATGCATTCTCCCATGTAGTCTAATCCTCTCTCATCTCTGTGCTCTGATGGCAGTTTCAGCACACAATAATGGTGGGAGGTTATGTGACATTAGTTTGTGAAACAATTTTCTGAGGAAGTGACTAGAAGCCTAATTACTACAGACATTTTAAATTGAACTGGACAAAATACTAGAGAACATATTATTCATTAGCATAAGCATGCACTGAATCACTGGAGAGAGTTATCTTGAGGCAGAGCACTATCAACAACCACAGCAGTGTGATTGCAGTGTGATTCATTACCTGACTTCAGGCAATAGGTCAACGTGACATTCCTAAATTCAGGAGTTCGGTCACTGTAAACTCCCCTGCAGACAGTAATATGAGATGGGCATGTCAGAGATCCCGTAGTGTCAATATTGGAATCACTTCTGAAAGCTTTTCTTATCTCTCTTAGAGGATTAAAAAGAACATAGGATGACTAGCAGAGTAGGTTTTCTGCTTGAATGTAATGTGTGTAAACATTTCAGGTCATCAGCTGCTCAGATTGCCTTCTAAAAAAGCCACTGTCTTCACTGATTAGAAGCCATTTAAGGAAAAAAATGTAACATGCTTTTATTACCCCCTCTGGTTGTCATCCTAGCTTCCAGTTATCCCCAGAAGAATGGGAAAAGAGAAACTCAAAACTATTCATGTGTGAAGGTGGGCTTCTGTCAGGGCAATGTGTTTGTCTCCAGTGGGTGTAAGAGAATATAGGGAGATGAACCTTTGTAAGTACCCTTGTCAGCAATGAGTGAGATAAAACTGTAGCTAAATGACATTTTTGGCACTATGTGAAAGCAACATGGTCAAGGAATATTTCCCCCACCAATAATCTTGTTGAGCACAGAGACCTATTAAAAAAAAAAGAAAAAAAGAAAAAAAAAGTGTTTCATAAAAATGAATCAAGAAAGACTAACACAGTTAGAAATGGCATTTTAAAGATATGTACCACTTTAGTTTTGACTAACCATAGGTGTAATATCTACGGTGATAGATGAGTCCTAGAAAATGTTAAATTGATTGCTAAATTAGTGACCACATTAATAGCACTACTACACCCAGCACCCGGAACAGAGTAGTTAATGCTAGACATTTTTGTCAGTCTCTCTCAGAGTACTCTGCACAGGGCTGATGCAGAGAAAATGCTCGTTTTGAAGAGGGAATCTTAGAAAGCCACCCATTTATGATGATAAAAAGGAGCTGTGTTTCCCTTGAGGTTATAGGTTGAGGTCATATTGCAGGAAAAGAAAAAGACCAAAACCTTCATGTAAAAAAACCTGGCATTTTCATATCATAAATAAATTTTAATATATCTGTATTTTTTAATTCTATAACTTGTTTTACTGTTGTGTTATTTGTACAATATCATAGGTATATAAGGTGCTTCACAAGTCAGTTTGATACAGTCCTAGACTAAAAATGCTTGCAGTCTAATGATAGACCAAGTCATTGTTTGTACAGAATCCAAACAATAAGAAATAAGGATGTGTAGCTGCTTCCTCATGTTAATTATCCAGATTCTGGGGAGTAGGATATGGAGGAAAGCCCTTCAAACCTCTTTATACGCTCAGAGAAGGTGGAAGTGGAAACATGGAATTTCCATCCACTTGTTTCTGAGTATGTCTTTGAGTTTCAGTGGTTCCTCTAACATACTTCCTAGAAGGGCATCAATAGAGAACCTCTACCCTTGCTCATCCCTTTTGGCAGAGCAAGGTTCAGCCACAACTGAATACGAGGGAGGATGTATCAGTCTAGACTGTGCATCACAAAGGAAAAATAAATTCTTATTTGGGGTATTAAAAAAAAAAAAAGTTTAAGTGGTCCAGATAAAGAATAAAACTGTTTTGGAGTTCGAAATTTTTTTTTTTTAAAGTCCACAAATTGTTTTTTCTTCAGTTGTAATAGGATGTTTTGATACACTGACTAGCACTAGCAGAATAACAACATACATTGGAAAAAAAATCACCTGTTTTGTATCCAATTATATCAGATAACAGTTCTACAAAATTAGAAGACTCAGTCCTCCTGAGCTTGAGATTAATCAGCATTTTTTTTAATATATGCATATATATATATATATATATAT
>VXAU01002929.1:31459-46781 GCA_013399695.1 Formicarius rufipectus | reverse complement strand
ATTTTTTACTATTACTTTGAAGTGTTAACATCTGGTGTTGGGTTTTGCTTGTTTGTTTGTTTTTCTTTGAGTTTGTCTATTAAAATAATGAAAAATAGTGAAGGATAACATTCCTGGGCCTTTGACCTTTGAATTCATATCATATTACGATGAGATTTAGAGATGTGACATACTGTTAGTGTCTCCTGCCAGTTTCAATTTTCAATCTAATTTCTGAGATTTTTTTCAGAATTATGGAACTTTAGTGGAATGCTAGTTTGCAGAATTTTTAAGATTTTTTTTTTTTAATTATTAAGAATACGTACACATTATGTATTCCACAGAGAGGCTGTTGCATCTGATTGTTGCTTTCCCATAGCACAAAATGTCTTGATTTTCTGTACTGACCAACAGTTGAATAAGATATTTGAACCTAAATGAAAAATTATAGTAAAGTTGTATATGATACAACACAGTATGCACAGGGCATCGTACTCATGAAAATGCATATACTCACGATAAACATAAAGAAAAAAATAAGGTAAATATTGAAGTTACAACAGTATAAATTGCTTGTGATATCTGTGAAAGTCAGGCTTCGTAAAATTATGAGAATATTAGTAAGTATGCTCAAATATGTAAAAAGATTGGATTCTTACTGGTATTAACACTTTTTGTTTTCATTAAAACATTCAGACATTTATTCCTTCCCCTCCTAGGCTGTACTGTTATGATGTAAGGCTCAATCCACTTGAATGACTTTTAGAAGATTTTATCAATTAAAAAAAAAATTATTTGTGAGAATGAGAATGGGGTAGATACTCCTTTCTCTCTCTTTTCCCTATCCCTTGCCTGCTTTCTGCAAAGTTATTTGTGTCCCAGATTTGTTGACTCTAAATACTGTATGATATCTGCTAGAAAATTGGTCCTGGTGTTCAGCAATCTGTATCCTTGATAGCCATCTGTGTCCATAATACTTTCATTAATAGGACGTACTATCATCATACCAGAATTTCATTATGCTGCAGAGGCAGAGTGGCTGAGTATGTAGAGAGAACTAGTAGCTTATGAGAGTTGCATTAAGAGCAGTCATAGACATTTTGAGAAAAATACAGCATAACTACTTTTGAAGGCCATTCCTGTTTTCTGTAATGTTATCAGTAGCTACTGAATCAAATATTTTATGGTGGTTTTTTTTTTTTTATATTTTATAAGGATAATGTTTTCGTATTTTATCTTAGACTGTTGTATTTTCATGATGTTTACTTCTTGGGTTTTTTGGTTTTTGGTTTTTTGTTTGGTTGGTATTTTTTTAGTGTTACTGAATGCTGGACTACTGGACTTCTGTAAAAAGAAGACGGAGTGTAGAACAAAGAAGGAATACATAGAGGGATATAGAGGATGAGGAGAGGGTGGAGTCAAGGACAAGAAGCTAAACACTGTGGCCTGGTTAAGTAGAATTAGAGGCGGCTAATGAGGTGAATCAAAAGGCAATACAGAGAAACTGAATAATTGCAGTGGTAATAGGATGCCTTTGGAAGAGAATAAAAGCCATAATTAGCTCTGAATTTAGCTGAAATAAAAAGAACAGGTATAGATTCATCTGAAGATAGAAACAGAAGCCCATTTTGTTCTCATATTTGTGATGGATGGTAGAACCTGGACCAGGAAGGTGAAACTGGAGAAGTCAATATTGCTATGTCTCTGAATATATCCTTACTTTTGCCTTCCATGGAGCTGCTTTTAATTTTTTAGTAAAAGAAAAATAGTGTTTCTTTTTACCCATAATGCATGCCTCAATTAGTTTGATTAATTAATCTCCTAAAGGAAGACATTAGTGAACTCTGCAGCTCCAGAGTTTCCTCATTTCTGACCGTCTTTTGTAGAAGTCACTTCTTCAGTCTTCAGCACTTTTCTCACACACTCATTAATAGATATTCGTCAATTATTCATCCTCTTACGAAAAGAACTTGGAAAAACTACAAGACATCTAAAACGTAATATAAATATACTTGCTAACCAGAGTTCCTTGACTTCCAAATTGGTGGGGGACTTTACATTTCTTTTCTCCTTGTGTTTGGTGAGAAAGAGTTTTCAAAATTTTGGTGAGGAAACCTTTTCTTTTACAAGTAAAAAAGAGAGAAAAATAGAAGATCTGATACAAGATATCTCATATGGAGCGACAGGTAATTTAATAGAAGATTATATGCAGTTTTGCCCTAATGAGAGGGGAGTAACATCTCACATCTGCTTCAGAGTGTTTCCTTGATAACTCTAGAATATAGTTAATCAAATTTTTAAATCTGTTGTTACTCATCCTTCTGCCCCTGTCATAATACTAATGATCTTGTCAGAAGTTTACAACTAAGCTAGTCAAAAGTCTTATCAGTGAGCAGTGAAGGATGATGAGTCCAGTAAGGATCATATTATACTGGCTTACAAGGCAAAGTTAGAAGATGGCAGCTCTCTGTAGTCCAGTATCCTATTGTGCTGGAGGGAAGGAAGCCAAAGAAGGCAGCATAAATTTAGCAGCACCCTCTTAACACTGGTAGTCTCAAGCAACTTGCTGGTGAAGAGACCGCATGTTCCATCCTCCACTGGGTCTTGTCTTCAGCCAGATGTTGTCTCTTCAGTCTTCAAAGTTAATTGTGTCAGGAAATTTTTTATCAAGTCCTTAGTTCTTTTATTGTGTATGTGCATATATGTATATATATATGTGTGTGTGTGTCCTCATCAGGTGTTCCAATGATTTGACCCTATTTGTTCCTTTCTTTGGACCTTTTAGTTCTACTGCATCTTTTCAGTTTTAAAACTGCCTAGGTAGGTACTGTGGCTTATGTAGCTTCATGATGGTGGGCTTCCTTTTTTTTTTTTTTTTTTTTTTTTTTTTTTTAATTTATTTGTTTTGTTTTGTTCTCTGTTCTTTTCTTAGTAACTTGTGTCATTCTGCTTCCAATTCTGACAGCTACTGAGCACTAACCTGATGTTTCCTTTAAACGTTTCTAGTTTGATTCCCAGCTCTCTCTCTGAGATGATAGTAGCTAATTTAGAGTACAGTCCTGTATATCTGTAGCTGGGACTAGTTGTTTGTTTGTTTTGCTTTGTTTTGTTTTTTCCATGTGCAATGCTTTGTTTTTATCAACATTGGATTTCAGCTGCTAGTTTATCTTCTGATTTCACAGCAGTAGAAGATCTCTTTGTAGCTTTCTCAGTTTTCTTTCTACCACTCAGAATAATGTATTGACATCAGCATATGCATCGCACAGTTGCAGTTTAGTAAAAGCTGCAGGATTGTAGTTTCCTGGGTTTGGACATTCTGATACCTGTGCACCTGTATTTTGTGTTGTTATCAAACTTAACATTAAAAAAACCTTTATAGTTGTGCTGTTTTCTCAGTGGAAGAAATACTTTTAGACTTCAGGTTACACTTGGCTGTTTTAATTTACTTTTTCTCATCTCCATGTCCCTTTCTGGGCAGGGATGCAAAAAGCAGAGGGAACATACCTATGATAAGTTAGTTCATTTAAGAGAAGGAAATGCTATCAACCTCTCTTGTGGTAAAAGGAACATTTCTTAGATGGGTTGGGAATTGTTTTCAGTGTATCAGCCTTGAAGCTCCAGAATGAGGTCTTTTCTTTCCAGTCTAGTGTCAGTAGTCAATTGCTATTGGAGATTTTCCCTTTATTTTATTGACTTTGCTGACCTGCATTTAACCTGATGGCTTTCCACATTATGATTTTTTTCCCATTTTCCCTTGTACTTTTTTTTTTCCTATAATGAAAACCTTAATTTACTGCAAACTGAAAATTTCTTATGACTATCAAGTGCTTGCAAGTGTAGTTGAGGCTGCCTATAAAATATAGTATTAGTTCATGCAAATTCACACAGGAAATATGCACTGCTTGTTTACAAGAATCCTTAACCCTTACTAAAAATGCAATACCTGGCAATTTGTTAATTACAACATGAACCCTAGCTGAAAATCTTAGAAGTCAAGATTGGTTTGGTTTTTTTTTTTCTATTAAGTGTTAAATCAAAATGCACTAAAACAGTAAGATATTTTACCATCAAGCAAAGTTATAAATAATCTCACAATCTATTAAATGCCTTTGTAAAATAATTGACTGTAAATCTGAGCTTCTAACCAAAATTACTTCTGACCTCATATCTCTAATGTTGCTTATTGTCATGTTTGAAACAAGCTAATGAGAATAAAGAGTTATTTTGTCAGCTTATTTACTTTGGGTCTTGTGTGTGATGTGTTAAAACAACTCTCAGGAGATCGCCTCTACAGAAAATAAACTAAAGTTTTTTATTAGTCAAGCATTAAAACCTATTCTAGGTTTATAGATAGAAGGAAGGTTGACTTTGGGCATTCATATTCTTAAAAAATCATCCTTCTTTGTCATCCTAAAAGGTTGTGCTTTTTGTTTGTTTGTTTGATTGGTTGGTTTAGGTTTTTTGTTTGGTTTGTTTTGTTGTTTTTGGTTTTTTTTTCTTAATTTAGTTTATATATATATAGTTTTTAGCATCTATATTATAGAAGAATATTCTTTTAATTCTATTAATGTAAAACTTGTTTTATACATGTAATATAGGTGTTTCATTCTTCATTATTAATGGATTTTTGTGCTCCTTTTCCAGATTTTTAGATGCTAAGTGCTTTTACGTTCATTACTGAATTGATGTTAGAACAAGTTGGTTTAGTTTTGTTTGAAGCTTTGAAAGACAGTATAAAACCTATTACCTTTAAGGTATCTTCATTCACTGCTGCTCATTAGCAAAATTAATAGTATTTTAAATTGTAATCTAATTAGATCTATCTAATAATTCAAACAGGAAATTAGTTCATCTTTCTGCAGTTAATGGAACTGAATGTCAAGCTAATTATATGGTATTAAAATTTTGCCACATTTAGGGTAACTTTAAGAAGAAATCCTTGAAATAGTTGAGATTTACAGCACATATAGTGTCTCTGCCTTTAGGCATAGCCTAAGGCTCTGAACATTTTTAGTAAGTGGAACTCTATTAGAATCCATTTTCATAAATAAAAACAGAATTTGAGTTATTCTTCCCAGGGATTAGCTATCTGGGACTATTCAGGAATGTACTTATATTACTGTTAATTTCCTTAGCATGCTAATTTGATTTTATTTCACATTTGTATGCTCAAGTACAAACTCCTCCAGGACCATCCCTATGTCAGTCAGCACATGCAAATAGTTTCTTTTGGTTCTGTTTAAGCTACTCTTGAAAGAAATTTAGAAAAGTAGATCTATTGAGTATTTCCAGGGGATTTCATTTTTCCACAGTTAGCTTTACAGTTGCTATCCGTATTAACAAAGTAAGATAATCACATATCCCTATAAGCTTATCTTAATTTTGCATATGAAGTTAGAAAATTTGAGTGTCTTAAAGTATTACTAGAATAGCTTACTTTTTATAGCAGATAAGGAATATTAGTCCTCTGAGTTGTCTTCCAACAATTGCGTCCTGGTAGAAATCCCTTCACAATCCTACTTTTTCCAGCAGTGAGGATGATTTGTACAGGATACAGTTAAGTTTCTGCCTGAATATTAGTCTGGATTTCAAGCAACTCTTTGTTTAGCAAATTTATTTCTTTTATCCTTTTTTTGTTTGTTTGTTTTTTAGTGACTAGAGAAATTTCTAGGTCCTCTTTTTAGGAGTATGAATAGATAATGAATGTCTGTTGAGGGAGGTATGAGAAAAGCACTAAAGGTGGAAGAAGTAAATTTTACAAAAGGTAAAAACCTAAATGACAGAAGATAAGTAAAAGTTAAATGATAAATTGTTATGTTCAAAAAAATAACATGTAGCTTGTTCTTTCTAGAATATTTGTGTTAGCATTCCTCAGAGGCACATAAGCTCAATTAGTATGCAAATAAGACATGGACTGAGATGTATTAGAGATAAAAGCACAATAAGATTAACACCAGTATTCTCTTGCTGTGAACTGCAAAACTTACGGATTTCAAGGCATGATCAGAAGAACTGGTAGTACACTTTCCTTCAGTATTTCATAGTGCATTAACTTTTAGTACTTCTTGTTCTGCAACTAGAATTTATGTAAATTTTCCAAATATCACCTTTGCTAAATACAAGTCCCCTGTGTGTTTACTCTTCTTCAAACACTTGGTTGCATCCCCTTTTTTCTGGCCTCTGTTCCGACCCTTTTTCTGACACTGAGACCCACGTTCTTGCAAGTCTTCTCTGAGTGTGCATCTATTGGGATGGATATAATTAAGAGATTTAATTTTGTGCAAACCCCATTTCCNTTTTTTTTTTTTTTTTAATACCCATGGGATCTAAAATTCATATGTAGGAATAGTGGAGACTCATTTTCTGGTCACCACTTTTAAAAGGTATTCCTGAAATTGTTTGGGCTGTGGTTCAAATATCAGATTGATGATAGTTGACTGTATTCTACAAGATCCCTTCTTTCCATTTTATGAAAAAAAAATTGTCTAAAAAATGCTATTAGAAATTCTAAATAATACAAAAATATAGCATTTAAAGATTTGAGGCTTCTCTAAATTTTTCTCAGTTTGTAGGACTTTCCTGATTGAAGAGGCAGCTGTAATGCTTTTCTATGATGAATGGTGTGCTCTTTGAAAAACTGGAAGATGTGTATGGCTGTCAACTTCAGGAACGTTATAATTTTCCCTTGAATCCCAACACAGAGCAACTGTCTCAGATTGTGATTTCTGATAACATTGATTACTGCATTCGCTGTTTGGGAGATCTTAACAATCTGTCAGAGAGTTACAAGGCTTCATCAGCCAAAACCAGAGTTTTTAGTGGATAAAGTAGTACTAAATTACTTTTAAAATCTATGATTACCATAACGTTTTTCATATTTTATCTTTTCTTTTACAAACTTAACACATGTGATTGTTTCTATAACAAATTTATTATGGTTCACTCTACAGTGAATACTGAAGTGTAACAGAGAACCAAATTTAACACCCTAATAGAGGACAATCACATCTAATATTTGCTTTTGTGGGTACAGTAGCTATATTTGCCAACTTTGTGCTTGAGTCCTTTACATACAAATTAGATTTTTACATGTGCAGCACTTACAGCCTTTATTCATGCTGCTTCATTATGATTTAAAATTCAACATTTTAGAATTTGACAGTTTATAGGACATGAGAGTACAGAATGTGATAATTCCTTTTGCTGTTAGTTACTTAGACAGTTGAGATGACAGTAGTTGAGATGAGTGTGGGTGTCTTGTAGAAGACATCGTTCTTCTGGGGTAACTAGTACTGGTATTACAATACTGGAACAAAATATTTGACAACAGCATATACCTCACTTCCGGAGCAGGAGGTGGAATGAACAGCAACTCAGAATACTTGGCAGGTGTCATATATTCCATTTTTATTTCTATATAAATTTATTTACACAAGATGAAGGAATATAAAATATGTCTAGGAAATCTCAGTGTTGGTATAGAAGAACAAGATGAATACCTAACTGCTATACAGAATGTATGCAGAACTGGTACTCAACACTGCCATAGCACAAGCTCTGTCTTCACAATTTGGTTTTTTTACCCAAAAAAATAGTAGGTTTGTTTCATGTCCTGCCATACTGTTTCAGCTCCTTAATGTCTAAATGGAGTATCAACACTTAGTGTATGTTCAGAAAACTGGTGGCAGCAAGGGCAATGATTTTTCTCTTTAGTCCCAAGTGATGAAAAATACTGAATTTTCTTAGGTGTCAGAAGTAGAATTGTGTTAGTCAATTCCAATCAGTCAATACCAATGAGTCATTTGGTATATTGAAATATCACTGAAACATCACTGATTTTCAGGAATGCTGTTCAGGTTAAGAAGAAATCAAGGGAATTTGGAGGGCAGGGCAAGTGAAGTTGCAGTAAATGCATAAGGAAGTCCCTTTGTAAACATGCTGTTGCCGCTCCTGGTATTGCCTGGACTAGCAGAGTGCACTCTGCTTCTTCTATTGCCACAGCCCATAACATGAACATAGTCAACAAGGCAGCTGAAGACATTTAATCAAATTTCCATCTCATCTAACCTTTCCCAGAGGTGCCACATAAACAGAGCAGACTGGGAAGAAAAAGAAGAATGGCAAAATCCTATTTAAACAATTTATTTTTGAACTCTACAGCAATTTTTACACAGTACTGATGGCATTAGCTACAAGGAATGAATGTAAAAATTACTGTGCTTCTAAACGAGAGTAGGATTACTATAGAATTACATGCAAAAACAACAATTTTGTTAGACCTGTGCAGATCTATCTTTACTCATTTTAATATTGACTCTATTTAGTGCAATGCTGATGCCTAAGATATGCATTTTGTGATTGAAAACTAAAATATATGACCAATTTTCTAACATAATATGATACTGATAATATTATGGCTATTCAATCATAGTCAGATGCAACATTCAGTTAAAGCAACAATTCCAGTTAAAAGAATCAAAAATTATTTCCTTCCATGTCCAATGTAATGTGAGACAGATAATTTTCATTCACTATGCTTGCAGGAAAACAAATGAGCTTTTTTTTCTTTTTTCTTTTTTCTTTTTCTTTTTTTTTTTTAATGCCACAAGCTACAATGAAATATTTATTATTCAAGGGTTTTGTTGTGGGTTTTTTTTTACATGTTGTCCGGTGAAGCAACTGCGTATACCATAACACCACTGATTTCTTTACCAGATTATTACAGACAAGTTGCAAAGAGACAATTCTTATTACAGTAATTTATCTTGAATTTCATACTTCCAAAAAGGAATGAAATATGCTCTTTGCACAATTCTATTAATATGTTCTCCATAGAATCACAATCCATAATGTGAATAGAAATTCAGTACTGAATTAAATCATTGCAATATCCCCACAGTTGGGTGGTAAACTCAGAGTTGGTGAAATTCTGCGTTTAAGTATTGTTATCTTTAGCAAACCAGGTTGAACCAGGCTAAACCTTAATCAGCTTTTTGTTTTATGACTTTGTGTATATGAAAGCAGTATTCCTCAACAGCCTAATAATTTATGATCAGCTTGAGTAATTCCGAAGAAGTAAAACTAGAAATAAAATGGAGAGGACAAGGGAAAAACCATAATAAATCACCTTGCTAATGAATGTCTCAAAGATCACATCCCATTAAAAGCATTTCTGTGATATCCTTAAGATGAAAATAGCTAGTATGAAAACTTTCTCAGTTTGTCTAAAATTCCCTGCCAGGGAAGGGCTGTAGCACACTGAGAACGATGGATCCTGCTGGATAGCATCTAGTTCAACACCTTATGTCAACAACAAGGATTTGCCTTTTATGACCATGAAATTCACTCTGAGGACTGAGAAATCCAGGGAAGAGACAGGATCCATCTGAGAAAGTGGGGCAAGAATATCCTTGGCAACAGCCTGGCCAACATGGTAATAAGATAGTTTTAAACTAGGAATTTGGGAGACAAGTGAGGAAGTGATGATCGAGAGCAGAAAAAAAATGTTTCTGAGTTACATGAAGAGGAACCTCAGAAATGACAAAAAAAAAATCAAATGGTTACCTAACTCAGGAGCATATACAGAAACACTTGCACCCTGGCAAACAGGCAGAAGGAACCAGAGCAGTAGATGTGGTCACCAAATGCAGGTATCGGTGGACATTCCTGTAAACACCTTTATTAATTATCTGGAGGAGACAATGGTGCATAGTCAAGTTTGCAGATGCCACCAAATTGAAGGGATTAGTGATAGAAACATAGAATCATTTAGGTTAGAAAAGACCTCTAAGGTCACAGAGTCCAACCATTGACCAAACACCGCCAAGTCCACCATTAAGCCGTACCCCCAAGTGCCACATCTACATGTTTAAATGTCTCCAGGGATGGTGATTCCACCACTTCCTTGGGCAGTCTCTTCCAAAGCTTGCAATCCTTTTGGTGAAGAAATGTTACCTAGTATTCAATCTAAACCTGCCCATGCACAACTTGAGGACATTTTCTCTTGTCTTTTTGTTTTTGACCTGGGTGAAAACTCTCTTAGTTTGAAGTGTTAAAAACTGAAGTTGCATTAAAAATTTTAAGTTATATTCTGGATAAGAATTTTTCTGATCTAATACCTATTCTCTTCTGAGGAAAGAGAGTATAAATATCTGGGGTAATGTATTTAGAGTATTTTAAGATATTTTCTTAAAAATATTCTTTTCTATTAATACACCTCAAAGTATTTGCAATGCAGAAGTATGAAGACAGGCTTATAACCTCTGATTATTGTATAACTAAGTGACAAATCTTGTTTTGCTTTTAAATCTGAACCATGGAGTTCATAAAATGAAAAGAATATTATGAAGGTTTGTATTTTGAGAGCATATAAGCAACCTATATTTTTTAGGTTTTGTGATTATTTTTTATTTTGCTATTAAATAACCTATAGATCTGAGGCAAATCTCCTTCGCATATATATAAATATGGCATAAAATTCAAGACATGAAATTATATAAATATATATCTTCTGTAGTAGTTTGTGTGGTGGTTNAGAATCTTGTACTTGACTTAATTTGTGGTGTTTTTGTTTTTTTTTTTTTTTTTAGAAAAAAAGTAATAAATAGTAAATAAGTTATTTAGAAATAGAAATTATATTTCCTATCTTGCTTTTCATCTACATGCAATTCTGTACTTGAGTTTTTGGTGGTTTAACCCAGTATAATTCAGTGACTTCAGTGGATTGATGCTACAGACATCTTTAAAATTATTTGTTATTAAAGAGATTATACCATTCAGACATATCTCTTATGGGAGCACTTCAGAGATGAAAACATCGATCTCTTATCAAAATAATCCATATAAGACATATGTAAAAGGTTATAGATGCCACACACACACAAAAACGTGTCATTTGATAAAACAAATTGGCATAGAATTTATAAGTAATAATTACTGAGGATCAGATTGTCACCCAAGAAATGTCCTTGCTGGCCTGTAATCAATCTTTGCTCTTAATTCAGTCCTGCAGAAAGGTTTTATGGCCACAACTGACACTTGATACAAAACCATTAAAACTATTCTGTTATATGAATGCAGTCTGGTAGCAGTTCCAAATATAGTGGGTTACAAAAGCTGGAGTGTTTTCTGTCACTTTTTTCTTTAGTTTAACCTCCTGTGTTTTAGCTAAGTCAGCCTCAGAAAACTCTCCTTACAAATTCTCAGCATCTTCATCAGAGCATAGGATATGATTGCTCACTAGTACCCATATAGTGCATTTCTCACAAGGTGAGAAGCTTATTTAGATGGAGGAATAAAACCATAGTTTTCCTCTTTACTTCACATTTTGAGTCCCATTTCAGGACATAAGAAAAATGAGTCTGTTTGTGTCTTTTGTGGACAGTAGTCTACATCATAAAACATCATGAATTATTCAGTTAAACTGTTTTTTGGCAAAACAGTCTAAATCCCAGCCAGCAGACAAGCTGATTTACTTCATGGGTGGATTCAGGACACCTGTGGAATTACGATATTAAGTACTGAAAAAGATTATCCCTTCTTATATGCAGAATAGAATATGGATAAATAAAAGATTGTTTCCACTATTCATAGTTTTTTAGCCTTCATTAAAAGTAAATTCATAAGATCCTGTCAGATTGTTGATCACTATATACTCAAGATTTAAAAATCATAAAGAAAAAGATTTATTTGAAATTTGTGTGAGATTTTATGTTTTAATTTTTATCTATAATGAAGTAGTTCTACAGATTAATATCTAAAAGAATATAAAAATCTTAAGTATGCCTAAAAAGATAATTCAGGGTTTTCTTATCAGTAAAGCAGTTAACTGTCGTGTTTGTTTCCCGTCTTCAATTTGTATTCACTCTGTCTTGTCAAAAGACCCTGCCTTCATCTTTATAAGCCATTTAGTTATAAGGGGTTTGATCAAATCACCATTCTACATGTCACAGTTAAGAGGAGATAAAAAAGAACAATGAAGTCCATAAAAACATTAAAGCAATCATTTGGACAAAAGAACTTGTTTCTGTGTAAATCCCAAACAGCCGTGTTATTGTAAGATACCATATTTAAATCTTAGAATAGCATTTGCAATTGATGAAATATTTATAATATTTCTACTTCTATGTTTTATTCCAAAGTTTGGAAGTAAGGTAGAATATAGAAATGAAAAGTAAATCAAAGCAAGGTCTCATTGCTGAGGTAGATTTTACCTATGACAGTGCTATCCCTATGAAATAGTCTTGCCAGTGCAGTTTACACTGAACAAGCTGGAGTTCTATGGCTGACATTTGTTAAGTGTCCAAAAGCATTTATATCACTATTATTGTTAAGTACTGCATTTAATAATATATTAATTATTTTTCTAGAAAACTTGCAGAAAACTTGCTACCAAGATGATTAGAGACATAAAGCATGACTTAGGAATAATTTTTTCCTTCCTTTTTTTTTTTTCTCTTTTTTTTTTTCCCTCTGTCAGATGTTATCCATAATTGGAAAACTGCTCAATAATTACAGAATCAAAATTTATTAGATCTCTTTAGAGAACTTCTAGGTTAAGGGGATTTAATTCTACAAACAGAATGCAATTAGCAAGGTGATTTATAATTAAAAAATAAACCATTCAACATTCTGCAGGGAGTATAAAAAAGTAAAAGATCTGGTGTGATATTTGTTCACTGGATGACAAGCCACTGCTACCACCACTCTCCATAGGGCTGGCCTTAAAAGAATGGGGAGATCAGAGAGTCCAGAAAACAGATGGCTGGTTGTTGCACACACATGCTCTAGAGAGATGGGCCATATATGGATTACTTGAAACATCTGCCTGCCAACTTTAGACCTACCAGACAGGTACAACATACTCTGTGCCAGAAAGAGGATATTTTGTGAAAAGTAGTTAATAACAACATCTTGGATCGTAGATGGATATGTTGCATAAATTCAGAGTTAGTTATCCTAATGTAACACACATGGCAGAATGTGTCAGTCAAGAGCAAAGTAGTGGGAGTTTTTTGTTTTCACTCACTCATGTTTCTCCATAAGTTTTGCATTGGCTTTGATTTTATTATACCCACAAAACCAAGAAGTCAGTGTAAACTTTCATATATAACTAATAAGACGTATGATGTTCTTCTAGAGGAAGTCACAGCTCATATCTTTTTGTGTGACCTTTACTCTTTCTGAGACACATAGTAGCTCTCAGCCTGAGTTCAGGTGCTGGAAGCCAGTTAGCTGTGTCAGTGTGAGTCTAATTTATCCAAATTATCTTTCTGAGAATCATTCTCTCAGGGTTGTCTGGAAATACCCCAAGAATAACCATCCTGTGCTGCTGAGATTGAATACTGCATCCCACAACATGATCTTCGAAGTAATTCCCGTGGTTTATTGTTGCTTGTGATTTTATATGTCCTGTTTGAAGAACATATGTCCAGTTTGAGGAAGAAGCTTAACATCCAAAATGTCTCAAATATTAACTGTCTGAACTGTATGACTACCGCCATAAGTTAACATCTGACAATTGACCAGAGCAAGAGTCGCATTCTGAATTTTGTTTTTTTTTTATTTCATCTACATGATAATATTGCCTTGCATTACCCTGCTAACACTGATTTAGCCACCGCAAAATACACAGTAATTAAAAGTAAAAAAAAAAAAATAAAAAAAAATCATTCTCAAAAGGCATATGCATTTGAAACCAAGGAATTTATTTCATTTTAACTTTTTCCCCCACGTGACAAAGAATACACCTGGCAGAAGTCCTTAGATGAATCCCAGTATGTACGTCTTGCTGTTAAAGTGCACCAATATTCTGCTATACTATTGTATCCAGGAATTAGTAGGAAGCAAAAACATTTTCCGTAGAGTCTAGGGTGCACTTGTAAAGCATTTTAGGTTAAAAAGAATTTTTTTAAAGAAAATATTGAGTCATGAACTATTTGTATATCACATTAGGAGTTCCACAACGGGTAATACAAAGGGCACATTTTCAGTTAAACAGAGCCCTAGTACTTTGACATGTCCTCCCTACTAACAAAACTTATCTCGTTTAGATCTCTGCAAATTTGCGGCTTTTTCCTTTATACTATTAAAAATTATTTTGACCAAAAGTGCTTTGAAATAGATGAGTACTTCACACAAAATGGAAGTGATCCTCTAAGTAGTTCTGCGATCATCCATGCTTAATATTTTAAAGCCTTATTTTGCATCTGTCTCACACATGTGACCGACTTGCTCTTGACAGATCTGGTGCACATCTCGGATTTCATTTGCTTTGTTTTCAGTTTGGGTCTTCATTATTAGTAGGATCAGAAACTACAGTGTTTCTTAATGCTCAAGTGATTTATCAGGTCTGATCATAGTCTGCTCTCAGAACTGAAACAATTTCATATCACTAAAGAATAGTTTTCCTAGTTCTGCTAACAAGGAGTGGTCTTTTGTTTTAATTTTATAAATCTTTTAAAAAGTTAAACTTCTCATATTAACAGGTCTAAGTCCTGAACTGTGAACAGAAAGAAAAATATAATGCAAAAATGCAAGTGTGGGAAAGAGTTGACAATTATCATTATATAAGTCTTCAAAAGCTGATGGAATCACTAAATGTGTACCATTGGCTGATAGTCACCACATGTTTGGTAAATGTTACCATGTAAATCTGTAGAGCAGATAAAAATGTTTTAACAGGAACTGTTTGTAAAACGGCTTGACAGTATAGGGTGCAAACTGAATATTTACATATTTACTTACAAAGCTTGATTACTGGTAATGTTTTTTCCAGCCAATTTTCCTGTTCAAATATTTTTTTTTCTCCCAATCTTTGCAATAAAATAAGCATTCAAAGCAGAGAGAGGAACAAATTTGTGTTAAATGTGAGAATTTTGTTTGAAGGATATTGAAATGCAACAAGCTTGATCTGTTTTTCTACTACATTTTTATATAAAAAGTCTGTCACAGAGAAAGAAAAATTCTCTAATGCTACAAAAATGTGACTGTGACAAATGTTTCTTATATTTTGTGAGGGATTAGGTAAGAAATACTCTGAGAGCTCTTTGGAGGTATTATTTAGATTTGGGTTTATCAGGAGTATATTCCATGTATAGAAAATATATTAAAAATAATTCTAAGTATTCTACCCTTTAGAATTTGTCTTTCAAAACTACTAACACCCTCACTCCCTGAATTTATAAAGTTGAAGTGTGAAAGATGAAGGTGGTTTATATACAGTGAAGTCAGATGTCAATTCACTAATGCTGTTTCATGTCCGACCGTTTCTGCCTCATGAGCAAATGCATCTGAAGGTTTTAGTTATTGTTTTCAGTCAGTCAGCATATAAAGCACTGACTTA
>VXAU01002929.1:912-24292 GCA_013399695.1 Formicarius rufipectus | reverse complement strand
AATGCTACAAATCTGATGGAACACTTAGTTTTTTTTTTTTTTTATTTTAATTAAAATTCCAGGCATAAAGAAGAGAAAGTGCTCTGTGCTTGTTAGGTTGCTTTTTTATTTTAATGCTAACATCCATGTTCTTGTCTTTTATGTATCTTTTTTCTAATGAGGAGCAGCTGAGGTAACTGGGATTGTTTAGTTTGGAGAGAAGGAAATTCAAAGGAGACCTTATTGCTCTCCACAACTGCCTGAAAGGAGATTGTAGTTGGGGGTTGTCAATCTCTTCACACAAGTAACAGGTGACAAGAGGGAATGGCCTGAAGTTGCAACCAGTGAAGATATAGATTATAGATATTAGGAAAAATTTCTTCACAGAAAGGGTTGTTAAGCATTGGAACAGGGAAATGATGTAGTCAGCATCCCTGGAGGGGTTTAAAAGATATGTAGTTGTAGCATTTAGGGACATGGTTTAGTGGTGGACTTAGTTAACTGTTGGATTCAGTCATCTTAAAGGTCTTTTCCAACTGATGCCTCAGTGTTTTTTGATTTTTTTAATTTTTATAGATTACATGTTTTTGTTCTTAAATCTTGCATAGTCTTCCAAGGGATAGGATGGGTAGAAGAAAAACAGGCCATTTATTTCATAGCTTTCTTATGAGGCAGAGTACTGTGATATATTGCCTAGTCTTTGATTCTGATGTGGTTTTGGGACCTGTAAAGATATGCTTCTGAGTATCAGGAACTCGAGTGTGTTGATGCACAACTTGGATAGAAGCTACTCCCAAGGCTTGTAATATCAATTGTTTGGATCTATCCAGTGAGACGTAATGTTACTCTTAAGGCACTTTGTTTCCTTTTTATGTTTGTTTGTTTGTTTGGTAGTTTTTTGTTTTGTTTTGTTTTTGGTTTGTTTTGTTTGGTTTTTGGGTTTTTTTTGCTTTTTTTTTTTTTTTTTTTTTTTCTGAAGTGTAAGCTTTCTTCTGAGACTTTCAGTTGTAAAGATTATACATTATTAGCCTCGTTAAGAAACCAACAGGGAACTTACTGGAAAACAAGCTCAGATGAATGAATTATCATAATTATTAATTTATTTTATGCTTGAAGTCTATGTTACCCTTCTATCTTTTCAGAAAACAGTATTTGGCTTGCATTCACTTTGTCTGTTTTTCTTAAAGAGCTATAAAGAATCGTAAGCCATTTTGTTCCCTGTAGAACAACATTGTAAATCTTTATGTGTTTGTGTGAGTGTCTTTTCCTCTTTTCGATGTACAACATCTTAATATGTGGTGCTGGAAATGCATGATTTATTTGTAGTAGTCTACTGCAATGTAGGATTTTATTAGCTATATTAATAGAAACTCTTCACCTTTGCCTTTGCTGTGGGAGGTGAAAGAGTTTAATTCTCCCTGACTCAAACAGTAGTAATCTGCAAACACAACTGAGCCAGGAGATGTTATTTGTCATTCCTCTGTATAAACTAAGGCTGAAAAATATAAATATATTAATATTTCACTATAAAAATACTTAACTAGGAACCTATATATTTTCTTTTGTCTTTTCTGTCTCTCTGAGGGATCTAAAAGTATATTATATTTTACAGCATTTATGGTTTTGCTTCTTTATTTATTACTGTGACATTAACTGGAAAAAATAACCTAAAGGTCAGTAAATCTAAATATTTTACCTATTCTTGGTTATTTCATAACAATGCTGTCCTCTCAAAGGCTTTGACAGTAAGGTAAGAGTGGAAACATCGATTTGTATGCAATTTTTATTTCCTGAATAATATTCGATAAAACTAACTATGAACAAGTTACAAATGGAACTGTACATACTTGCAAATGTAATTAATTTTCAAAGGAAAAGGAAAGAAGGAAAGAAAGAAAGAGAAAGGAAAGGAGGGAGGGAGAAAATAAGCCTTGATTCCCTAATTTCTTTTTCAACATAAGAAAGCACTTTCTCCGTTTAAAGGACTGAGGCTAAATGCATTAATTCTCAGTTACTGTTTAATTCCCATTCATAAGATGTTCATTTAAGAAAGAACACTAAGTTTCTAAAGATCACAATATCAGAAAGGTACACATCAAAGTACTATATGAAAATCAAACTAATACTGTATGAAAATCATATTAGCTTTGGACATGTCATTTCTCACCAGGTAGACAGTCAAGATTTCTGTTTCCTTCAAATTTCATTTTCTTCTTTCTATAGATGTGACAGACTCTTTGCTGACTCTGTGGTCTCCTGTGATGGGCTGCTGGCTCACTTACGAGCTGCCTTACTTCAGTTAATTCACCCTGCAAAGCTCCTTTTCACCTTTGCTTTCATAGGATGTTATCCCAGATAATTGATTCAAGTAAACAGAAGAGTCCACCTTCAGAGAACTGGAAGGAAAAAAGCATTTCTCACAGCATATTAGAATACTGAGGAATTGTCAAAAGGAGGTGGCCATAAAAGCACAGTTCGGATAACCTCAGTTACTCTTGTGAATGACAGTGGAGTAACAGTATTGAATAGGCTTCTTGTGGAAGTTAGACTCTTACCTTGTTACTAGAACACTATATTTATTTTATCGACATACACATTTTGCAACTCTGCATTTATTTGTGCATTGATATTTTGACTAATCCATATTAATGAAATTATATACAGAAAACTGTAACTTAATTTCATTGCAAGCAGGAGTGATGCATTGCAAAGTCATCTTAATGTACTTGCACATCCCCAGAGACTATGGGCAGCATCTGTTAATCCACTCACCATTGTATTAGAGGTGATTAGGAAAACCACCAAGAAACCAAGACCTCCCTCCTATCATTCGCACAGTTGTAAGCACGAGTTGCATTTTACTTTACGCTGGGAAGAAGCTTAAAATAGAAGTTAATGATACATAGGTAATGGAAGAATAAAACCCTTTTTGTGTGCATTTGAAAATATAACCCTTCTAGTTTTTGTTTTGTTTTGTTGTGGGGTTTTTTTTGTGGTTTTTTGTTTTGTTTTGTTTTGTTTTTTTTTTTATTTTTCTTTGAAATTTTCATTATTTGGAAGTCAGAAATTCAGAAAAAAAAGGAGTTAGATCTACTGAAAACATCCTTGGGTCCTTCCAAATACACCTTCAAAGAATGGCAGAGGTAGCAAACTGCTTTTTTTTATGTTAGCACTAGAAAAACCACAACTGTGGTCATGGAAGTTAGATTCTTTTACTACTTGTCTTAAATATGGCATGCTATATTGTGATATGTTGATTCTAGAAGAAAAGTATTAAAAATAAAATATGAAAATCCTGGTGGTACTATTTACTGCTCCTACATGTATTCCTTGATGTGGCCCCCTTTTTTGCTTTTGATCCCTTTTAATCATTTCTGTATATTACAGTCTTCAAAGTGATTCTAAGGGTAAATCAGGGTAAATGAAATGAAGAGGATGCTTATGATGGTTTGGCTTGTATAGAAGTGAGTGTGCATATGAGTCTATAAATGAAATACTCATTATCCAAGCAGAACACACTGTTTTGAGTGGCTAGAAATAATCATGGGGACTGGAAATATTATTAATTCCAGAATAGTTGGAGTGTTTTAGTGTACAGAAATACTGTGTATTTTGCCTTTTTTTTTTTATTATTTTTTTAGGAAATTGGAGGTTTTCTGAGTGAGTACACCTACAGCTTTTAATTCTAATACCTTTTCGTAGCAGACATTCTTGTGCTAAGAATAGTTTAGAGAAGGCAGTCATTTAATTGGTTCAGAAATCTATTTTCAGATTGTAGTACAGGTGGACTTCATGAGAAATAACAAATATGGTAGGAGCAACCTCTTTATGTTGTTTTTCTACAAACTAAGTTGTTCCTGTGTAAGTTTTTTTAAAAACTTTCATCCATTTTTAGCCCTATTAGTGGGCATCATGGCATCCTTCACAGTCTTTTTTGTAACATTCAAAATAAAAACAATTTGCAAAGTGGCAGGAAAAAGGGTGTTGTATCTTTGATTCCATGGTATGTAACAAGTTCTGGTGACAGGAGGAGTTTGTTATGCAATAGTCATTAAGAAATTCTGGGAAACCTGATGCTAGAACAATTGCAGTGGCTCTACCAGTGTAATTCCATATCAATCACTCTCTAGTTGGTTTGTCATAACATGCAGCTTGTTGTTAAAGGAAAAACACCGTTTAAATAAATAAATGACTGACACAAGACATTTGATATTTGTAGAGGTCCTGGCCAATTTATGCCTTGTGCAAGTCAAGATTGGGTTTGTCACCATTGTCATTGCTCAGCTTTCGCTGCTCATTTGCAAAATGTAACCATACTACCTGTAAAAGTTGCACTTCTGCTATAAAAGTTACACATAAAGCAGCTGTGTAGGAAAAAGGTGCTTAAAATTTCTTTGTGGGTAATGTCCCAATGTTTACAAGTAAAATGCAGTCCTTTGTCTTCTCTAGCAAACACAACCAAAAGGACATTAGAACCATCAATAGATGGAACAAAGCATACACTATAAAAAGATACACTTTTCAAAAAGACCTGAAATAATTTCTGACCTCAAGAGTGGACATGAACACAAATGGTTTCATTTTCTGGCAGTTACTCTCAGTATTCTGTCAGACTACAATCTGACCTGTGTAAACTAATTTGGAAAAAATCCCAAACAAACAAAAACATAAAAACAAAAAAGCAACCAACCAACCAAACCAACAACAACAACCAAAAAAAAACCAAAAAACCCCCCAAAAAACCCAAACAAACTAAGCAAACAGAAAAGCAATTTCTTTTAAAACAATGAAATTTGATGTTGTCATTGTAGTTGCCTAGTAAGAACTGGAACTTAAAGTTTTCTTGTGTTGGCCATTAATGCAACCTTATACTATTAAGAGTCCCATTTTCAACTAAGAAGGACAGTATGTACTATAAAAAATAACTAGAGAGCTGTACATCAAAGTGAATGAAAAGAAAAGCAATATCTTATTCACTTCTAGCCTTATATTTTCTTCCTCTGTTGTTAGGAAAGTACCTAAGACGAAAAAAAAAAGTAAACCCAGTATCAGGTTTTAACAAGTTTATTCCAGTTGTTTTGCATAAAATACCATTATCTGAGTGAAGAGAATGTGTTGTTCAGTGTTACAGAGACATTCTTTGTTGCTCTACAAGGCAACCTTCATTAGCTCAATTATTTCAATAGCATTTAGATCTGTTCTTTTTGTACAGCTCTCAATACAAGTATATTCATATAGTCTTCATTTGACTCTTCATTTTGTTTACGTTTAAAATAATAGATGGCCCTAGATTTATGGAGTTCTCATATATGTGTATGTAATTCTTAAAACTGCAGCTGTTTTTTAACTGCACTTCTTTCTTAAGGAGGTGATTATTTAAAAAAAAAATAAAATAATTAATAACAAACCATAACTATGGTTTCTAAAATTTTGAAGAGAATGACCTTGTTTTATATCAAATGGTATTCTGAAGACATTCATAAACTGAAAATTTCCTTTCAGTTCATAAGACCACTACTACAACATTAATCCTTCTTTATTAATATGATGTATTTATTCCATCACTGTACTTTTCAGATATTCCAAGATACAAAATGTAAACCTGAGATTTGAGTTGAAATATTTTTTCAGACTACTTTGATGACCTTGGAGAGGTGGACTTGGATTCATCTCCCTTAATTTCAGATGACTGTACCTCAGCTAACCTTCCTAAACTCCCTCCACTCATTGGAGAGAAATGGGTACTACAAGGCTTGGTTCATCTGAATTGCTTTAGACAACCACTTTTAGATGAGATGAATGTCTGAAGTTGCATAGGATATATTCCATTCCCTTTTGTGTATTTCCCTTCTGGGAATTAAGGAAAATGGTGCTGTTCTGTAACTGCCATACCAACATATAAGAAGAGATAAATAATAGTAAGAGGTGATAAAACTGGATAGTCCATCAACCTCAAAGATTCTGATTTATCTGTCCCCATAAATGTGCAGCAGTGTGGACAATGAGTCAAACAAGAGGGAACATAGAGAAATTAGATGAGTAATACATGGCTATAGACTATGAGATTGATCTGAAGTGCTGGTGCACTCCCTAAAGCATAGCAGGATAGGACAGCTGAAAACTAAGACAGGGCAAGATCATCCCACCAAAGAAGAATTATTTTGAATTAAGAATAATTTTGTCATATGAATATACTCCTTGCAATATATATAAGCTTATTGCTATTGTCAATAATTAGCTAAACAAACCAGGCCACAAAATTTTTACTATAGTGAAAATTTAGGGCAGCAAAATTTTCCATCACTCAAGAAAGACCGAAAAAAGTGAGAAGAATGGAAAGAATAAGAAAAGGTGAAATTGTGGTTTTCTTCTCTGTTTTGTTTTGGTTTGGTTTGGTTTTGGTTTAGTTTTTTTTTTTTTTTCTCTTTACAATTGAAAAATAAAGAAAATTCTTAGTTATGGTTGCTGAAACTGCCTTCATGACACTGATTGACTGACACTGTTGCAGTTAGTTGGTTATATTGCAAAACTAAAACTGAAGCTCCCCTGGAGAATATGGTAATTCAATCTGTATAGATAGTGAGCCAAGGATCAAAATTTAATAGATATTATATTCTTTCCCATAGATGTTTGTCCAGATGCACTTGTATATTGAAGATAAATTAATAGTAAGAGGGTCTTTTTTATTGTTGTTAGTAAATTCAGAAGGTGTTTTTTCAAATCTTTTCCTCTCCAACAGTCTGAGGGATAAAATTCAGTAACATGCAATCTGTCAGATCAGCAGAACAGGAAATGTGAATACCCTTGTTAACAAAGAGGGGAAAAAAAAAAGTCTAAAATCAAATAGTTGCTCAGTCTGTGCCAATGGGAAATTTCTCACTGACTCATATGAAACCAAGCTTTTATATCTTGTTTTCTCACAGAATAAGTCATAGCAGTTTATTTCATTTGTTGTCATATTCTACCAAAATTTGTTTTGAACTAGGTATAATTTGAACTGACAACTGCTCCTTTTTTAATCCATTTGAATTTTTAAGGTTTGCATTGGTGACATTGGTCATACTACATGCATTTAAATAATCAGAGTTTGTGTCATTTGGGTTAAAATATCCTAAATATTTTGCCAAGGTATAAAATTCTTAGCAGGATTTAGAAAAGACTATACCCATAAAATTCTTGACTGCTATCCTACATCAAGATGTGATTATTTCATTCCAACAAAATGCTATTTTTACTCTAAGAGGATATACAATACAATGTTCTGATATTTTTTCCCTTTAGTATTATATCTAGCAGCCTTTTAGTATAATTTCATAAGTTATACAGTTCCTACTGTAAGTGTGATTATTCACTTCTCATACTGTTCACCGTTCACTTAAGCAAATAGCCTCTAGTCATCATTTTGAAAGTAGATGTGAAGAAGATTGCATTTCCATAATTAAAAATAAAAATCAAATCCTTCTTATGTCTTCATTTTTAAATTGATGCTGTCAAACTGTACAAATGTACCAAAGAAAAATGATTGAAATATTTTTTTAAAAATCATTCATAATACTTAGTCTTGGATGAATAATAAAAAGGGTACAACATTACAAATTGTTATTTTCTCATTCTAATTAGATTAACATATTATATAAATCCTTAATGCTTTACATGAGCATTCTATGGTGTGGCAACCATAAATCCCATGCATTTTTACCCTTTTAAGTGTATGTAGGAGAGCTAATATGTAATTCAATGATCGATGTTATCATGCAATTCAATCTTTCAAAGTAATATGTTGACATGACAGAAGCATTAAAAAAATAATAATGTTCAGGATTATGTTCATCAAAATTAAACAAGCTTCCAATATTTTTCTTGCCTTTTCTGTCCATCTCTTAAGATGGAACCTGCCTATTTTGTTTTATTTCTTGAATTCAGTTATTTCTGTGTTGTAGATTGAAAATGCTTTTTTGTTGCATGTTTTATTTCACTCATGATATTTTCTTTGACTTCCAATTAACATTTATTCAACATTTCAGGGCTCACTGATATGTCCTTTTAAAACAATTGGAAGTTTAATAGGGCATAGAGCTGACATTTGTCTACATATCAAACCAATTTCACAGGCAAAGTTTTGGTTTTAAACTGTGTAGTCTGAATGCAATCATCTTGTCTGTCTCTACACTTCAGCTTTGGAAATTGTATTCTGAAGATAGGATAGTTCTGATGCATGTGTGTATAAGTATTTTTATAGTTCATGCAGCTTTAGGAACTACATGTATACCTGAGCATATATTCCTGAGGAGAATGACATCTTGAATGATATCTCAAAAGAAACGTGAAATGTATCTCAGCATTCCTATGCTAAGGTTAGTGAAGGTGTACTGATTTATATCAGCTGCAATTCTGGCCAATAGGGATAACAAGCAATTTTTTCTTTTGTATTTCATTGCTTAGTGCACTGTGAAGCATGCAGCACTAGGATTTAATGTTGACTATAGCAGCAGTGCAGCAGTGGCCTCATGACTGACAGATATGGTTCCTGACATCCTCACAAATGCTGTTCTGTGCTTAGATAGAGTTTCATCTGTTAGCATCTTCAAAATTGAAAATCTAGGTTTCAAGTACATACATTTCATATTAGAGTCCATAACCTCTGTTTTATTTCATCACAATCATAAACACCTTTTTTTTTATTTAAGATTGAATGTTTATAAAATCCATTTTTGCTTTTTTTTTCAATATGAGACATCTGAAATTAATATTATAAAAATGAAAAAATCATCAAGATTTCTTCAATGCATCTACAAGTGTACTATTTAATTATCTCTTTTAATTGTTAGTACAGTGTAATATAAATTTCCATGGAAAGACTGTAATATACAGATAATGGTGTACTCAAAGCACAAATCCCACAGGCATTTGAAACAGAGTTAAAAATTAGTTTTAAGAGTCCTGCCTCAGAGATCCCTAATTGGGAACCCAGCTGTGACAGCTCTGCCCACTGAGTAGTCACTGAGATATTATGCAGTCTGAAGGAAGTTGTTTCAGTGGATTGAGTCCTCTGAGTTCTTTCATAGTAGGCAGAGTGATATTCAGGCATTTGCTTACTTGAGTGTCATAAAACTACATTCTATGAGTTGTACAAAACCAGTTCCTAACTGAATGGTGTTATGGGGGATTCCAATGCTATTTCTGTGTAATCATGTAGGCAAAACCAGAAATAAGAGTGCACATGCAGGAAAGAAGTAATAATGACCTAATAATTTTGGTGTGCTGATATCAGTAAATTTCCCTGGATATTCTCCTGACAAGGTTTGAGATGAAAGCTAGTGTTCACCTGAAAGCATTTGGACTCATTAGAAATACATGATCACCATTAAAATACTCTTGGTTTTGGTGACATTTGAAAGCAGTGTCAAACGCCAGGAAGAGGCAGGGCTGTCAATCTGTTCAAATTGCTCATGTACTTCCTGTGCATGATTAATGATTAATTAAACAAACAAACAAACAGAACAAAAACCCACAAAAAAACCCAACCCTCCTCAAACAAACAAACAAAAAAATCACAAATAAACAAACCCTCAGAGCAATACTAAATAATCTTTTATCTGTCTGGCAAAAATGAACTTTACATGTAAGTACTGTATATTTAATGGCACCTCTAGCATGAAGCTTTTACCCTTTCTCAGGGAATGTATTCTGCCCCTCTGTAAGGTTCAAACTAAACAGGAAATGTTTGAAGGAATATGTATTGATTCTTTTACATCTCTCTGCCTATATATTGGTTTATCTACCTATTTATAGACAGACATGAACATACATAAGGATGGCAGATGGGGCAGGTGAGAAAGAGATTTTATTTTCTTAGCTAGACAAAACACATATATTTCACTTCTGCAACTCCTTTAAACTTCCAGTTTGATTTTTTCCTTCCATTGCGTCAACACGGCTTCTCCATCTTCAGCTGTAAAGCCCACTGTTATTAAGTGGGAGCAGAGGACTTGCAAAAGTAAGCTCTTTTATGGCAATCCTAATCCAGTGGACTTTCCAGCTCAGGTGATTTCACTCTCAGTCTGTTCACTGCTGTTACCATTTGCAGGTCCAGCCTGTGGCAAGGGCAACGTGTCCCAGAGTTGTTTGTACAGACTGACACGGACACACAGATGCACACCACACACTATAAGGCACGACCAGACACATGGACCAAGAAAGTAAGCTACGTTTGAAGTGACACCCTTATGCATACCCACAGTGCTCTCTTGACCAGCTCATGGCAATCAGATATTGCTGGTGGTCACACAGTGACACACACAAAACACACCCATGTAAGTGGACCAGGAGTTGGACCCAGACATGTTATCTTTCCAGGGGCCAGACCTAGATCCTTTTTTCCTCAGTTGCTGGCCTTGGTACATCATTCTTTACCCAAACTTAGTATTTCTGATGTCATTACCCAGGTAATCTGTTATGGCATTACTTGATATTGCCTTGCAAGGCTCTTCTCTCTACAAAGGTCCCCAGTTCTGCCTTTTAATTACATGTGCAGTTTTGTTTTTCTCAGAGAATTCCTCTTCACCACCACTCTGTGTCCCTTTTGTCTCCTTCTCACACTGTTCTTTACTGGCTCCAACAATTTCTTGTGTTGTGTTCAGTAGCTTCTTATGACCAACTTAGCTAAATCTAGAGACCAGAATATGTCTGCATGTCATAGTATCCAGACTCTGTGTGTTTGTGTATAGATCATGTATGCACTCTGTAGGGTGCTTGATTGACTTGGATGCCTTTAGGATGGCCCGTCTTTTAAACTGGAAGACTGCAGTGATGTATTACAGGTCATCTCGGTGTTATTTCCATCATCAGTATTAGGATCCTGCTTTTTTTACTGATTCATTTCATGTTTGATGCCAGAGCACTAATTTCTTTTCCTTTTCCCTTTTTAAGCAGTTTCTTTACTTTGCTTATTCTCGACTCCAATCATCTTGTAGCTTGGTCCCAGTCAGTTGACAACTGTCAGCAATTTTGAAATCAGTGAGAATATGCTTGCCAGAGCTAAAATTTATTAAGGACACTCTGCACTCTTCCTGCAATATATGCTAACCTACCACCAAATTCCTCCTACACTGAAAATATCCAACGGATTAGGACCACTTCTGCCGTTTCTGCACTACTGCTTTCCTGTGCTCTGTTAAAGGGGCATGGTTTGGAAAGGGAGCCATTGCTAATGGTGGTTTTAGTCAGTCTGACATTTTGCAAGGACACATAAATGTTAACACCTTCTGTTCTTTCTGATCTATTTTGGAGTCCAATTCAATAAACAAATACCCTTAGAAAGATGGATATGCAAAAAAAGGCTTAAATTCACCTTTCTGTGATCACATATATTTCAACTTCTATGTCCAATGCATTAATTCCAGCCAGGTTTTGCTGAATTACATCTCTTTGTGTGGTGATGAAAATGTTAAACATACATTTTATCACTTTCAGGTCCCCTGTGATAGTGCTACTTGAATTTTGAGCTAGAGGATATTTCAGATAAACCCCATGCTTTGGTTGTTCTGTCATTATAATGTTTCTTTCTTTACTTTTCCAGTACTGTAATAAGGTTGATTTAAACAACTGTTAAGAACAGTATTACAGCTGTATACAGAATGCAGGATAAATAATTGTTACATTAGTATCTACATGAAGACATTGTGGTACTTAGATTCAGAAGAGCTTTCATTCTTTGAAAGCTCATTTTATAAAATATGGCCTGAGGGAGAACTGTAATGTGATAAACAAATTTTATGCAATCAAATATATATGCATTTCTGTCCTCATTTTACATGTTTGTAATTAATCTAGATTGCAGTTGAAGTTGTTTTAAATAATTTCTTATGAGCATTAAGTCAATGTAAGATTTCATTGATTTAGAGAAAATTTAGAGTATTTTCTCATCTTTTGAGATGTTCCATGAATAGGAGACAGGGTATGCTTTATCACAAGAATACTTCTATGGAAAATGAGAAACTCATGGATAACCTGACACTTTAAAATATGTTGCATTTATTTGTTCAAGACCTCTGAAGAATGAAAAGTATTGCCTAAGATGGTGTTTGCCCAAAGATGCTACTTCTAATACCCCTCATATTAAACCTAGCACCTTTTGTAACTCTTACTATGAAGAAACATATAACCATCCATCTTGAGCAACTTAAAAGTCAGTGAAAGAAAGTTTGTATTTACCTCCACTGTTACCTCCCAAGTTACCTGGCTGGAAAAGTAAAGCATCCTAACATGGAAGTTCTTTCTGCCATCCATACATTTAGATAGTTTGAAAAGACTGATAAAATTAAAACAGCTACTGAAAGCTACATAAACATCCAGCTTGTTATGGACATTTGGCAAGGTGAAGTAGAATGACTGAAATAAAGCCTATTTGTTAGGGTTTTTTATAAACGTGTATATGTTCTCATAGTGGCCTTACTGTTTCAGAATGGGTCATGAGACAAGGTCAGAGTTTGAGATCCCATATCACTCTCTTTGAAAAATATTTACATTTTCAGCTAAGTGATTCTTTGTGTTGAAAAAATATCTTTATATATGTCTGTCTGTATTTAGACAACAATTTCCTATGTATTTATATTTTATGTATGTACATATGTATAATAAATGACTAAAAAATTACATAGTAAGTGGAAAGGTGAGTCCAACAGAAATTATTTTAATCAGCTTTCTTTTCTGCCTATTATTAACATTTGTTTTTCAAGTCACTATTGCATTCATAGTCAGTTCTCCATCTTTATTATACCTTCATTAACCTTTTAAATCTCCCGTCTGTGTACAAGAGCCTTTCTTTCATTTAATTATCTGTTTAAAATTCACAAGTGGTAGCTGCTGCCATTTTGGCTTTTTGACATTTTTCACCTGCAGACTGTAAGAAACAGATTTAAGAGTCTTGTTCTGCTGTTTTATGTTGCGTCCTTATTTTAGCTGAAATACTGAAGTTGAAATTCAGTCATTCATTGTTATTCAGGAGTTGTTGGAATTGGGTTTTTGTGCTTTGTGGGATCAGCCGACCTCAGCTGAATTACAGTCTTGAAATTTGTTTTGCAGCCATGTGTTATTTTCCTTGTCCTGTCACTGTTTCTTCCTTTTTAGCACGATCATAAAATATCCCAGTTAGGACATTTTATGTGGAGATTCCTCTTCTTTTGCTTGTGGATGGGGTCACTTGATTTGCAAGTCAACCTATTCTCTTCTGAGTCAGTCGATCTGTACTTTTTAAGGCACACTAGACCCTCTGTATCTAGCACACAGCTACCTCCCAGCAAATATGAGATAGAAGCATTTATTATGCCATGAATTATTTGACGTACTTCATATCTTTGTTCCTCATGGTCATCAACAGTGTTTTCAGTTGCATTTCTGAGAACAGCAGGTGTAAAGATATGCACCTTTACCAGGGCTGGAGTAAAATGGTTTTGCTACTTTTTAGTCATTCTAGCAGTTCTTTCTTTTCTCCTAATCACGTTATTAGCACTTAATAGCAGTTGCTGTGGGAGCTGCAGAACGAAACAGTGGCCAAGGCTCAATGGCAATATATCTATGTTAAAGGTAACATCTGGTCTTTGCTCCCTTGAAAGTAGGAGATGTGGTGAGAAGAATTTTAAATACACATTCACACACTAGCTTGTCCCTCAGTACACAATATGATTCACTGCTAGGGAAGAAGCAGTGTTACTAAGCTTCTGCAATCACATATAAGGATTAGAAAGATAGGAGGCAGACTAAGTTTCTGTCATGACTCCTGTCTAAGTGAGATGGTGAAAAGAACACATGGAACCTTTCCTGCCTGATTTATTCATTAATGTTACCACTCTTTGGCTCATAACCTGCCTTCTTTAAACACAATTTCTTTCATAAGAAACTCAGCCTGACTGAAAAAGTCTTTGTCAAAATTTACCCTTCATCATCTTTGTCGACTTCCTGCATGTTCCCAGCATGCTACTTTTCTCACAGTCAGTCCTTATTATAACACATAGGAACACTGCTTGCCAGAATTCCCATGAGATAAAACCTTAGCCTTCCTTTACAGGTATCAAATATCTCTTTAATATTCTTCTGTAATTCTGATAGTGCATCTCTCTGGGTGAAGTTCCTTGAAACTCATGCTTTAATAGATTTGAATGTCTGTTAAAGAACTCCAAAGTTTGATTCCTGTAATATCCATCCAAAACTCTAGCAGAGGAGCAGTATCTTTTTAACTGTCAAGTTGGCAGAGATTTCTCAGAGATGCATTTATTTCTTTGTCCCTTGTACTTTCTCTCTCTTATTTTTTTCTTCTTTTTTTTTTTTTTTTTTTTTTTTTGTGTCAGAAGGAGAAATCNGTGTAATAATAATACTGGAATATGTATAAATGTGAACCACACTAGCTAAAATAATTCCTATGGTCTTTGAACCACAATTTCTGCAGTACATGGTGTCAATTGACAACCTCATCGTTATAAGCAAGCTTTTATGTTATCCTTAGAAGTTTTCAATCTTGTCATACCAATTATTTTTAAGTAGACAAAAGGATCTAATTTTTTAGGAAAATATCTGACAGATTAATAGTATTTCACATGTCCACTGTCCCAGTCTAAGCCTTGCTCAGTACTTTACACACATTAAGGAATTAAACTTTCCAGTAACCTTATGAGGAACTGTTAATATTATACAGACCTGGAAACAGTAGCATAGAGAAGATAAAAAATAAATAAGTTCAGACAGCTTATTTGGAGCAAGAAAGGGAACAAATCCCACAGTGTTGACCCCTAGGTCATGACTTTTGCTCAGAGAGGAAGCTTAACTCCTTTTCTCTGTCATTTTGGCTTAAGTTTCTCATACCTTTCTTATCCCATTATTAAGTGAAGGTTTCTCCTTCTCTAGTAATCTATATTCCTGTCCCTACTCAATTGTCTAAGGAAGAAGGCAAAAAAAAAAAAAAAAAAAAAAAGGAGATGCATGTCTGTCTGTCTTTCTCTTCCTTTCTCTCTCCCTTTTGTCCTTTTGTCCTTCCTTCCTGTGTTCTAAATCCTACTCAGATGAGTAAGTTGAACAGGCAGCCTTTCAGGACTGCAAGACTTAAAGTACTTGCAGTGTGCTATGAACTCTTTTAAGTTGATTGGACACCCTGTATGAAATTTCATGAGATGCCATGAAATGGCATGGCCTCATGCAGCCCTTTCTGTATGTCAGCAGTGCTTAGTACCAAGGTTCATCCTACGTAGCTTCAGGTGTTTTTCCAAGTCCCCAGTGTTAAGATCTTAGTCTCTTTAAACACCCTCTGTCATCATTGGAGAGATGTAAGAACCTCCAAAGAAAATTTCCCAGTTGTACTGAGTTACTTTCTCTGGATAAAAGGGTCTCTCTCCACACATGACAAAGGAAACTTGCTTGACCATCCCCCTCATTTAGGGTAGTTAGTGAAATGTGTGAAATAAGAGAGGCTGCAGGCAGGATTTAGTGCAGAGAACTGAATGAATGTGTATGCAAAACTTTATAGAACATACAATGAAGACTAAGTCTGAGCTGATCTTTTCCCAATGCAAACAAATCTGTCAGTATGTCAGTGCAGGTATGAAGCACCCTCCTGCTATAAACCCCTGTATTTCATGAAAACATGTATAAAATGATAGAAGTTTTTCCTACATATGCAGGTTAGCTTTGTGGGAGGAAATGACTAGATGAATTACATCAGGCTCTTAAGTTTTCTTTTTTAACTCTGATGCCTAACATGAAGCCAAAACAGTGTTGCGGAAGAGCGGGAAGATGTGCAGAAATCAACAGATGAGTAAATCACGAAGTGAGAAAAATCCTGGGGTAACACTCCTTCTGTAAAACTGCTAAGACACTGGCAAGTTAGATTTTTGGGTTACATTACTGACTCAAAGAAAATGCAGGAACACTGATGTTTACCTATGCTCTGAGCATTAACTCTGCAGTCTCCCATGATTTTTAGGCTATTTTGTCAGAATAGAAGATACTTCCTGTGGAATATTTTACTCTAAACTTAAACAATGCTTAAATGGTTATGTAATCAAAAGGGCTTAGGTTACCATTAGAATAATTTTCTCTTAATATAGTCCCTGGAAATTTAGAAGGGAATCCCAATAGACAAATTCTCTATTTTGCATCTTATTTTAAAAAAAATAAAAGTTAAAAATACATGGAATATACCTTCCATTCAGTGCTCTACCCAGGCTTTATATTCATAAGTCTTTGCTCTTCCTGCTGCCTTGCAGTAGGTTTGAACATATGTCATTGATTGGATCACCACAGCTATGTCAGTACAGGACAAGGTGCAATGGAATGTGTTTATTCATTTACCCAAAACTATTTGCTTCACTTTGCTATAGGCAGCTGACAACTGATGAAACTCAGCGTAGTCAGAAGAAGAAATGAAAGACTAAACAGATATGGAGTAGGAGAGCTATGCTAATTTTATGACTGAAACAGATAAAACTGGATCCATTTCCTAGAGATCTTAGTTAGAGGCAATTAGAAATTATATTAAACGAAAGTTCTACTTTTTGAAGAGTGTCAATTTTTAGTGAT
The DNA here is from genome assembly GCA_013399695.1 of Formicarius rufipectus. Taxonomy (NCBI): domain Eukaryota; kingdom Metazoa; phylum Chordata; class Aves; order Passeriformes; family Formicariidae; genus Formicarius; species Formicarius rufipectus. The sequence goes on along the minus strand of VXAU01002929.1, from coordinate 7,747 downwards.
AAGAAGTTTAATTATTTTTTTCATTTGTGGTGAAAAGCAGTTGCTTAGTGTATATCATGATTGCAATTCTTACTCTTGTCAATTTATTCTTTAACATAATATCAGCATTTGTACTTGATCTGATTTTTAATGATATCATTTATGATTCTGGGAGGCAATTTGAATTGGAATTTGAATTAGAAGAATATTTGAAACATTCTGATCTTTTATAAAAACACATTTGTTCTGCGAAAGTTAGCATTAATGTAAATTATATGATAAACAGTCATAACAGTCAGAAACTGCTAATATCTTGGGAATGTTGCTGCAAACTGTCCAAAAATGTATCTTAAAAAAACCCCAACATTTCCTGCAAGTTAAGAAAAAATTTCTTGACTCCAAAATTCATGTGAATCATGATGAGCTAGGAATTGTATGTATGTGTTTACCTTGAAAGAAAACCTTGAGGCAGCGTATGGCAAAACCTGATATTGACCTGCATGTGTCTTAACAAGGGTATCAGAGAATTAGGTCATTATGTTTGACATAGAGAACTGCAAATCGAAACAGTCTAAGAATATAGACAGTATCAGAATATCTTATTTCTGGGAACTGGAATAGATTCTGGACTGTAGAATTTCAGTAAGTGAACACATGGAGATAAAGTAGGTTTTCAAAATTGTGTTTATCTTCCTTTTTTTTTTTTTTTCTTCCCATTTTGAACATTTTTGGGTTCAGTAAGCCCTCCTACAATAGTTGAAGTATTTATTTTTTAATTTTATGAAACAATAATCTGCACAAACTTTGTATTGAGAAGGAAGACAATAGGTGATTTCTGTTCAATGTGTGGGTTCTCTTTTCCTGCAGAACACTGTTTACCAAAATTTGATGCTTTGAATTTGTTTTGTTTGTTTGTTTGTTTTGGGGTTAGGTTTGTTTGTTTGTTTGTTTTTTTGTTTTTCATTTATAGAAAAGAAAAATTAGATTAACAATCACAATGTAACGAATTAAAAGGAATTCAAGTTGTAATGCCTAATACTCTTACAGGGTTCTGTGTATAATATACATTTGCAGGGGAGGAATAACAATTTCTTTAAAAGACATTAGTAGCTACATCAGTAGCTATAGATTTTCCTGATGTGCAGTAAGCTGCAGGAATACTCCTCAGACCATTCCCATGCATCTCTCTGTTTTATTTCCCCACTAATTTCACTCAACTGCTTTTATTATTTCCCATCCCACCCCCATCCCCTGCCCAAGCCTTGGTTTTCATATCAGTCACAAATTTGCTAATACTTCACTATAAAGGAGAAAAAATAATGAGCATGTAGGATATTTACTCCCATGACAATGGACATTTGTAGAAATTTACTGAAGACAGGTTGATAAATAGTTACAATTCCATATTCAAAACATTCAGGTAATTTAACTTCCAGATTTACTGCTTTGAAAGAGGTTTTTACTCCATTCTAGACCCTACTAGCCATGACACATTTCAGGCTGTTATGCAATCCATTTGATGGTCAATTCTCTGTTTTCGTTATGTGGCCACTGACTTCATTGCCAGCCTGTGACAATGTGGGCTGGAGCCTTGGCTAGTCAAAGATGACAGAAAGAAGTTGGTCTGAATCTTTTCCCATTGTCACACCAACTTCAGGCCAATAATTTAGTTTGATTGTAAAATCTAAATAGCAAATAGCATTAACTTTGCTTTCAGCTCTTTTGTGTACCTTTCACAAAGTAGCACTGGGAGTGGAGAAAATTATTTGAGGGATCATGTAGGAAGATGATGAGAACAAAATAGGCATATGTGATAAATAGGTAGCAGGTAGGAGAGTCATGAAGAGATTGTCTTGATTAAGGGTTGTCAGAAGATAAAGTCCAAAGAACAGTATAAGGTGTTGGAAGAAATAGGAAAGAGATCTGTAGTGGAGATTTTGAGGTTAATGAGGAAAGGAAAGGGGATAAGGACAAAACAGAAAGAAAAAAAAAAAAGGAAAAAAAAAAGAAAGATAAATGGCCTCAATTAACTCTTTTAAAAATTCTCTGAGATTCTTGACAGAGATGGAAAGAGAAGCTAAAAGTGCAGAACAGCTCTTACAGATCTGTGTCTCCAAAAGAGAAAAGCTTTAATAGCTGTAAGTAACATTTATTATCTCAATTTTTAGTGGTGTGGTTGACATACAATCGGTGATACCACAGTTATATCAGGTTGGCCTAACAGTCAGTGGTGTACATGAAAGGTGAGTGCTCATTACTTTGCTTTTTAAAAAATCTTTCCAAGTGAGCTGCTTTTGATCAAAGACACGTAATTAAAGAATTAAGCAAGTTTACATCTAATAGACTGCCTGCAGTTCTTCATTGCATTTTTACCAAGCAATAGTCTACTTTACATGATTGTCTATTATACTCATTAGGAAACTAAGGAAGCTGATTGTGTTTCTCTGAGAGGAAAGTAAATGAAAGCTAGAAAAGGTAATGCTTTAATGAGAAGAGCGTGGTGCATGCTCACAGCCTGCTTGTATTCATTTAGCACAGGCATCAACCTGTAAATTATCTTCAGCTTTCACATGGCATAATGATTTTTTTGCCATTTTGGTTGTGCCACTCACTGGTTGGCCAGTCATGGAGATGGTGTTCTGGAAGAGCCTTCATTCTCACTAACAACAAAAGTAACAGTGATTAGTTCAGCTTCTTAGTTGGGCCTCTATGCTGTAACCCAGCTTGACATCATAAAGGCAACAGTTTTGTGTGGGTCTTTTTTTCCCTTCTTCTTTCTTCCTCCCTTCTGTCTCTTCTGGAATGCTTTCTGAGCAAATTCTTTGCTTGAGGAGGAATGTGACATTCTCTAGCACTGGTTGATAAATATTTATGCCTGAGAACAGCATAAAGCTCTCTTTTGGATGCTTTCCCATTTTACACTGTGCTGGCTTTTGGCCTGATCTCTGTATTTAGAAAACACTGTGTATACCTGCATGCTTTCTTGACTCAATTTCCTATTCCTAATGGGTCTACAGCCAGTACTGCATGAGAACCCTATTGCAATATTTTCAATGAATTGTCAGGATACTTGAATAGAGCAAAATGAAAAATAGGTGGCTTCTTTTCTAGGTATATAAGCACATTTTAAGGAGAACTTTGTGGATATGCTTGGAAAGGATATAGTACACAAAGCATGAAAACATTTTTAAGCAGTTCAATACTCTGATAAAACTGAACAACTATGAATGGAATTAGCCAGCAAAACATTAGAACTCCTATGGCAGTATTAATACAATCCCATTTCACATTCATGGGGTTTTTTCCTATACCTTTTCAATGATGTATTGCTGAGTTTTACTTTTCTGCGGAGATATTCTAGTTAAACTCTGTGTACATCCAATGAAAAATATTTTCATTATTAAAGAAATTGCTCTACTACTAAAGAATGCTGATGCCTTGATGTTTTCTAAAAACATTGGTTATAAAAGCTACTTTCCTTTTTCTTCTTTAGAAGGAATAAAAGCCTGTTGCAGATATAGTGGGTGTTCCCTGTCCTCACCCTGTCAGGGGCTTCCACACAAGAAATGCATACCTTCATGCTGCACACATACATGGTATACCATCGGATGGATGTACACTTGTGAGAAGCACAAATAATTTGTTTCTATGCTGCATGCACCTCAAGACTGAGTAGATCTCTCCTTGAAACTTTTATGATATCAATAGGTCATGTCTGGTGTCTCCACTTCTGTATATTGAGTTTGCTTTTGAGGTATTTTTATGTGACCAGAAAGAAAGACTAAGTTCCTTTCTAGGAGGGTACTCGTGGTTTTTGTTGCTAGGGCAAAGGGCATTTGTAGATCTCCTGAGTTCAGGCGATGACTGAGAAAGTATGGGCTGGCAGAGTTGATGAGGGAATTCTCCAAGAGTCAGGCCAATGTTTGATGTCTACCGGCTCAGCTGCGGGGTGGATTAGGCTGGGCAGCCTTTGTGGCTGCATGAGCCGCATTTCAACATCACCATGTGGGCAACATTCAGAACTGAGTGCTGCGTGCTTAGTGCAGCTGCTTTGAGGCCTTATTCTGAAAGCAGCTCTTAAGTGGGCTTAAAATGTTCCTAATGGGTGCTGCTGCTGTGGGGTAGGGATGGGCTAGGTGTCTGGCTCCATACTGGAGTGGACTGCCGTGTTGCTCTCACAATCAGGCTGCTTTGCTTTCTCTGACACAGAATTTGGGTTACCCCACAATCTTCGTGTCAACAGACTGACTACATACTGTAGTCCCAGCTTGGGAGCCTGATGGGAATTGTTTGTGAACTGTATGTGGCTACCAGATTTCCATCTTGAGAGATTGCTGATCACTAATAGTACTGTGCAAACTGTGATTATGTGCCCAATGGGCAGTGTGATCTGTGTGTGTGTGAGTATACACAGAAACATACATATATACTAAAAATAGCTTATAGGATTTGGATGTCAGTTAAAGATCAAAAAGTTGCACTTTGATCGAGGATCTACTGACCACCTGGGCAGAAATCTTCATGTCAGCATTTAGATTTAAAGAAAATTTTAGTTGTACATTTATTTTAATGTAATTGGGTTTATATTTTTATTTTCTTTGTTATTTTCAAATAAGAGAGAATGGAAATTATTTTACTTATTTTAGAATTGGATCATCACAGAATCACAGAGTCATAGAATGGTTGGGTTTGGAAGGGACTTCTGGGGATCATCTAGTCCAGCCTCCCTACTAAAGCAGGTTCACCTACAACAGGTTGCACAGGATCATGTTCAGGCAAGTTTTTGAATATCTCCAGAGAAGGAGACCAGACAACCTCTCTGACCAGCCAGACCCAGTGCTTTGTCACCCTCAATGGATAGCAGTTTTTCCTCATGTTCTGATAGAACTGGTGTGTTTCAGTGCCTTGTCCAGTCACCAGTGAAATGAGCCCAGCCTCATTCTTTTGATGCCTGCTCGTAACATATTTGTGTGCATTGATATTTCCTCTGTTGTCTCTTCCTCAGATGCTCCAGTCCCTTAATCATCTTTATAGCCCTTACTGTGTCCTCTCCAGTAGTTCCTTGCCTTTCTTGAAATGGATAGTCTAGAACTAGATACAGCATTCCAGATGTGGTCTCATCAGAGCTGAGTAGAGGGGTAGGATCATGTCCCTTGACTTACTGGGAATGCTCTTCCTGATACAGCTCAGGATACCACTGGCTTTCCTTCATGGACAACTTGTTGCTCACCTGGATTTCCAAGTCCTTCTCCACAGAGCTGCTTTCCAGTATGTCAAACGATAACCTGTACTGGTACATGGGGTTATTTCTTCCCTGTGTGCAGGACCCTACACTTGCCTTTGTTGAACTCCCAGAGTTTGCTCTCCACTCAACTCTCCATCCTGCCAGCTCTCACTGAATGGTAGTGGTAACTATCCTTAAATGGAGGTGAAATTATCATTTTACCAAGACAATTTTTTTTTTTGAAATTGGGGTGAATTTTCAAGTATTTTACTAATTATGCTTTTATCTTGGATAACTTGATTGCTAAGTTTCATTCACTTTGGAAGTATCATAGCATATGCTGAGTTAGAAGGAAGCTATCAGGATCACTGAGTCCAATTCCTGGCCCTGTGCAGGACACCCCAAGGGTCACACCATGTGTTGGCCAAACACTTCTTGAAATCAGACAGGTTTGGGTCTGTGACCACTTCCTTGGGGAGCCTGTTCCAGTCTTCAACCACCCTCTGGGTAAAATACTTTTTCTTGATATCCAATGTAAACCCCCTCCAACTCAAGTTCATGCCATTTCCTCTCATCCTGTCATGGGTCGTGAGAGTGAAGAGTTCGGTACTTGCCCGTCTGCTTCCCCTCATGAGGATGTTGAGGACTGCAATGAGGTCTCGCCTCACAGCAGTCTAATAGGGCAAGATGCACATCTGTGTATACTGTACAAAAATATCATTACAGGAGGAAGAACAAGGATTAATTTAGAACTGGAAAGAGGAAGAGATAAAATATGTTAAACAACAAAGATTGGAAGTATTTCTACATTACTAGACCAATTATTATTTCTCAGTTATAATTTTCTCTGTGTCTGATGCAAAAGCACAGTTGTTCAGTTTGGTTTTTGCAGACCATGGCTCTGTGTTTCCGTGACTCAATTAAAATTTGCCTCATGCAAATTTTTCCAGGAGCAGATGTGCCTGCCAAGCTGGGCAGAGAAAATGTGCAGTGAGGTCATAAAGAAGATGGTTCTTCATTATGCTCTGCCAAAATCTTAGCAGATCATCACTGAGCATGTCCAGATGTAAAATTTCAGTCACTGTCAGTTTTATTTTTACACTGTATTTTTCATTTCCTGCATTCCAGTTTCTACTGATGGGTGAAATAAGTTCTTCCTTGTTAGCCAAGCAGAATATCAAGTTGCAGTTCCTTGTTTATTTCGTGGTTTGTTTTTGTTGTTGTTGTTGGTTTTTTTTTTTGTTTTTTTTTTTTTTTTTTTTTTTTTTTTTTTTTTTTTTTTTTTTTTTTTTTTTCTTTTTGTTTTTTTTTTTTTTCCTGGAGAGCAAATAGGGTAGATGTGTATATGTTTTTAAATCAGAACAGTATCTCCTGTTAGCCAGGCTGATACTGAGGAGCTGAAGGAGATGGTACAGTGCAATTTGAACATAATGTACTGTGGTTGCTTCATTCTAAAGCTCTGCTAATTATGTGTTTCCAACCCTCCCAATCGCTGTCTTTTGTCACGTCAAATTAGTGAGTGTCAGAAAGACATTTCAGATTTTTCTTTAAGTTACTTTTGGGCTGAGAATGAGTTTTGACAATTTAAACTGAAGATTATTTTTTATTATTATTTTTTAAAATCATTAAAAT
>VXAU01002928.1:1346794-1459848 GCA_013399695.1 Formicarius rufipectus | reverse complement strand
AACCTGAACCTATAACAGGGAGAAATAAAACCTCTCTGTCCAATGCCAGAATCAACCCCAAACACAGACACACACCACGGAGGCAGTTCAGCAGCAACAACGCTGTGTTCATGTAGAAAAAGTCTCTGCCTGCACCTCTGCCTGCTTTTCCCTGGGGAGGGGCTGAGACGGGGGAGCTGAGAGGTCTGGAAGGGGGCAGGTGCCTGGCAGGGTGTGCAGGTCCCTGCACCCTCACCAGGCTCCCTTCCAGGGAGTGCTGTGCCCTCCTCACCCACACCTCTCTGGTCAGCAGAGGTCCACAGCTTGCACTTGTTGGAATACAAAACCGCTTGGCAACGGAGGAGTTAACAGGGATGTCGAGGAAACCTTGGGAGAACCCTGAATGGACATCTCTTGACAGATAAAGGACTGCAAAACTCGGTCACCTCCCTGTCTCCAAGATGCTTGGAGCTGCCTAGACCTTGTGGACACACCCTGAACCTAGACGAGGACTTCACTGTGTTTCTAATTCGTGTGTCCATTACCATATGCCTCTGCACAGTAAATAGTGTGTTACCTCCTAGGTATAACACCTCCTCCCATATTTAGCGTAAGTCAAACCCTGGGATGAATATTCATTTACTGAGAGTATGTATTGTGTGTTCTAGCTTCAATAAAAGTTGTTCTCGTTTGCACCCCCATCAAACGAGGACCCTTTAGTTCTTGTCCACCACATGCACTGGGCATCCTCATGTCCCCCCGAAGCTCTCTGCCTGCAGAGGAGGTTGGGGGACACAGGGGGATTGCAAGTTGTTGTCCATCAAGTGCTGGGATTCCCTGGCAGAGCACAGCGAAGGGGACACGGGGCTGGTTTCCCAGGTGCTAACACTGAGTGCTTAGGGCACCATAAAACTGCCTGTGCTTGTTGGTCAGAGCCTGATGATCTTTCCACAGGGGGAACCTGCCTGTCAGGAAAGCTACAGCTGTCCCGTGTCGTGCAGCTGTGTCATGGAGCTCCACGGCAGAATGGCACAACAGGGCACCTTCCCCCCCCGAACTGTGCTGCTCCAGTCCAAACAACCCTAGTGCTTGGGGTTCGGGGCAATGATTCCTCGGGTTCCTCCCTTTAAAACCAAGGAAAAAGCCCTGAGCAACACTCCAGGCTCTGCGTTTCTGAGCTCAGTCCGTGACTCGGTTGTGCCTCTGCAGGAGGGGCGTTTCAGGGTGGTGTCTGTGCCCTCAGCTGCGGGCAATTACTGTTAATTAACTGCCCAACGAGGCTCACCTGTGGGGAATTAGTGTTAATTAATTGCCCAACGAGGCTCACCTGTGGATGGTACCCCTGGCATTGCTGTACCCCCCGCCCTCCCTCACGGAGCCTACGCTGAGGGTCTCCCCTCTACCTCGGGGAACAAAAAGTTCCAGAAGGGCTCCTGCCATTCCTTCAGGCTCTCACGGTGTCCTTGGAAGCAGAGGGATGTCTTGAAGCAGAGGTGTGTCTCTTTGAATACTCTTTTTCTAAAAAAAAATGACCCTAAAACAGCAGAAGTGTGACCGGGCTTCAAGTGAGGTGTTGCTGTGTGTATGTGCCACAGGCATTGGGAGACATTTTGGGGAGGGGGGAATGGCTTTTTTGGTTCCTCTTCTGTTAAATTTCTTTCAAGTGTGTGTTTTATAAATCGGACTGAGGCCTGGAGTGTGTCACATGGCCTGGGGTGGTTTCCTGGCAGAATTAAATTAGGTTCATTTTGGAGTGTTACAGCTTTGCTTCTATGTGTTTAATGCCACCCCCAGCCCCATCTGAACTCCCTCAGATGAAAACAAAACCTTTGAAAGTGTTGTGGTGAAACAGCAGAGCAATCTTAACTTTCATTGGTGCCGCTAATGAGTAAAAGACTAACATGCAGGAAACAAAGTCACAGAATGTGTTTGCTTGCTTAATAGTGGATTTGGATGGAGATGTAATGGGAGTAAGGAGCTTCTTTCAACCTGTAGTGTTTAATCAGTTCCCTTCGGTGATCTCATCTTCTGACAGGCTGACAAACACATCTTCTGCTGTAGTGTCATTCACGCTTGGCTTCCATAGTGATGATGTATATCTACATATAAAAGCACTCTTCTAGTCATTTAGGAAGTCTGTACAAGCGACTCACTAACAGTTTTTGGCATAATGCTCTGTGCATATGCTCTGTTCTGTGCCACAATCAACCTGATGTCCAGTGGCTTGTCATGTGAAAAGCCCACGGAGCCTTAATTGGTGGTGGCCACGCTGAGTGTGGAGTGGTATGAACAACAGGGGTTTCATGCTGTGATTTTTTTTTGTTAGAGGCAAAAATCCATAGAGGTTTTGACTCTCCACATGAAGTCAAAATAGCCTTTATGACAACTATTGTTAAAAAAAAAAGGGACAGGGGATTTGTATCTCTTGTCCCAGAGAGAAATGTTGTGCTTTGGTTTGTTTTTAAATTATGTTACTATCATGAAACCCCAGTTCTTTAGTCTCGTAAGACAACCAGGGCATGAAAATAGGCCTTACTTTTGAAGCATGTTGTCTGTTTAATATGTAATGTGATACCTTGTCATGCTGTGACAACGTGACAGATGGCATTTGCACTATAAAACTAAATTATCTTTGGTGCATAGCTATGCAACAGCTAAATACAGTAACTCTGTACAGTGTGCTGATGAATGCAGGCTGCAGATGTTTCAGAGATACCCCTGTGTTTAAACTTAGCATCAAATGATTAATGGTTTTATTAAACATGCCTTCCAAGGTTTTGGTAGAGCGTCAGCACGTAGTCCAGCATGTAAAGGGCATTTCTGGTAGGAGACAAATTTGGGATTGCAGACAATGCCATGTAGATTTGTATTGCATTGCGTGTGTTTGTTGCTTATGAAAAATGGGGGAGGACTGTTCATTAATGATACTATGCCAGTAAACTTGTGTATAAAGCTATATAGCTCATAACAAACTGTAAAGTCCTGGAGTTAAGAATCACAGAATTACTCAGGTTGGGAACTGACCTCCAAGATATTCAAGAACTGTTAGCACTGCCAAGTCTGCCACTAAACCATGTCCCAAAGTGCTACATCTGCACATCTTTGAAATATCTTCAGGGCTGGTGACTCAACCACTTCCCTGGGCAGCCTGTTCCAGTGCTTGAGCACCCTTTCCATGAAGAAATTTTTCCTGATATACCCAATCTAAACCTCCCCTGGCGCAACTTGAGGCCATTTCCTCTGGTCCTCTTGCTTCTTACTTGGGAGAGGAGACCGACCCCCACCTGGCTCCAGACTGCTTTCAGGTGTTTGTAGAGAATGATGAGGTCCTCCCTGAGCCTCCTTTTCTCCAGGCTAAACACCCCCAGCTGTTCCTCATAGGACTTGTGCTCCAGACCCTTCCCCAGCTTCACTGCCCTTCTCTGGACGTGCTCCAGCACCTCAGTGTCTTTCTTGTGTTGAGGGGCCCAAAACTGGGCACAGGAGTCGAGGTGTGGTCTCACCAGTGCTGTGTACAGAGGGACAGTCACTGCCCTGGCCCTGCTGGCCACAATATTGCTGATATGGGCCCCTTTTTGACCACTGGAGCACCCTGTCAGCTCTTGTTCAGCCAGGTGTCAACCAGCATCCGCAGGTCCTTTTCCACTGGTCAGCTTTCCAGCCTGTCCAGATCCCTCTGCAGAGCCTTCCTGCCCTCAGGCAGAACAATGTTCCTGCCCAACTTGGTGTCACCTGTGAACTTACTGAGGGTGCCCTCTTAACCCCAACTCCCACTCCAGTTGGGGTTAAGAGGGCACCCTCAGTAAGTTCACACGTCAGTGAAGACATTGAACAGGACTGGCCCCAGCACTGAGTGCTGGGAGCACCACTGGTGTCAGGCTACCAGCTGGATTTAGCTCCACTCACCACCTCTCACCAGGCCTAGCTATCCAGCCAGTTTTTAACCAGTGTTCCTGTCCAAGCCATGAGCAGTGAGTTTCTCCAGCAGAATGCTGTGGGAAGTGGTGCCCAAGACTTTACTGAAGTCTAGGTAGACACTATCTACAAGGCTGAAGGAAAACAAGAGGTGTGTAGGTGAGCCACCAGAGTATTTCTGGTGTTGATCTTCATGCAGATTGTTACCTGTGTGAAACTAAGGGCCAGAGTAAATATTTGAATAGCTGAGGGCAGCGATTTTTTTCCCCTCTGTTTTAGGCATAGAACTCATGTTGGTGCTCTTCCACAGTGTGGTTATAGTCAGGAGTGTGTCCGTGTTCAGTGGCACAAACCTTTCAGACCACGGAGTGGGGTGGCTCACCCTCTGACTTTCTAACCCTGCAGTGGACCCCTTTGCTTTCTAACATTCGTGCCAGCCCTCCTAAATGGGCTGGTGCAAAAAGAAGGAAATCACCAGTATTTTTAAGCAGAGCTCTCCTGTACAGCTCCCCAGTCTGCCCAGCTGAGGTTTGGACAGGCATGGTAGCCGAGAAGTGAACAAGGCCTTGGCTCCATGCCTGTGTGACTCCAGCCCCTGCTGTTTGTCACACGCTCTCAGGAGAACAGTGATCTCCTGGCATGGTGTGACTGCTGCCTCGAGTAAATCCCTTTTCTGTCTTCTTGTAATTCGTGTTTGTTTTGCTGATTGCCCTGGAGATGGGGCTCTGCTACCAGCCCAGAGTGGTTCAGCTTGCAGGGATCAGGGTGGAATGCAGGGAGAGGCAAACCCAGTGTCCTTTGGCAGTGGGGAGGGAGTGTCCCTGTGTAGTAAAGGAGCACCCTGGAGCAGAGTTATGCACTTCACCTGTTGCTGAGAGGTGCAGGAAGGACCTGCTGGCATTAGGTGTTCATCCTGTGTAGAAGGCTGTGAACATGCTCATGTTGAAATGGTCTTTGTTGAGGTCAGTCAGTGCCTTTGATATCTTTGGCTTGTGTTGGTGTGGTGTTGACTGCTGATTTCTCTAACATCGTGGCTTTGTGGGTTGCCGCTGACTGGAAATACAGCTGAGTGTATTTTTTTCTCCCCCAGGCTGCCTTAGGATTGGGGCACAGCGAGCTAAAATAGGTGTTGCTTTATTGTGAGAACGTGGAAATGTTCATGCTCAGATGCCTTGTTGGCATTAGAGTAAGTGATGTAGAAACAGTGTTTTGGAAACATTGTGAAAGTCCCTTCACCCAACCACTTAGTTCAGTAACCACATGATGCTGAGATTTGTTCAGATGCTCCCCTTTGGTTTCCTGATTATTCAGTAACTTCAATAATGAAGAACATACCAGTGATTGTAATCGCATCTATTTTTAAAACCAGCTAACCCCAAACCCTCCCTTGCATTTTTTCTGTCTTCTCTTGTGTTGCTTGTCTTTTCCTCCTCAGTTTTCCCTCTGTGTATTTATAGTTAGTGTTTTATTGTATGGTGCATTCCCAGGTCCTGTGATTTACATCTTCAGGTGCTCCCAAGACATGTCACTCTTGTGTCTCTCAGTCATCTCCAGATGTCCAGGAACGAGTTAGATCCTGATTCAAGAACAGAGTCCTAGATTGATGCTAAAAGTGGGTGTATATTACCAAAACCAGTAAGGTTAGCACGTGTACCAGCATAAATTAAGCCCTTCCTGCAATAGAATGGTTAAGTCTTCCTTGGCAGGCTCTGACAAGAAGGAATGCACTTAGCTCAGCCCAGGCCACCAGAGTAAGCTCGTTGAAGCAGATTTAGCTGGTTTCACACACACTGGTTTTGGTGTTGCTGGGGCAGGCTCATCGAGACCTTTGCTCAGCCAACAACCACAGCCAAGAGGCAGAGGGCACACTGGGATGCAGTGGGAACAGGAGGGAGCACTCTCTGCAGAGGCCATAAAGCCCTAATGTCCCATTCCTACAGGGATTCATCCTGTTCCCTTCAGCTCTCCCAGCAGAGCCCTCCCTGGATGTGAAAAAAGAAACCGACCTGTGGCCACAGACAGGGTTGAAAATATTCACTGTGGAAAGCAAATAAACAGGAGGTGATAGAAGTGTCTTTAATGGTGACTGGGGTGGGGAAAGGGCTTTTGTGCTTCTCGGGCTTGTAACAGAGGGGATGTAATAGCGACATTTGCTGCTTTTTCTCAGTGCTGATAAGGGGATTTTTTATTTTTATTTGGTGTGTCTTGTTAAGCAGCATGTATCTAAAACTGCAGTTTGGTATTGCAGCATTTGTGGAAGTTAAGAAAGAATTCATCAGGAACTGTGGAAGTTGACATTTATGTGGCTGATACACATTTTAGTGAGGATGTTAAGATCTCCACGGTTCGGTTTTAAGCTACTCTTTTTAATTATCAGGAATTAGTAATTGGCCTTTCTCTTAAAGTGTCTAGTCTCAATCAGAGCAAGAACAATGTGTTTAAGAGATCACAGATGTCATTTGATACTCAAGTTCCTGTATTGTGACTCAATTAAATAATTCATTATTACTGACTTAATTAAAGCAGTGTTTATTCAGTGACTTTGAGCCGTTCAGTGTTTCCATTTCTTTTAAACTTTGGCAGCAAATAGACTCTGCTTCTCTGTATAAATTATTATTTCATGTAAGTAATTTTAATTTATGAAATCCTACACTTATAATGCGAGTTGCTGTACTTCCAAATTTAAATTTAATGAAATTTAGTTTAAAAAAAAAATCTTATTTGATTTTTAAAACAAACACTTTCTATTCCAAGAATAAGGTCTTATTTTGCTCAACCTTGACTTACTCTGCCTAGTTATTCAGGCCCTTGGCTGGACACGAGCGCAGCTGCCAGAGAGAGGAGGCAGTGAGAGCTGGGGCTGAGATGAGCCCAGTGGGCAAGGGGCAGGCAACCTGTGCCAGCTCTACAGCAGCTCAGGCTGGCATGGGCTTTGAGGTGAGCCAGGGCTCACTGGAGTCGGCATTTGGGGCTTGAAGGGCACAGTGGAGGAGCTCTTTGTCCCCTTGATCTGGCTCTTGAGGGGCTCTCAGACTCATTACTGGGTGCTCCGAAGCAGCCAGGGTTCAAAAGAGTGGTTCAGCTTTCTGGACTGTGCAAATGTTATAAATGACCACCCGGAATGACCAAGTCACTCAGCAAAAGGATAGTTTTAATTGTAGGGGTAATGAAAATTACAGAGTAAAAAAAGGCAGCGCTGGGTGTCCCACGGAGTCACGGCCCTGTCAGTAACAGCCCGTTAGAGCTCGCAGGCTCTGCTTGTACACAGTCAAAACATACATATTCTTTATTTCTGGTTAAATGATTGCCTTTTAAATCTTGTCATCTGACTCTGCGTGGTGCTTCTTGGTAATCGTGGGTCAGGAAGGACCGTGATATTCTTAACTTCAATTTTTACAGGAGAGACTGTTGCTTAAGTTCTATCTCTCTCGTCTGGAGGTACTTCCCTCCTTATCTTGACTGGGCTGTCCCCTTATTGTGTTGAGGTACCCGCTTAATCTTCGTTTACACCGTATCTATCTTGTATCAAAAGGCTGCTTAGTCATTAACTTTGACTTTCTTCTTTTACCCCCTTTTTATTTGTTAAACTAAGTTCATGTCTCGCTTTTGGTTGCTAAATCCTTACGGCACAGCCCGCACCGCCCAGATGTACAATATTCAGTGCTTTTGGAATCCCACTGAATAATTTGGCAAGCCATACAGTATACTTCGTTAGATTTTTGACACGAATTAAGCCTGTATTTCTCACACAAAGGAGTGTTTTCTTGCTCACTTGCTTTTCTCTCTTTATATGTGTATAAAATGTGCAATTACAGCCCTCAGCTTTTAAGAAATCCAAGTGCTTCCCGTGGCTTGGTGGGCCTTGGAGCATCAAAGCCAGGTGGGTTGACGTGCATCAAGCTCTGTGCCTGCTGTGCAGACCTGCATGTCCCCCCTCATTAATGGGGATAGGAGTGCCTGAGTGGCACTTGGCACAACTGAGGGGCTGCCACCCCATCCTGGGCCCTCCAGAGCTTTGCTTGCTCGCAGCTGAGGCACAGCAGAAGACAACGTGGTTTATTGTAGTCAGGGACAGCAGGGATGCCATCCGAAGGAAAGGTGTCTGGGGGCAAACTGAGCACATTTGATACAGAAATGATTGTGTGGCACTGAACTCTCCAACAACAGCATGTGCTTTCTCTCCAGTGCTCCAAAGGGGCTTTGGAGTGTGGCTCTCTGTGTCCTTCAGCACCTCACAGTGGGTCTTGCAGTTAGGCCAGCCCTGGAAACCTCTGGAACATGACACCCATTCCCTGTTTTTATCAGCATCTCTCACTGGTAGTTTTATGCCTCTCTTTTCGGGCACTCGTTTGAGCTGGTTGCAGCAGACAATAGTTGACATCAGTTACCAGGAAAATATGTATGTATATATATGAACCAGATGCAATATTGCTTTGTTTTGGAATGGTGCTGGTTATGATGAATAGTATTAGGCAAACTGATATTTTTCCCTTCAGGGGCACAAATCATGTGTGTCTCCCAAGTGAGCTGATGGTTTGGTAGGCTGAAAGGATGAATAAAAATTGCCTTCCAAGTGCCTGCAAGTTGACAGCCCAAAAGGTGATTTTCTTGACTCATATGCTTCAGGTTGCTGGGTTTTGCATATGGCAAGTCTCCAGAACAAATATTGCTTTTGGAAAGCGTAATCAAATTCTGCCAGAAGAGTTAAGTTACTGAGTGTCAGGCCTCAAATGATATGCTTGATTTAGGCTTCTCTGGAGTTCAGAAATTGTAAATTTTATCAGCAGTGGTTTTATAAAAAAATGCAAAGCAAAAGTTGAAAATTCCTTAAGAAAAAACTTAAGCACTAGGGCTTCTAGAGAGAGTGAATTCAACATAGATCTAGAATCTGTTCTGTAATTTGTAAAAGGTTGCCTTGATTTCCTTGGGGATGCTGTCACCCCACATCATCACACTGTGTCATTACATTACAAACCCTGGTGTAGCATCATGTGCTGGTACTGAAATTTGCATTATTTGTTGGGTCACAGTTTGAGATCCCTTTAATGGAAGTGTCACAAGAAATTCAACAAAAGAGGAGAGAAAATGTAAATTGGCTCATTTAACTTCTCGCTGGCTAAAAGAGACATTTTAATGAAGAAATTGGTGCATAGTTTCAACTTTTGCTCTGTGGGCTCCATATTAGGAAAAAAACCTTGAGCTCCTAGTTCACTGACTCTTCCCCAGGGAAAATAACTCCATGCTGTTGCTTTGTAGGTGGCATTTTTCAAGCAGTATACAGAATATACAGCATGTGGTCACCACAGAAACGCTCCTGACTGCAAGTCAGGAGAAATTTGGTGTTGTTCAGAGTGAGTACGAGCAAACTTTGATTCGAAAAAGAAAACGGATATGAGGCAGTGATATGATGCAGATTTAGGGTTAGGCTGCTTGAAAATGGGCCATCAGAGGTGTTAGATTGGAACGGGTGAGCTCGGAAAGGTTTGGAGCCTCCCCGCAGATTATGTGCCAAGTGAATAAATGGCCTTGCAAGGAAGGAGCCTTTGGCTGTGGCTGCTCCCGAGGTTCTGGCACTTGGAGCCAGCAGCTCACTGGAGGTGTCTTGCTCTGGTCGTGCTTCACTGTCTCTCTGGAGCTGAGCTTGGTTATGCAGCAGGTCCAGTGATGTTGCTGCAAACAGAGATCTGAACTGGTGTTGCTCTGGTGGAGTGCTGGTGGAAAGCTTTGAGCTGCTGTTTTCAGGACTATTGCAGGCTTTACTGTCTGGCTCATCTTGGAAGGGGCAGCCCCTCTCCTCACCATCCCTACCTTCTTTTCCAAGGTGCAGTTATAGAAAGGGAGACTGAAATGGCCGAGGGAGGCAGTCAGTCTTACCAGAATTTCTCCGGGGAAATCAAGCTGTGAAGCAATACTTTGTTATGCCATTTGCAAAACTGTTTGGGTGGAGAGATAGGAAAGCATTCTCCTGGATAAAATTGCAACCCCTCTCTTAAAATAAAGAGTAAATAGTGAGCTGATAAAATTGTTTCCTCCCTTTCAACCCAAACCTGCTGAGGAATATGTTGCTATTTTAATTCCTCCTTAAGCATGAGGGGTTGCATTGTCTGCTGTTATTTGTAAGATTCATATTATATTGTAATTACTTGGATGAGGAGAATATGCAAAATTTGGTGGACATTATGCTTGTTTAGGTGCAGTGCTGTTACCCATGTATGTGACTGTGAGGCTGCTTGCTGAAACGGTGCTTTGGGAGAGGAAAGGGGCAGAAGGGATGGCAGCTGTGCCCTGTGTGGCTTTGCTGCCCTGGGTACTTGTTCTGGCAGTCTGGAGTGTCTGTACATGAGTGACACTTTGGCCAGAGGAATTGAAGAAACACACGTTTGATGGTCAGCCCTTTGGAATTTGGGAACATAAACTGCTGGAGTTGGAAGCAGCAGAATGAAGAGCAAGATGATGACAAGTTGGACCAAATGGCAGCTTAATTTTGTATCACTCCACAGATAAATGCAAAAGACTCTCATGTGTGCCAGTGAATAGGAGTTCTGTAAAACAAGGAGAAGTTTGACTAAGCTGTGTCTCTCTTTCAAATGTGACAAGATTATAAATATTGCAAACACCCACAGAGTGTTTATTTGAGGGTGGGGTCTCAGAGTTAACCAAATCAGAAAGAGGCAATGAGGCAGGTGTTTACTGACATACCTCTGTGCAAGATCCATGTTCTCTGTATGTATGTGTGCAAGAAGCTCTCTTTGGGCATCAGCTTTCCATTGTTAGTGTCCCATGTGAATTTTTACAAAAGGATTTGGCACTGGTAAATGCAAGCTTTTAATACTGTGTACTTCTTTGTCACATTTGGCAGGACTTCTCAGTAATGGCCAATCCAAAGGATTAGGGTCAGGATCAGAACAGCTGGAGAACGAGAAGGACGATGCGTCCCAAGTGTCCTCGACGAGCAACGATGTGAGTTCCTCCGATTTCGAAGAAGGGCCCTCAAGGAAAAGGTCAGTAGTGCCTTCTGATGGAAGCACAGCCTTTCTGTTTTGTCCCTTTTATCCTCCAGTGTGGTGATTGTGTTATCAGTAGGGTGTGGTTGCGCACACTGCCCTACCCTAAACAGACTCGCCAGCGTGGATTCCTTTCAGTAACAGTGAAGATGCAGCAAACTTTGTTTCACCCATTGGTGTAGATGGTTCTTGCTGTTGTTTTGGAAAGCATGGAAAAGCAGTTGTTAGTTTGCACTAGGTGAATGCTAATTTAAGTGCCTTAAGACTCTCTGCCCTCTCTCCTCCACCCCTGGTTTTGACCTCTGAGGTCATGTCAGTGCATATGTGTGTGTAATTTCAAGGAAAGCATCACTGGGGTAGTTAGTGTTACCGTTGTTGGGTTTCTTTTCTGGTGAATGAAACCATAAGTTAAAGGAGAAGAACAGAATGAAAGAGATGCTTCCAAGAAGTCTGTAGTTGAGGTAATGTGGTGGGTATGGGTTGCATACTGCTGCAGCAAGCTGCCTCTTCTTTCCTAGAAGTCACTGCATGTGCAAAATGTGGGTTAAAATCGTGGGACTCAAGCCAATCTATTACAGAAAATATGCTGAGAATGTGGGAGGCTGGGAGTTGTCCTCTGCTTGAAGTAAGAACGAAAACAGGCTGTCTGAAAAATGGCATTTAAAAGGGAGAAACAGAAATGCTTCCTCAGCCTTTTTCCTCCACGCTCCTTGCATCCCAGCCCCAAGCCAAAAGGAACCATAAAGTTCTCTTTCAAACAAAAGAAGTATTCCTGCTTTCTGTATGACCTTATTCCACTGAAAAGCCTGAGGAGGTGAGGAGATGGGTACTTTCCTGGCCACCCTCATGTTCCCCACTCCTGGTCTCCACAACCTTTTCTATCTGCCCAAGCAACCAACTCAAACTGTAGCTAATATGCCCATCTCATCTTAGCTCATCTGGTGTATCAGAGGAAACTTTGTGTTGTCTTCCATAGTGGGAGAAATTTTGTAAGGCTTATTGTATCCTACCTGCTGCTCAGGGCAGAAGTTCTGTGTGTTAATTTTGGGCTTTATGAGATACAACAGAGTCTTGAAAACTATTTTTCCTGGGCTCTTTAGATGACATGGACTGAAGGAGTGATCCTGGGAGACACTGGATCATGGCTATCATTGCTTTCACGTTATCTTAGGGAATTTTTGGAATTTTTGCTGCTCTCTGCACCTGCTTTGTGCCCTGGTTCCTCAGCTGTGCTGAGAGAACAGCGTGCAGGGTCAAGATGCTGCTTAGGACTAAAAGGAAAAGCAGGAGGAATATGCATTGAGGCTTTTTGCCAGGGTTCTTGATTGTTAACCTGCATGAGGCTTTTATCTCCTGGTCATGGTGTGGTTGCCAGTGCACCCAGGGGAGCATCCCCTTCATCCCTGAGGGCTGGTCCCTTATCCTCTGCCTGCTTCTGGTGCCTTGCGCAGCTTCAGAAACGAGTGGGATTGCTGCATCACCAGTCTCCAGAAACTGCATTTCAGTGTCCCAGCTGAAATGTTTTTGGAGAAGTGTTGACTAGGTTTGGGCTGAGGGAGTTGAGACTCCTGAGAAGCAGGTTCAGCCATAATATGGGGAACTCAGAGCCTCTGGTACTTTCCAGGTGAAAAACAAAAATCCAGAACAAGTCAGCCCCACACAGAACTGAAGATGAAAACTATTTTTCTGGCATTTGTGGAAGGCAAGGCATAATTTAACTGCTTCTTGCATCATGAACTGTTGAAATAACATTATCGTTGTTACTGCAGTTGCTGTGAAGGAGAATGTTCTTGTTTCATTTCCATTCACACCCAGCACAGACTTTTCATGCACTTTTTTCCTTCCTCTTTGCAGACAGACCTCTTCTGGGCTCCTCCTCTTAAGCTGTACTGAAGCACATCAGGTGTTTTAATGTCATCCCTTTCTTTCCTTTTGAGCTCTTTGTTTTATCCAAATTTGTAATGTTTCTTCAATCCATGTCATCTTGGGATCCCAGAAAGAGTCATGCCAGGAATACTGGGTCAACAGAGGATGTGCAGGAAGATGAGAAGGGGGGACAACAGGGCTGAAATGGAATTTATGGGTTCAGTGCCTCAGTTTACCAAGTTTTGAGAAGTGTGCCCTCCTTGTCTGCCCCCTGGGCTTTCTCAGAATCAAACTTTTCATTGTCTGTTGAGCTGTGTGTACAAGTAATGTCACTCTGGTACTGAAATACACATTTAAAGACAGTACCTCTGAACTGTTGTATTAGAGTTACTGTTTAGTTCTTTGTGACTTGTGTGGGGTTTTCTTTTTGATGCATGGCAGGAATGGTCTTTTGGAAGGTTGAATATGTCATCTTCTAGAGGAATAGGTCACCTCCATTTCACACCAGTGATGGAAACAAGAAGAGTGCCAAGCAAATAAGCCAAATAAATAAGGGAGTCTGTTTTAGGAGGTTCCAGTTTGTTTAGTATTTCAAGGCTCTGGTTTGCCCTTTAATTTCTTTAGTGTGATGAAGGCTGGTGCTGTGGAGGTAAACAGTCTTTTCCCAGGTTGTTCTTCCTGGCTGTTGAGTCTGGCAGCTTTTTGGCTGTTCTGGTGAAAGTATGCAGATTTAATATACTTCAGATTTTGTTCAGAAACTCGGACATGCTGTTTGATGGACCAGGATTTTGAATGCAGTGTTAGGCTTCAGATGGCTCCAGCAACTCGGTGAATAGTCAGTAATTAACACCTTTGATGTGGAAAGTTCCATTTTCAGATGATTTTGCATAGCAACAGTCATGTGGAGCAGCCTTGCGGATCTGGAGCCTGCTTTTTGTGGGCACAGCTTTGCCTCTGAACCGTGTCCTGAGAAGTCCAAGAGTTTTTAAGCCCTGTTACAGACTAAATGGGATTTGAGGAGATTGGCAGTGGCAGTAGTGGCAAGCTCAGTACTCCAAAATGCTTGGATTTGTTTGAGTTTACCCTCAAAGGATGGGAAATGCTTGCTTTGATCTGAGCTGTGTGTTTTACCAGTGGGCAGGTCTGAGGGGAAGCAGCAGGTTCATCCTGAGCAGTAAATACAACTTTCAGTCAGTAAAGGTGAAAGGTGTCAGCATCATTCTGCCACTTGGCACAAGCTGAGCATTCAGATGTTACACCAGGTCTGTTGTGCAGTGGGTTGCTGTCCAGTTGCCATGTGAGTGAGAGCAGTTGCTGGTTTGCCCGAGGCTTTGGGGAGAGATGGACACCAGCCTTGGCATGCAGGCTGATAAACCATCAGGTTGGGTGATCCTAGAGATTGTACGTCGTCAAAACCTGTAAAAAAAAAGGTCATTGCTGAGGAAGAAGTGGTGTAACTTCTGTGCAGCTGCATGTTTTTGTGAGGTTCTGAGTTCAGAAGAGCAGCAGGTCGCTGGCCAGAGGTGTTTGGTCCCTGCACATTTGAATGGGCAGCTCTGCAGGCTGCAGCCACTGGCAGTGCACCCCAGGGTGCAGAGACAGCTGTATGTTCTCTAGCACCGAGCTGCCCACCTTGCCCAAGAAGGGACATGTGCAGGGCAGACTGGATGTGACACTGTGTTGATCTTTGGTGATAACAGGCCATTGCTTGCTTCCTGTCACTACTCATTTACATGGCTCCTTCCCAGAAATGCAGGCAGGGAACTGCCCAAAGCACCAATTCTTATTGTAAAGTCCCGTTAATAGAAGGCTGTGAGAAGTGGGAGGAGGCTGACTGATCTTGGTAACTGCTAAGCTTTAAATTGGGTTTTTAAAAAGATTTAATGTTAGAATGTTCTCTCCCATAAGGGGGGAAAAGAGACACCGGTTTAGTTTAGGAGAAAAGCAAGTCTGGAGGACTTTCCTCCCTCGCCAGGAGCAGCAGAGTGGATGGACATTGTCCCCCGGTGCTCCTGGGAGTGGGCACCTTGTGCAGGTCTGCCCCAGGGGAGGAGGCTGGCTGCAGGAGAAGGGAACAACCCACCGGGGAGCAGAAACTGCTTATTAGGAACCTTCTGAGGCTTTTCATTAACACAGCAGCTTTTCCTGCTGAGGGTCTGCAGTGGGGGACAGCCAGAAGTGTGACTGTGTGTGCGGCAGGACCAGCCCAGGGATGTGCTCCTGCTCCTCCCCCTCTTCCCCTGCATTTGGGGTTTAATTTTGGGATGCCAGTGGAACTCCCTGCCCCGCTCATCGTGGGGCAGGATGAGTGTTAATGTTTGTGGAGTGGAAAGGTGGGGATACACGTGCTGATGTCCTTTGGCTGGGGGCTGCACAGCTGCCGGGCTGGCAGAGCTGCTTGGCACCCTCAGCACAAGAAAAAAGCCACTCAGGGCTAGGCAAGCTTTTACATATTAGGCAAGCTGCTAATTTAGGTGGTTTCTTTTAGTGATATATCCTTTTCAACTTGAGCTGCAAAAGGCTTTCTTGCAGTAGAGCTGTCAAAAGGTTGAGGGGGCTTGGGGTTAGTTTCTTTTTCTTTTTTTTTTTTTTTTTTTTGTCACATTGTTTTTATAGCTAATAATGAACAGTCTATTTAGCACTAGACTTAGCACCTTCCATGCAAGATGTAAAACAAGGTCAACCCTGTTCCCACATATGTAAATTTGTGAGGGATTTCTGCTTGGCATTGTAGGTGCTGGAGAGAGCAGTGTATTATGACTCGGGTGTGAAAGCAGGAGACTGCTCGAAATATCAAAGTGTTTTTCCGAGACCTTTTCAGTGAGCAGTCTTTTCACTAATTGGAACACTCGGTGATGTATTTGTGTTCAGCTGTTGCCTACTGCAACACTGTGAGCCCACTTACCAGCCAGGTGCTTCCATTGTTTTTCTCTAATTTCAGAAGGCCATGCAAATCTGCACTGGTTTTTTGCTTATGAAGAACTATGTTAATTCACAATCCAAAATGGCATTAAGATTGATATGTAGTAATTTTGATAATATTTATTTTTCCCTCCCCCATCTCCACCTTTCTGGAAATGCTGATATGAGTGGAATGTATTTTTAGTGCCGCACATTTATATTTACATAACAAGCCTTATAAACAAAGCAATCATAGTCCACTGGAGTGGATTTGCACAGGAATAGTAAAAAGACAGATTACCTGCTTTATAATGCAAGTCAAGAAGATTATTGTATGTGGTTTGAAAAGGAAGAAACAGGATGATTAATGTTCTTTCAGTTTTTTCATAAGGAACAAACAGAAGTTGTGACATGGATTCTTCCATCCGACATGCAAAGATACAATAAAGTACAATGATCTGGGAACACTTGAACTTTGTGGGCAGACAGCTATGCAAACAACTTGTCTGAATAGTGATTTAATAACTAGGAAGGTATGATTTACAGCAAGCTGAGAGTTGTTAAGCAGTGTCCAAGTCAGACTCACTTGTTCTCACTTGCCGCCCTCTCTCAAAAAGCAGTCAGAGTTGTGGGGAAAGGATTTCATGGCCCTGAGTTTGGGCCCATCAGCTGAGGGACTGAGCAGGTGCCCAAAGCCAGATGGGGTGGGTGCACTTGTTCCTGTGCTTCTGTGGCTGGCAAACACTGTTTGAGCTGCTGGATAACCCTGCCAGTCACATAATTCCAATCTCAGTCCTGGGTGTTGAAGGGCAGATGTTGACCGCTTTAATACCAGGGAGTGGCTGCCCTAAACCAGCATAGGAATTAGCTGATTCTATACTGAGACTTTTTTCCAAGCAAATCTGTTTGTTAGTGTGAAAGAGGCTTTCTTTTTAATGCACATAAACCATTGTCTATTTAAGGCTGTAGCCTGATGTTTGGGTTAACATAGCCCTGTGCTTCATCTGGTTTATGATGTCATTTCTCTGCTTGCTCTTCTGCTGCCTCCTGTTCCAGCTCAGGCACTGACTGATGGCTCATCCCAGGGTGCTCAGGGAGGCCAGGGGAGAGGCCCCACCTGCCTGACTGGATCCTTTTTCAGAACCGTCTTGGCTTTCTTCTTCTCTGAAAATTATCTACTACTCCCTCTGTCCAGAGAGTGAGATATTTAGGACCTCTCTACTCAGGTGGCATTTCAAACAGACAGGCTGGTATTGAACACATTTTCCATGAGGGACTGTATCTGGACAGCCAGAGAGTCCAGGAGATCTTTCTTCCCAAAGCCCAAATGCTGCTTCAGAAGAAATGTTATATGTGGTGGTCATTCCCAGAGATTTTTGTCATGTCAGAGATGGACTTGATGCTGTGCCCTTAATAATGAATTTCTGGCCGTTGCTGCTACTTCAAAGCCAGGCCAGCTGACCCAGAATAGTGGGAATAGGGATAATTTGGAATGTGGATGTTGTGCCTTTGGTTTGTATTGCTCTGTAGGATGCAACCATCTTCACCAAACAAACATTGAGGCGCTGGGGATATCCCACAGCTTTGGCTGCTTCCTGCATTATTCCATTTCCATGATCCCAATAATGAATGTGGGGAAAGAAGAAACAACCCAAATGAGTCTTTACGTTTGTTCCTCCATTCATAATTCCCCCTAAAGGAATTTAAAGTCAAAGACAAGAAGGGCTAAAAAAGGCATGTCATTGTCTTTTGAAGATCATAGCAATGCCATGATTATTTTTTTCTGTTAGGTTATTTCAAAGAAGGGATTCTATTTTAAAAATTTGAGTCCTAGGTATTAACCATCCTAGCATTCTGCAGTGCTCTCACTATTTAGGGAAAGATTGTTTAATGAGAAAACATTCAGCACAGTCAAGTAAGGGTAACAGTTCAGAACTGAATGAACAGCTTCCATTCTTGCATAAAATTAAAATGTGAGCTCAAAAAGCTGTCGACAGATAAAAATAATTGTAGCAAGAATAAAAGGCCAAGAATGGAAAAGCAGCAACCTGTTCCTGAAATAAAGCTGGAAAATGCTGTGATATTTGGCAGTATGTGCTTTGCTGGGACTAAACTTAGTAACAATTTCATGAAGTATGGCCACTTTTGAGTGGTCTTTTGAAAGATTAGGAGACAAGGGACATGGGAGAAGATGTACAGTCTGTAGATTCTTGATATTTTTGGGTCTTTCATGTTGATGCTAAAATTTGAGGTTGGAAAGTCACAGGAGTTTTAGATATATGGCCTAGCTCATATTGGTATGGTGCTTTTCCTTTTCCTTCTCCCATTGTTGGATCCAGTAGCACAGAATTTCCTGAGGGAACCCAATTGTTTCTTCTTAACCTGAACATTTGTGTTCTTACTGTCTTAACGGGATGTTTATTGTTAAATAATTTGTACAGTAATGGCCGTGTCATCATTATGTTTTGATTTTATGCCTTTTTTTCCCCCCTTGCTTTTCCCTCTTGGTGTTTGTTCTTGGCTCTGGTTAAATAAACTAAAGCTTAAGGGATTCCTGACCATGTGGAAGATTCTTTTCAAGTTTATTCTGCTCTCCCAGCTCTCTTGCAGCCTGTTTCCTCTGGTAGCATCCTCCTTTCAGCTTTCAGACAAGTTCTCTCCCGAGTTCCCCAGTTGTAGTTACTATGGAGATGACTGTCCACTCTCCCTCTTCTCCTCCCTTGCCCTCCTCCTTCCCTGGAGCTCCTGCAGATGTTATTTATCTTTCCAATAAAGTAGATTCTGCCCAGACAGAGTTTCTAATATATCTGCTGTTGCAACATGTCATTCACCTGCATAAATGCTTTCATTTTCACCAAATCCTGCAGATAGTGATTTTCACGAACAAAAAATTTGGGGTCTGGGTGAAGAGTGAGGAGGTTCCTAGTTAAAAGGGTCACTCCTGGAGCTATTATCTGATTTGATCTTTCTTCACAGCTGAAGAGCTGCCCATTGAAGTCATAACTCTGCAAAATGAATTAACTGGGAACACGTGTGTGTATGTATGCTGAGTGTCAAGGACAGCTTTTAGAATGTATTTATTTTAAATGGCAGCTTTTGGACTTCAATGTAAACATATTCTGGTGCAAGTTAAAATTTCTGGATGAAGAAATGAAACCTTGAGGCAACACATCGTTAGCCTTTTAAGTCTGAGAGACTTTCCTTTGCACCTCATTATAATTTTGATAGCTCTTTCTATCCAGCTTTATATATTCCAGCTTTTATGGAGCAGTGTGGATGTTTGGGTAGTGAGCTCTTCTGGAACAGCCACGATATTCCCCTTTGCACATGTGCTGTTGTATGTCTGAGCCCCTTGTCCTGGGCAAGCATTGTTCCACCTGGTGCCTGGGATCTGCTGTCACGGCTTTGCTCAGTGGCTTAGAAAGAGGTGTGAAATGGGCTCTGCAACAAGAAGTTGTACCACAGCCACCTGTCTGAGGAGACATCCCACCCAGAAGGGCAGTGTAGCTGCACTGCTGCACCTTGAGAGGTTTCCCCTCTTCCTTTTGAGAGGTCTTGCCTTTGGTGGGTATGGCCTGCACTGTTTTCCTTTGACCTGCTGAGCCCTGTGTGCTGTCACCTGTGTCTCTCCTGCATCAGGAGTCTCCTGAGAAGACCCTCTGCTTTACAGCTGCATAAATCCCTTGCCTTGGGCTGTTGGCCAGATAATGCAAATCATTTTGCCTCCTGTTGGGGTGAATTTACAGCCTCTTAGCCCAACAAGGAGCAGTGTGCTTCCCCTGGCTCTGGCATGGTTTGTCACCTGGCCAAAGCTGTGCTGGGTGGTGGAATGGTGGGTGGTCTCACCCACGTCCCCTGGGCACCACAGGGAGCTCAGCAGGGGTGGCCATGGGGAGGAAGACACAGAGGAGCAACACCAGTCCCCTCTAGCTCAGCCCTCCAGCACAACATTGCTCTCAGTTCTAGTCTAATTATGCCAACACCACCATCTCTCATGGTCATTCCTCTTCCTGGTGAGCTGGGGGAGAGACTCCAAAACCCTCCCAAACCCTTTACTTTTTTCTCTTTGTGCTCTTTTATTATGCTTTGGATTATTCCTGGCCCCGCGACAATTTGTTTTGCAAGTTGTCAAGGAAAATGTGCATTTAAAAATAAATTACCCTAAAATTTTAATCAACTCTTTTTTTAGAAGGGAGTCTCATGTTTTTCTTTTGCATATGTCTAGTTTGCTGTTGAAGTGAGCAGCTGGGACTTTCTTGATTGCTTCTATTTTTAGTGTTATCCTCTTTACACCTGCACGTTGAAAACCATGACGTTTTCCTTAGCAGGGATTGAGAAATCCTTCAACCCTTTAACCCAGGGCAGAAGTCTGCAAGCAGCCTGGTGTGCTTGGACTTCTTGTGTTTGTCCTAGCAGCAGAAACATTGGCTGATACTGATTTGCTTTGAGATTTAGTTCATCCCACCCTCTTAATTCATAACAGAGCAGGAGGACAAACCAGCTGTGGCATAGTCTGTGAGGACCTATGAAATCCCCTTCCTGACTGAAAATTAGATTTGAAGTATTGTTATACCTAGGCAAACGTTACCATGCAGTGAGGGTTTGGTTGTCACCTGTTTTATTTATTGACACAGAAATCTTGTCAGAGTCCCTCTTGATACATGTGCTATATGTCACACCCATTTAAGAGGATTTGATGGCTTCCAGTTTCCAGATGGACTGCAAAATAAACTTTAAAGGTGAATCAGATGAGAAATGGAAAAAGAGGGGAGATGGAATTTGACTTCATGTCACACTGTTCTTATCAGAAGAATCAATTGGAGTAATTCAGAAAAAAAACACGTGAAAAAAGTTGGGTTTTTCGTTTGAACTTACATTTACATGAATTCAGACACTTGTTCCTCGTTGGCAATACAGCCAACAGTATCTGCTGGTACTGCAGGTGCAAGGGAGCCCTGTGTTCAAATTCTGGCCATACTGTGTGGCCTTGCACAGCACTTAATTGCTGTGTCCCCCTCCCATCTTCAAAATTAATTGGCAGAAGATTGGACTAATAGTTGCTTATTGTTTTCAAGGGCAAAGTAAATGATAGAATTTATTTATATATCTTTTATATATGTGTCTGGTTTTGGCTCTGTGTACTTACGGCTTCCTTTTTCTGATATTAAATTACCATAAATATTCATAAACAGAAAGGAGCAGGGAGGGACATCCTTTGCCCCTGTGGGATTGTTCATCCCGTTGTTTTGCTCAGAGTGTGTGTTGGAGCTCCTACACAACGTGCAGCATCCTCTGCCCTGAAGCTGCAGCTCCTGTGCAGGGTCACTGATTCAGTGGGGCTGCAGAGAGAACATGCAGACATATGGAGTAACCTCTCCTTGCTGCTGCTGTGGGGTAATGCAATGAAAATGGCTCAGGTAACTACTGGATTCTAACCCACACTCTCTGCCTCTTATTTCAGTCATAGAAACTTCCCAGTGTGACACTGTGCTCCAAATTATGGTTATGATTTTCAACTGCTCAGTTGCATCTCCTTGAGCACGGATGGCCTTCCCTCTGCTTTGAAACTGGCCCATTTCAGGAAAGCTGCAGCTGTTTGCTGTGCCTTGCCCCCCGTGGCATTCCCTGCTGTCCTCAGGTCAGGGCTTTCACCCTGGTTTGCTTCTCTCCCAGGTTTCTCTGTGCAGCTCCAAGCCCTCTGCTAGCCTGGGTATGCAGCTGAGTGCTCACGTCCAGAGTTTTGTTCCCCAAAACTCTGATAGGTGCCTACCAAAACCCTTGGGGTGCTCGTCATGGAGGAGGGAAGTTTCTGTGCTGGGAGGGGTGACAAAGGCACAGGCTGGGGCTGTTTCTTGTTGCTTCTCAGTTCGTGGAGATGAAGATCCTTTTCCTGAGACAGAGCTCTGATGTTAGAAATTCAGCTCTGTCACATCATTAGTTCTAATTTTTAACATGAAAAAGGCAAGTTGAAAGGGAATTTGCTACATGTTCTTGTTATGCTGTCTTCTGAAAGGAAGTGTGAATGTAATCTTCATATACCATGTCTTCCTCTACAGTTTTTACAGGCCCTTTGGTCTGAGGCAGTGTCAGACATGAGGACAGACAACAACACTTCAGTATCTGGGCAGATTTCCAGACCTTGATGCTCTGCTCTTGTTCTGATCTGTCCCTTCCTCGGGGTGTTCTTTTTCCCCAAGACTTCTCACTGCTCAGGAGACACATCTTTTAGAGCTTGAAATTCCCACCTTTAAAGGCAAACTGACAAAAACTTCCTTGGCTGGAGTGTGGAGGATGCACACACATTCAGACATGCTTTTTTCTGAGAACATCTTGTTGAGCTGGACACCTTTTTTGGGGAGCGCGGAGGAAGGTGAGAATTGGGGGAAACATTTTTGCAGTGTGCTTTGAGAAGTAGCTCAAGAAGGACCGTGTTGAAGATGTTATTCATGAACCCAAATACAACAGACTAAGCAGAAAGTCTTCTGCCTTCCCAGGCAAGCCCCCTCCCCAGAATCTCTTGCTTTTCCCACTCAGGGATTTTTGTTTGGTTGGTTTTGGTTTTATTTAAAGCATGATATAAGGAATGTTTTGCTTTTCTGAGGACTTGCTGTGATTTTATATGAAAAGCACTGAATCCTTTAGTCCTTAAAACAGAAACCCATTTTCTGGTTGTGCTCCTCTCTGTACTCCTTTACTGATCATTAGTCAGTCCAGGATGTATGAATTAGTTGTTGACTTCTCCACTTTGTTTTCTTCCTTGTTTGTTCCTTACTCTGCTGTTTTTTGGACCATCCCAGCCTTTTCTACTGAAGTGTTTTTTCTGCTGGGTTTTGTTCAACAGAAGCTGCATGGTTTCCCAATATGAACCCTAATGAAAACAAATGTTTACAGCATTTCCTGAGCATTAGGTGAGCTGCTATCTTTAATTATGAAGGGCTTGGAGATGGAGGAGGAAGCCCACTTCTTGGCAACAAAGGGCCCTAGGACTGTTTGTGCTTGACTCATTCAGCTCTCCCTGCTTCACAGACAAGGGAGACTTTTCTGAGCATTTGAACACAGTTTATTCTATCAATTAAAGAAGAACAAAACAAAACCTGTCTCTTACATTGCTTAAATACCTATTAAGCCCATGAACAGAATACTAATTTCAGTGGTTGTGTATAATGAGCTCTAAATTTGTGAGTCACGTTGGCCATGGAACCTCTTAACAAGGACATGGAAAACCCCACCAGAAAAAAATAACGTCAGTCTCAGTTCCTTAATTATTTTAATGAGTGTGGAAATGAAAAGTTCCAAAGCATTGTGTCACAGTGGTTATTTTCCAGATTGAATACGAGAGGGGGGATTTATGCAGATTCTCAGCTCCAGTGCTGGGCTGGATGAGACACAGAGCAGGAAGGTCTGAGCCCTGGCAGTGCTCAGTGCCAGCAGCACACCTCATCAGCTGACAGGCCCTGCAAGGTCTTCAGTGGGATGAGATCTAAGATGGATTTTTGTGTTTCTTTTCCCCCCCCTCCTCCCCTCTCCCTGTGTGTATGCCAGCACTTATAAATCAGTGTCTGAGCTGGTGCAGGAGGCAGGTGTCGCAGTGCAGAGCTGCGCTCAGCAGAGGTGCACGTGTGGCACTCCTTACCTCTGGCTGGGTGCTGCTTTGAGTCCCCCAGGCATTTTAATTAGGGGATGCACTGATGCTGGGCACTGCCCAAAGCATGACTGTCAGTGGAATGTCATTTATTCCTCCTTCCAGGACACCCACAAGTGACTTGGCTGTGCTCTGCAGTCCCGCAGAAGAGGCAGCGGAGCAGGCAGTGACAGCCTGTGCTCAGCCCTCTGGAAAATGGGGTTATGCAATGCAGCACAGCCCTGTGCCACCTCTGCCTGGTGTGGAGGGGGGCACCCCTCTGTCAGCAGCACTGCATTAGCCACTTGGGTATTTTGAGGGTAGAATTGGGCATTACTTCATGGTATGTGAAATATTCTGAGAGTATTCCAGCCTCACATGGGGAACGTGCCACAGCGTGAGCCCCGTTTTCTCCTTAAACTGTGGTATTTGTATT
Source organism: Formicarius rufipectus (assembly GCA_013399695.1). Taxonomy (NCBI): domain Eukaryota; kingdom Metazoa; phylum Chordata; class Aves; order Passeriformes; family Formicariidae; genus Formicarius; species Formicarius rufipectus. Next base: position 1,436,126 of record VXAU01002928.1, on the reverse strand, counting down.
GGTGAATTTATGCTGGGGAAAGAAAAAATCAAGGCAGGGAACCTTGAGAAATGCCAGCTAATAAAAGATAAGACAGTTGTGTTTTCTGATAAACAATGAACACAGTAAAAGTGGTGATGCTGCAGGCATCTTGTGTTGTTGATGAAAACAAACTGTTTGCTGACATCTGCAGGAACCAGCCTCTGACTGGTGGCATCCCAGAGCCCTCCCGTGCCATGTGGTAGGCAAAATTGCTGGAGTTCCCATTGTGAGAGTTTCAGGTTTTGAATGGTTCTAATTTGTTATTTTGTTTCCCCCCTACTCAAGGGGATTTATTTTTTTTCTTGTGGATTTATATTTCTTCTATAATAAGAAATAGAAATAAAACAAATATGATAATACAAGTATAAGGGAATAGCTGCTCTTTTCTTGGAGATAATATTGAAAGCCATAGCTATTTCTTTCAGAGAGCTGATAATTTTACCCTTCCAAAGTCCCCAATGATAAGAGCTCCAGTCCCTCTGTAGTGCCCTGGAATAGCATTTCAGCTGCTGTAGGGCTGTGCTTCTGAAGAGTCCCCCCCGTGCTGCATCCCACCCCCCAGCAGTACTGACTGGTTTCTCCAGGCCCTGAGCCTCAGGAGCAGACCCAGCTCAGTGCCCCAGCCTGGGTGTGGAGCTGCTCTCTGCAGGACAGAACTCGGGCTCAGCACAGGTTTTTCCTGTAGCTGCTCTCACCCTGCTGTGTTACAGAACAGATTAATTCAATTTTCCTGTTTATGCTGCTACTTACACAGTTTTGTAAAGCAACAGGGCTTGTTCCCCCCAGGAGTTGTTTCTGAGGTTCTGTAATTTGGGCGCCATCGTTTTTGTTTGGATTTCTTGTCTAGAAATGCACAGCTCGAGGAAGGGGAGAGAGCACCACGTGTTCAAATTCATTTCAATAGCCACAAACCCCAGCTTATGATGTGTCTCCCTGTCCATTGTGCCTGTCTGGATGGGGGAGATGGATGTTCTGGGTCAGCTGCAGCTGATCCAAAGACTGCCTTGAGCATTATTTTCTTTCTCTGCATGGAATGTGGAGCACTGAACCCTTGCTAAGGAGTGCTTGTGGAGAGTTCCCTGCTGTCTGCTGAGAGAGGGATGTCGAGGAAGAGCTGCCCTGCCCTGTTGCTTGGCCCCTTTGACACAGGGAACCTCGTGGCCAATGTGGTGGGCATTCACCACACATCTCTTTTTTCACCCTAAAACCTCCTTTCTTCAGGGAAACGATGATATGTAACAATTGGTTGCTAAATCCTTTTAAAGGAGCTGGTCGGTATAGCTGAGTCCTGAATTTGGCTCTGCAGAGCTGGATGAAGATGTGAGAGAAAACAGCTGCACTTTGAGGGTGTTGGCACTCCACTGCTTTCATTTGGATCTAGAAAATGTTTGAAAGGTAGAGCTGGAAATGTCCATAAACTGTTCCCTCAGAGGCATGTTTTGTAGGTATTGTGGTGTCTGGCTCACCAGTTTTGGTGGGGTGGGTTCCTTACTACCTCTGGTGCAGTCTTGAGTTTTGGGGTTTGATTGTTTTTGAAGCTTTTCTTTCCCCTTGGGGAAGGGGAAAGGTATGTAAAATGCAGTTAATTATGACGGCTTATTATCTTATTAAATTATTAAATGCCTTCTGCAGGGCTTATTACAGTAATCTAAAAATCAGCTACTCATATTTCTGATCCTTGTCTCCAGTCACTGCAGATAACATACATATGTATATTTGCATGTATATGCACGTATGAAACATTGATTAGGTAAAACTTACCTGTATAGTCGAATTTTATTCAGCTTAAAGCACTGTGAGCCCCATCAGTCCTGTGGGGCTGGCTAAGGTCACCCAATGGCTGTGAAAAGGGACATTGTTAGTGACCCAGTTCTTCCCAGTGTGGCTTCTGGTCTCGCTGAATTATGTAACAGTGATGCATGGAAAAGCTGGAGTGCTGTTGAAGCTGCCTGGCTGTGAGGAGCCCCTCCTGGGCAGGGGGAGCCCTGGGGAATGCACAGAAATACAGGTCAGACATGGAGCAAAAAGGACATTGAGCCCTGTGTGTGGGACTGGGCATGGCCCCATTTGCTCTGCTTTTAATGTTGCCCATATAGATTCAACATGTGAAGTTGGAGTCAGTACCTTTTCCCAAAGAATAGATTGGGGCTATTTAGAGATGGAATTGCAGCTTGAATTTTTTCTGAAGACAGAATCTACCTCTGTGTGCAGTAGGAAACCGTAACATAAAATAGCAGGTCGTGGGGTAGGTGGGCTGGAATCTGGTATAGCTTTAGAAGGGATTTTGGATTTACTGATCCAAAATCATTCCAGTCTTAGTGGTGGTGCTTTGCTGAGATTTTTAGATGGCTTATGTTAAGTTAAATTAAGATGCAGCTTTTAGATTAATGAATTTAAACTGGCACAAGAGGCTGTATGGACAGGCTGTCTTTTTGATTTATCTGTCAACAAGGCACTAGTTTAACCTACTCTTAACCCATAACAGTCCTCGTGGATTTGAACTGATTTAACAAAACTCAAATTAAATTGGGGCAGTCTTGTGTTGCCAGCAAGGCCTCAGGAGAAGAATCTCTAGTTCTGCCTTTTGGCATTGTCTTCCCTTGGTGTAATGGTGTGAGAAAAGATGCGTTTATTTTATTTGTTGACTTTGTTGACTTAATTCTCACCTTCAAGCTATTTAGATTTCCTTTAGCGCTAAGGGCAGTCATTCACACAGCCCCTGGAGCTTGTTTGTTTTGAACAGCATCCGGAGCTACCCAACCCGTATTTAATATAATTCCAAACAAAGAAAATACTCGAGGGATTTGTGAAATCCTCTATGCATTTGTGTACCCGTGGCTCAGTGCTTGGCTGGGCATGGAAAGGATTGTTGCATATTTTGTCAGGTTTCTGCAGTTCTCTATTCTGCTGCACTGCCGTTCCCTCTTCAGTTCTCTGGCCCTTGCAGGATTTCCATTTTATTTTCAGCTACCTTCCACTTTCCTGGACGTGCCTGCATCTCTTTGCATCCCCTCACAGTGTCTGATGTCCCTTATTGCCCCTGGCCTTTCTGCTTTCTCCTTTTGCTGCAGTGTTTTCCAATTTCACTTCTTTTGTTCTTGGTGGGGGTGTTCACATGGCGCTTTCACCAGTTGCCCTTCAAACGAGTGGCTTTTGAGGACTAAATGAGTGTCTTCTGGACTAAATGAACCACTGTTGAGTTCACCAAATGTTCACCTGGTCCCAGCTGAAGTAATTTCCAAGTTCTGGCCACGACCTCCTGTATGGCCATGTGGCAAACTGCCCTCATCTGATCCAAGCAGGCTTGGCTGTGTGCACGTGCCATTTTCCATAGGATTTTAATCCTTCTGCCTTTCCTCTTTGGGGCAATATCTGATTCCAGCCCAGGAAAGGGCCAGAAAAGTGGTTTGCCTGAGGACTGCCCAGTAACCCAGTGACCAAAGGTTGGCTTTCCCAGTACAGGGAGAAGGATTGGGTGATCTGCTCACAGGGGCAGAAGGGCAGGAAATCAGACCTTTTCATTGCCTTAAAAAAACCCCCAAGGTTATCAAGCAAAGAAACCAAACCCAACCCACCCAAATTTGTCTTCCTTGCTTGTCTTCATGGAGACTACACTCCTGTTGCAGAAGGGTTGACAGCAAAGAGGGCTGTGCTGGCATTACTGCCAGGCACCTCTTCTTTTAAAATGTTCCAGTTCAGTAACTAATGTGTTTCTCAGTCAGCTTAGGTTGATCTGAACGTGAGCTGCTGCTGGAAAAGGCAGCCCTGCTCTTCCCTCTTGTGAGTTCTTGCCACCTCTTTTGTGCCAACACCAGCACTTCTGTGCTTATGAAACCCAACCTGACAGAGCAAAAAGCCCGACCTATAAATTAATTTTCAGCTAGACTGACTTCCTCAGCCACCTGATTATGGGGTCTCAGGAGCTCGAGTGCTGGCATAAGCAGGAACGTGTGGCTGGAGGTGAAGGGCAGAACCTGTCCCATACCTTCTTCCTGCAGCAGCCCTTGCTGAGATCAGTTTAAACCAAACTGAAGCTGCCCCCTTAGGGTGGGAAGGTGTGGGTGAGGCAGTTGCTGCTCCAGAAAGGTGTGGAGCCTCCCCATCCTTTCCTGGTCAGAGTCCACGATGGGATGCTGAGCTGGAAGGAACATGACTTTGTCCTTCCACCAGCAGCAAGCCCTCACTTTTTCTGGGCTGTGCCATTGAATGTCAGCTGTCCTGAAAGTAAAATTGAGGGGGTGTTAGTGAAGATGAAGCACTGCTAAATCTCTCTGAGAGGACAGCATATTCTTTGCCTTCCCAGGCATATCTGGGGTGTGAATGCACAGCTAATGTGTGTCTGTGTGGGGTTTTCACTGTGCTTGCCCAGTCCCAAAATGGGTTAGGAACTCACCCCACCTTCTCCCTGAGTCCCCAGGGGCGACAAGAAGCAAGAGAGCATTGAATACTTTCTCTTGCAGGTAAAGAAAGGAAGTCTGCAGGGAAAGCTGTAGATTGTGGTGGCACAGGAGTTGTTACCATAGTTTCCATTCATATCATTACTTCCCAACTACTCTTTTTGGCATTCAGGAGGAAGAGAAAGACAGTGTGCTCTGGCAGTGCAGCCAGCCCCCGCTCCCAGGATTTAGCCTCGCTTGCAAAGAGGAGGTTCGAGGTGAATGGCCCCTTTCCTTTTCAGGCCACTTTGACTGGTAGCAGGATGTGGCATGGCCTGAAAGAAGGCGTGAACAGAGTGACTGGGACAATTGACTGCGTCTGCCTGATTGACTTGCAAGAATGGGCTGTTTGACTCCTGGGGGGGAAGCCTGGAGAAGGAGGGTCGTGGTTTGCTTCCAAGGGAAACTTAATGCAAAACACCACAATGATGGAGGAAAAGAAAAGAGCTCAGAAAGTCGTGATAGCACCTGCTCAAGTTTGTATTTTACCATCATACTTAAATAAGAATAGCATAGGTTTAACATAAAGGAATTCAGAATTATATAGGAATAGCATAGGTTTATGATGGCAGATATTGATTTTCATTTTCTTCTCTCATACGTGTTCTTCTGTTTAGTAATCCTTTTGGCAGGATGGTGAATGTGATTGATAGGTGTTTTGTGCACAAGTGATCACTTTGCTGCTCATCAGAGTAAGCTCTGTGCAGCAGATAGAGGATGTTGTGTGTCTCTTCTCCATTTCCCCTGACTCATTGTGTGTCTAAACGTTGTAGTTTTGCAAGAGCAATGTCGAGTCCCTGGAAACAACCGGGTGGTAGAGGAGCCTTCGAAAGGCTCCCCCCATGGGAAGTGCAGATGCCTCATTTCAGGTGGGGTTAACCTGCAACCTCCAAGCTCTGCAGGAGGTTAAAATGCCCACAACCAACTGGCCATGTGACTTTGATCACTTCCTGCGAGCAGATGGAAAATCTGATTCAAATGGCAGGCACTAATGCAGGGCTTAATTGAAGAGGAAGTTTTCCAGCCATTCAGATGATGGCTGAAATGATCCATAGGCTGTTACCTTGGCCACCTGCGCCAGCAGACACCTCTGGCTCTTGCAAGTTGTTCTTAGGGCAAAGGTGAATGATTGCAAGAGTTGAGGTACACATGCTTTTCTGAGACTGGAAGACACAAATGAAATAGTCTGTACTGGTTTTCTCCCCCCCCACACACTTCCTTTAAAGCACAGTTGCAGAGTAAAAGTGAAAAGAGAATTTTCTTTCAGTCGTGTGGCTTTGATCTTGCACCCTCTTCTAGCAGTTGGTCCAGTGACTGGGGGGCAGCTGGTGGTGTGTTTGGTGGTATTTGGCACATCATTCGGGCTGAACATGTCGCTGTGAGGAATAGGGAGCAAAGAACAGGACTCTGGGGTTTTGGGGAGTGCCAGAGGGCGTCACGGGAGTAAGGAAGTGGGAAGCTCTGTCATCTGAACTGTGATGGTTTTGTTCAATATCCCCTGGTTGGGAACTGGGAGGCAAAGGGGTTTTGCAGTTGTCCCTCAGATGTCTGAGAACACCAGAAACGATGCTGGAAGAATATTGAAGCTGCACAGCGTGTGGTGCTAGAAGTAGCTTTGACCTCTGTGTGTAATTCAATAGATGGCAATGCTCAAGTGTCCTGAAAACGGGCAGATTTTAACATTCTATAGGCTCCCTTCCACAGGGCAGGAGGTATTTTTGTGGGGCCTGGAAAAAAAACCCCGACCCCAAACCTGTGTTAGATAGCAGAGTTACCTGTAACTCAGTACAGACAGCAGGATGGAGCTGCAGAGCAGTGAAGTGAGAGACCATTTTGCACCCACAGCTTTCCCCACACTGGCCTTTTTTACCTGAATATCAGGGAACTGTGAGTGTTGCTTCACTTTTGCCCCTGGCAGCAGGTGGAGACCACGCAGGTGACCTGGAAACTGCACCCTCCTTCCACCCTACAGGTGTCTGTCAGCCTGGAGTTCAACCTGCTTTCCTTCCAGCACTCAGGACAGGGTTTAATGTGAAAACCCAACTCTCTTCTTGTGGTTTTCTTCCCCAAGAAAAACTTGTGGACGCAGCGTGCACTCAGACATCTGCTAGTGATTACTGAAAAACAAGCAAATGTAAATGAGTTCCTTAATTCTCTGTTCGGCTGCTGTGGTTTTGCACTTGAACTTTTCTGGCATGTGGTGATGCTCTTCTCTGTGCTGCAGGCATGAAAGGGCAGCCCTTGGTGATGTGCCTCCTGTAAAAGCTGCTGGGATGGGGTGGTGGCTTTGGCTTGAGCTGAAATGTGGCAATCTCAGGTCGTGCTGCCTTGGAGGGTGGGGTGGGGGAGTCCTCCTTTCAGGCTGCAGGACCCCATAACTCCAGTCTCCCTTTGCCCTGTGCTTTTGTAGGTGCTGAGCTGTGCTTGGTGAGCAGCCTGGGGAGAGCTCTGGGAAGAGAACCAGGGAGCAGCCAGAGATGGGAAATGCTGCAGGGGGAGGGCAGGGGGTGGCTAGAGAAGGAAGGGAAGGGGTGGCTGCAGGGGAAGGGCAGGGAAGGGGGTGGCTGGAGAGAGAAGGGAAGGGGTGGCTGCAGGGGAAGGGCAGGGGGTGGCTGCAGGAGAAGCACACTGTGTGTGTGGAGGAGTCAGGGGTTGTTCTGTAGTGCTGAAATGAGTGCCCCTCAGGAGCAGTGCAGTGACTCCCACTACAGCTGAGTCCCAGAGAGTCACCTTGACTTCTCCAGCATCATCAGCTGTCCCCAGTGCACAGGCCCTGCAGCATGCACACCCTTCAGAAGAGCAAGGACCCCAGGACACAGCCCCCCTCCAAAATGGACTGCTGCAGGGCGTTCCTGTTTCTTGTTCCTCCCCAGTGGAGCTGGTTTTGCACTGCTGTACACACTTGGAGCTTGTGTGAGGCCAACTGAGTGCTCTTAGCTGTGTGGGGAGGGTGTCAGCAGTAACCAGGACCTTGGGAGCAGCGTTTGTAGGGCCCACAGTGGAGTGTCTGCAGCACTGTTGTTGGATCCCCACGTGGACTGATGGATTTGGAGGCTTATCATGGGTGGCTTTGTGCACCATGCAGTGTGGTTGCAGAGTAGACACAGCTGGAGTACAACTCCTGGCAGTCAAAGGGTTGAAGTTCCAGTGTTTATGTTCTTAGACTAGAAATGAAGCTACTCCAAAAATGGGAATTTTTAGGAACTGTTGCAGGACAAAGGAAGGGTGGCACCACCTGTCTCCAGTATTCAGAAGGATCTCTTCTGCCATCTATTGCCATGTACAGCTCACCACATGTCTGCGTAGAGGAGGGAAATTTCTGATCCAATCTCAGGTGGTACAGCCCTGGAGAAAGGAGATTTAAGAGAGTCATTGTCTTCCTGATTGTCCAGATCCTACACTTACTTGTGGAGGAATAAGGCTTTGGTCCTGGATTTATGGGCAGTCTGTAGGACAGTAACTCTGGTGTGATCTGGTAACAAAAGCAGCCAACTGTAAAACAGCTTCTTGGGAGCTTCACTCAGATGCCATGTCCTCATTTTGGTCACACTCCTACTGCTGCTTCTCCCTGGGCAGCAGCTGAGAGACCTTCCCGCACTTGCCACAGCCACTGGCACGTAGGATGGGTGGAAGTGTTTGGTGGTCACTAATGTAACCTCTGTCAGTCTGTCCTCACCTGCTGGAGTCTGGGCTGGAACCATCCCACTGTGGAGATACTTGAAGGTCCATAAGCATGGGTTGTTCTTGCATCAAGTCCAGTTAAAACCAGTTGCAGCAGTAGGATGAGAGGAGACCTGTGCTCCTGGAGAAGGGCTGCAAGTTTGGCTGTTTATGCTTTTGGCTTTTTTGGCTTGTTTTGTTTTCACTTTTGCTTCTTTGACCCTGGGAAACCCTAGTGCTAAATCAGGGTAGTGTCAAAATCCCCTGAGCACCATGGATGCTTCAGGACAAGAAGCATTTGGTGCCCAGTGTGATTTATGTTGTCTCAAGGTTATCTAGGCCACCGAAGCACCTGAACTTTGTGGATCCAGAGCTGAAATCTGTGTGCAGTGTTAGTTTTCTACAACTTCTACAAACTGTCCAGTGTGGACCTCAGCCCAGCAGGCCAAGTCTGCACACCTCTGTCTTTGTGGCTGCTTGTACACATGATGTGGAGGGTGTATGAGGCTCGTGGGTGGTGGCTGGAGTTGGCCAGTTCTTTCCCAGTTCCTGTGGTGAGGCTGGTAACCCGTGCCCAGCAGCTTTTAAGAGCCCCCACTTTGCCCAGCAGGATCTTGGCTGCAGTTTGCACAAGCCAGCTGTTTCACACAGGAGGTGTTTGTATCTCTGCTGAACTGCATGGAACGAGGTGGCTTTGGAGAATGGAAGCACCTTCTTGTCACCATGGTCAAGTAGGACAGGCAGTTCCGAAATTACTGATGATTTGAGCAGTTTGTAGCAAAAAAGCCTCTGTGTCCAGCTGTGCTTTGAAGCAGTCACTAAGCATATGGGTTAGCTCAATTAGCATTCATTAAATGCCATTCCCATGCACCTTTCCACTGTCAGCAGGACAGGAGGTTCTGTTTAGCGCTTAGAACAAACCCAACCCAAGGAAATCCCCAGGACAGTGTGCTTCCATTCATTGGGGCTGAAGCTGTAGAGCAAGAAGCATTGTTCATGGAAACGTGCCCTCTTAGGCTCAACAATCAAGGGCTGAATGGAGATGGGTTCAGTATTTTACTTCCATTTTGTTCACTTGAGAATTTAAGGCAGGTTTAAAATCATTGTTGTCAATTTAGGCCCCATTTTGACTTACTGGACTGCAGAAGGTGAAGATGATGGAGTGACTAAAGGTTTTAGTAAGAATAACTTCTGAGAATTGTTGCACTCAATCTTACTGGAATGTTTAATTTACTGAAAAGCAGCCCAGCTTCTTTTAATCATAGGGCAGGATGAAGAATTATCCTCCTACCTGGTCGTACAGGTCTGGGTTGTGTCTTGGCTTACATAATCCTGCAAATCACTGTGAAGGAGCCACATCTCAGAGTGTTTGAAAAATAGTTTGTTTTGCAAATCTCTTCCCAGCTGAGACGCTTAGGAATGAGAACAGCCTCCCAACAACATTTATTTTCTATAAATGGGTTGGTATGAATGTATGAATATTACAAATCTGATGGTGCACATTGGTTTTTGTGTATGTTTTATAGTCCTTAGGCTTTGCTTTTGCTTAGGAGTTATGGAGTAATAAACTGAAAAGCCAGGTTTTTGTTCCAGTGCACAAGTGAATCTCACATAGTGATGGTTTGCTACTCGATTTGTAGCTACCACTGTTATCTAGAGTATTAATGTCTACTGCATTTAACACAGACTGGTACTACCAGCATGAGCTTTGCTTTGCAAAGAAAAGACTGCCTTTGTGTAGTAAAGTCTTCCTTTCCTAAATGTGAACTTTTTCATAAACCAAAGGAATGGTGCTAGAATATTCTATTTTAAAAGATCTCCTGAAGTATTTTTAGCCAATGCAAAGTGTAGTGTTCTGCTTTAAGGAATGCCATTTGCTTAAAATATTCAACTAAAAATAAATTCTAGTCTAGAGAAGCTTCAACAAATATATTTGGTTCTGAGAGAGAAATGCTTGGTAGCCTAGTCTGAGCTTTCACAGTCAGGGTATTTTTGTTGGGGGGTTTTAGTCTCTGGCTGTAATTTGCTTAGACCTAAAAGGTCAGCTCAGTAGAAGAGAACCAAAAGGAGGTGAGACTTTTTTCAGCTTCATGGCATAAGCAGGTTTTTAAAGTCTCTCAAAAGCAGTAGATGGAAAATAATACTCTGTTGAGGGAAGGTGGTTTACTCTTTATTTTTAAATAGTCCAGATATTTCTGTCTGCTTGCTGGGTGCTTGCATGATGTTTAGATGTGGTATTATTTTGAGTTCTTTCCTCCCCCTCCTCCCTCTTGAGAAGCCTTTTCTGCTGGTGAATTTTCAAGCCTTGTGTGGTGTGTGCCCTTTCTGTGAGGACAGAGTGAGCAGCTGGGTTTGAGGATGGAAACAGGAGTTTGTTGTTCTTTCTGCTGCTCGTGCCAGTCCATCTCCTGCTGCCAAATGGCCACTAAATAGGTCATCCCAACAGAAACAGTTGATTAGGAAGCAAAGAGTATAGCCACCCTGGTGGTGTTACGTGTTCAGAGAATCGTGGAGTTGTTGAGGTTGGGAATGACCTTTGAGATCATCAAGTCCAGCCATTAACCCAGCACTGCCAGCTCCACCACTCACCATGTCCTCAAGTGCCACATCTACGTGTCTTTTGGGTACCTCCAGGGATGGTGACTCAGCCACTTCCTTGGGCAGGCTGTTCCAATGCTTGACAACTCTTTCAGTGAAGAAACTTCACCTAATATCCACTCTAGACCTCCCCTGGCCCAACTTGAGGCTGTTTCCTCTTGTCCTGTTCCTGGGAGAAGAGGCTGACCTCCACAGCACTGCAACCTTGTTCAAAGGAAGAAGGTCCCCCCTGAGCCTCCTTTTCTCCAGGTTAAACACCCTCAGCCACTCCATACCACCCTTGTGCTCCAGACCCTTCCCCAGCTCCCCTTCCCTTCTCTGGTCATGCTCCAGCACCTCAGTGTCTTCGTTGTGGTGAGAGGTCCAAAGCCGATCTCAGGATTCACAGTGTGGCTTTAGCAGTGCTGAGTACAGGGGGACAATCACTGTCCTAAATCCTGCTGGCCACACTGGTTTTCCTCTAAATTTTTAGTTTGGCGACATCCTCCCCCCAAGCTGTCTTTCCAAGCACTTTGATCACTTAGCTGTTCTTCCCTGACCAGGAGTGGAGTGTGAGTACAGAGAGTTGCTCTGCTTTGTCTGATGTAACTGAGGTGAAGAGGAGGGGTACAGTCCTTGTTTGGCAGCAGCTCCACACTTAGATTGGATTAAGTGTAATGTGAAACCATACCTGAAATAATTGGTTTTATGCTGCTAGAGGTTTTCATGGGGATGTAGGAGTTTATTAAAAGGTATACATGCCTTCACAAGGAAACAGTTTTACTTGTTGCCCATGTTTTGAAATACATGTATTCTTCCTTTGCTGGCTCACCTTTTGAACAAGTCATGTTTGCATAACTCTGGAGCAGAGGCTGCTTAAGAACTTGTTCTTAGTTCCCTAACCCGTGTGTTGTACCTGCAGAACAGCTTGTTTCTTGCTCACAGCTTGCTCTGTGTATGCCTTCAGGCACTGCAGTAGAAGTCTGTGGAGCACCTGCCTCTCCATGTGGAGAACAGCAGTTGGTGCAGGAACCTCAAGGATGCTGCAGTCACAGAACACCCTCATTTAATCATGTTCATAAATTGAAGCAGTGATGCTTGCCCCCTGGAACTGCTCAGGGTTTGACTGAGAGATGGGCATTGCATCAGGAGGCAGGTTTTTGTGGTGGGCTCACACCAAGCAGGTGGAAATACAGCAATTCCCAGTGCTGGTGTGAGAGGAGAAGTGTCTTGGACACATCTGACTATACAGCAACAAGTCTCCACAGCCTCTGTGGAAGGGGGAAAAGTTGATGGTTGTAGTTTGAACTCAGGTGGAGGGCAGACCTGGCATCTCCTGTCCTTGGTGAAAGGGTAGGGAAGAGCTGGTGATGTTGCCAGGCCAGGTCCTGTGCCCAGCAGGGATCTGTGTGTGCCACACAAGGATACTGGCAGAGTGTCCCCTCAAAGACACCACCAAAAGTCCTTTCAGCTCGCTAATCCTTTCCACATCGATGCCAAACCTATAGGTCACCCCCTAATCCTCTTCCAGAGCTCTGGGGACTGACAAGAGGGATTCTGCAAAGCAGTGTGGGTGGTTCATGCTGCAAAGGGGTTCATTTTCAGCTGGGAAACAGGCTGACCCTGTCCTTTTTGGGGTGCTGGTCCTCCTCACTGCTGCTCACCACTCCCAGGAGATTGGAGCCAGCAGAGAGAGGAGATGGGGGGGTGTTTCTAAGAGCCCAGCTCATGAAGCTCATCAGTGGGGAGAAACTGCTGTGCAGAAAGCAGAGTTGCTTTGTTAACCTTTATAGTCTGGTTTTTTTTTGCCCAGAGAGCATATGTTTTGTGCAGAACAGAAGCCAACACAGTGTTTTTCTCTGGCTGCATGTATGGTTTTGGTGATAGAAATGTAGTTGGTTGAAATGAAAATCCCATTCATCCTGTGTTGGAGCCCTCAGTCGGCATGAAGGGAAGGGGTTTGCAAAGCTGTCTGGATATTGTTGAGGAGATACAAGCAGATCTATGCAGGACCTTCAGTCTAGAAAGATAATTGTTCATAGATAGGAGGAATTGTATTTCAGTAGTCTTTTGGTTCCAGGTCACAAGTTATAAGCACCATGATAAAAAAAATAAATTAAAAACAACATGTTGTTTTTGCCATGAAGGAGAAGAAGCAGTAAGAATGGTGTTGTTTTGGGAGATGGGGGTGGGATGGTGAGAACATGGACAGTTTTATGAAGAGCTTGGGGAGAAAATTGCTGCGTGTTATTTTTGTTCTCTGTTGTCATCAGGGGATGTATGTTTGTGTATATTTATATATGTGTGTGTGTATATGCATACAGACACCGCTGGGAGTTTCAATTTTTGGGGGCTGTTTTAGCCACAGAATTGCAGAAGTTTAAAATACAGTAACAAACCTCTTCTTACCCAACTATTTAAGGTTAATATCTGTGAAAAAGAAGAGGTTTGCCAATTATGTGTTTCATCCACACTGCACAGTAATTTTGCTTTCCTTAAGTCACAACAGCGCTGGCGTGACAAGGGTTTTCCTTTAGTGTTATTTGATGTTTCAGTTTGACATGATGTAAATACTCTGCTATTAGGGAAGAAAATGCCATAAAATTGCATCCTTTCCCAGCCAGGTTTTAAGTTCTTTCTGTAGCTTCTTTCCTTTCTGAAGCTGCAATAAAGATCATCATTAGAATCCCAGTAGCTGCAGTGAGACATTAGCATGTTCTTAAATGCTGAGCTGAGCCAGGTTCCCTCCAGGTGTCTGTCCTGCCCCAGAGCCTTCCCCGACACCACTTTACATTCTAGACATGCTGCAGAAAATCAGATTCATTGCTGCCTAGCAGTTAATCAGAGCCTTCGGATGGGCTTGAAATAATTTGTGGCCCCGGGTGCCAAAACCACCTGCAGCCATTCATTTCCTGCAGCCCTACCCAGGCGTGCTCTTAAACTAATCAGAGTGGCAGTCAGGACTGAAGAAATTCACTTCATGCATGTCCTTCGTTCTTAAAAATGTATTTAACCCCGCCCTGGACCTTCTTCCTTGCTGCATTAGAGGCTGTGGCCAAGCAAACAAGAATCTGATGGCTTTGACTGGATGTTTTTGTTGTCAAAAATACATTTTCCTAAAGGTTTGAATTGTTTTGGTAGATCTGGATGCTGACATTGTGTATACCTTATGTATTAATGTACATTCTTACCACAGAAATAGGATTCTAGCAGATTGGGATAAATTAAAACCTTAATGGGGCTAAAATAAACCTAATTTGTAAACTAATTAAAAACAGGAAGCAATGAACACTAACACTTAACGAGGAAAAAAAAAAAGGCATTTTCATGGTGCAAAATACAGATTTAATTTCCAAATGAGTGAATGGCAAGCTGTAATTTTATCATGTGCAAGGAAACACTCAGAACATATGAAATAGTAGTCACAGATTTGTACAGTCAAGATGTTCCCTTTCTGCTTTTCCAAATTGCAGCAGAAGATACCGAAGGGTAAAACAAATGCAATCCTGTTTTCCACGATTGACCGAGCCAGGGATAGGCTATTGATGGGAAATGGATTCAGATCTCTTTTTTCTTTCAAATGGTGCATTTCTGTGTTCTCACTTCTCCTGCAGGTCGTGCCTAACAAGCCCCTGACATGCTCTTGTTTCCCCAGGCCAAGGCTGCAAGCACAAAGGAAGTTTGCTCAGTCCCAGCCCAACAGCCCCAGCACAACTCCAATCAAGATAGTGGAGCCGCTCTTACCCCCTCCTGCCACTCAGATCTCTGACCTCTCCAAAAGGAAGCCCAAGACAGAAGATTTCCTCACGTTCCTCTGTCTCCGAGGTAGGTGTGTGGGGCAGTGCCCCCTTCCCAGGGGCTGGCACTGTGCTCTGCTGCCCCTCGGTGCCCTGTGTGAGTCTCAGCCCAGCGGGAGATTCCACACCCTGCTTCTAAAGGTCAGAAGATGGGGCTGGTAACAGTACAAAAAGAAATGTCTTTTGTGCTTGGCTCTCTGTTACCCTGAGTGGGTTATTGTCTTGTTCTCTCAAGTCCTCCCTGTCCTCCTTTGTTTTGCCTGACTGTAAACTGAAGGAGTGCTTAGCTTGCCTGAGTGCTTGTTCCTGCAAGAGGAGAAATCTGGTAGGAGATCACCCCTCTCTACCTACTCCATGTCCTTTATTGTTCCCTCTGAGTGAGGCATTTCATCTGGCAGTAAGTACATGGAGGGGTTGCCATAGTCCTTGGCTGCCTCAGGAGTGCGATTGTTCCCGTGGGGATGGTGGGCACAGGTGAGCTCCTCCAACTCCTCAGCTCAAGTACTTTCTCTCTGGTGAGATGCCTGGACTGTCTCCCAGTGGCAGGAACCTGAGCCTGGCTGTGCCTGGCATTGTTGGGGTGTGTGTCTGGCTGCAAACCTGCACATCAGCCCTGGGCACCTGAGCAGCCTGTCTGGGTTAAGCTGAAGGAGGAGACCTTAACCTGAGTGGTCATTTTTCCTGGGACATCAATGTCCCAGTTGTCATGTTAGCTCCTGTGGTATGTTTGTCTCAGTCCCCCTAGTCACTGCTGCATCACTGATGTGCTGGAGTGATGCCTCTTGCTGCTGTTTTGCCCTGTTACCTTCTGGAGGGTGTGCCTTTGTTACAGACAGGGTTTGTCTGCAGAAGTCTACCCTAGTGGGTTGAGTCTTTCAGAGCTTGTGTTTGAGTTCCCCTTTCCAGTGCTGAGGTCTCTGTGTGTCTGTGGGCAGTAGTGATCAACACCACCCTATAAAGCTTCCTGCTTAGGCTTTCTCACCTCAATGACGTGTGGTTTGAGTTCTTTTTTTCTTGTCTTCTGTAAGATTTTAGCCTAATGGTACCCTTAGACTGGTTGCTACTTTATCAATCTTGATTCACATCTATTATGGACCCTCCATCCTGTTGGGGCTTAAGTGGAGTGAACAAAGGTGGGTGATTTGCCAATTTTTTAGTTTGTTTAAAGGATTTGTGAGGAGCACAATCCAATAGAGCTTCAAGTGGCATCACTGCCTTCTGAAATGTCATCTGTGGCCATGTATTCCTGATTTGGAGCATGTGAGGCTGAGGGGTGTGTTGGCAGCACTCCCTTGGCCACAGTTGTTGGTGGGGACGTTCCCATAGAGGGGGTGAGCACACGTGGCTGCATTCACACCCTGCTTTCCACTGCTTGCTAACTAAGCATGTGTTATTTATAGCTTTGGAGGCACTTGCACTTCTAGAGAGGAAACCTGTGTGTGGGTGTCACTTGTCTCTGTTTTTATTTCCCAGTCTCTCAGCACTCTGGTGGAACAGTGCAGATGGGAAGCAGGGCTGCTTCTGTCCTATTGCAGAGCTTCATTTGGTTGGGTTTATTATTTTTTTTATTTTAATCAGTGGCTGTTTAGCTCTTGCACCTGTAATTTTCTTCTTTGTTATCCATCTGTGGCATAATTGATGCTTTGTACTGACAATTAAGAACTTGCAATTCCTTCCTAATTTCTTCAGTGTGCAGGAGTGCTCCTGTATTTGAGACAACACATGCAAGATCACAATTACAGTGATACTAAAAACCACGAGGAAACCCTGCTCTGAGTGCCACACAGAGCACATGTGCTTGGTCTGCTTAAACAGGCTGAAGAAAAGCAGAAAGGGCAGACTTTGTTTCAGCACCTCCACAAACTTATTGCTCCATCACCCCTGCAATAAAGCCTAAAAAGAGATGGGGGAATCTTCCTGGACATCTGCTACCTTCATGCTCCTTTTTGGAGGAGCAGGAGGGTGCTGTGGCTTGGAGGGAGCAGGAGAGGGGTTGTTCAAGAGCATGGTTCTGCCTTCTGTGCCTGGACTGCTGTGTCCTTCAGGAGGTCCTGGCTGCCTGAGGCTGTGCCCATTTGGCCTCTTGGGAGGGTTGGCTCCAGGGGTTGTCTCTTGAGGTGCCCATTGGAAAAAAAAGGAGGTGGAAGCTGGTTCTTAATACACTTGCAGGTAGTTCCTGTGTCAGCCTGCTGGTACATCCAGCTCCTTACAGGTCCCATGGTGGTTTTCCAGGGTGCTGGAGCACTTGGTTCAGTGCTACTCTTCTGGTGGTACCTGCTGAGATTGGAGAGGGAAGAGCCAGAAGCTTCCTTAAACCCTGCATGGACTTGGGATTTTTTTGGAAGGGGCTTGTTCTGATTGGGAACCTCTGTGCTGTTATTTAGTGAAGTGTTGAGATGATTCAGGATTGTTTGCATGTTGGGACATGTGGTTGTTCTGACATCTCTCCAGATGAATCTGTCCAACCCTGGCTATTTGCACTTTCACAATAGAGTGCACCATACAATTGCATGGAAATAAGAGTTGTCTCACAGGGTTAGAGTTCAGCACTTTGAAAATTGGAAGTGTAGCAGTGACAAGATCCAGGGCAGTAAATCCCCATGGTGGTTTCAACTTTTTTAAAAAAAAATCAAGTCAGGACCATCTTAGGTCCTAGTCCTTCAGAATGCTCAGGTGATAAAGGCCCTACCTTCACAATCCAAGGTGGAATCTTCTGCAGGAGGGCTGGGAAAGCATCCCTGTGGTCACATCTCTGCCCCTGTGCCCCCACACCCAGCAGCAGTGTCAGCAGCACGGCGTAGAGTAGTCCCACCACAGCCTCATCAGGGTTGGAAAAGACCTCCAACATCACCAAGTCAACCCTTTGGCCAGATATCCCCATGCCAGTGTGTACTTTAATTTCCTGGTTTTAAATAGAGAAATGTAAAAATCCCCTCCCCACTACAAGCTGACTCCTCATTGCTCTTGCAGGGTTAGTTTTGGGTGGGAGTAGTGTGCCCTGTCAGTGATGGGGCAGTGTTACCATGCAGGAGTGTGGAAGAAAGGCCCTTGGTGTGTGTGAGACCCCAGACATTGGAGAAGTCCTGTTTACCTGTCTGGCTATGTGTAAGAAAATCTAATGATTCAGATAGTTTTTATTTACCCCCCACTCCCTCCTTTTTAGCAGTCTGTAATTTTAAAGGGAAATAATTAAACTGAGATGACCTGCTTGGTTTCATTATCCAGAACACAAAGGCTTTAGACATAATTTTAATTAGTTTATTTTTTAAACTCTTGATTTGATAACACAATGTACTAATTTCTCCTTTAAAGGTAAGTGGAGCATAATGAATCAGCTGTAACAGCTGGGAGATACCCAAGCAGCCTGAAATACACCTTGGCCGTCCTGCTTTCTATTATTTTAAATTCTTTCTCTTTGAAAAGTGTTGAGATTTGCTTGTTTGGGGTTTTTTTTGTTATTTTTTTAATAGCATTGTGACCTAGAATTTCCAGCACAAGCAGGAGGGGAATGGCACAGCTCTCTCTGAAGTGTTTGTCTGCAGTGTTCTTATCTTGAGCTGGCTGCTTTGAAGGAGCCCGTGTGCCCTTTGCCAGAGGCATAATTAGTGTCTTTCAGACACAAGTGTGTCATCTCCGGGTGGTTCTACAGTGGCTTTCACTTTGACTGGATTTTTTTGCCTCTGATCCTATTTTCCTTAATAGCTTCTGTTACAGAGCATTTAAGCCACCTTTGCTCCCTGTGATTATTTACGGGTTAAAATATTGCCAGTCGAATAATTCCGGGCTGAAGGAGGGAGGGGAAACCACGCCCTGGAGCACTGGATCTTGGGCAGGAGGTGAGAAGAGGGAGGCTGGGATTAGGAGCCTGCATTTTAAGGACTTCTCCCATGATCAATTTTCTAATTAAGGCGAGCCCCTGGGAGTTAAATGCTAGAGAATTTCAGGGATTCCTAAATAAGGATGGTTCAATTGAGATCTCACAAATTGAGTTTTTGGGTTCTGCTATTCTGCAAAACGTGTGATTGCTCTTTTTATTTGAGCACTCTGCTGACTTAATGAGCTGATGATTTATTACAATTGGGCAAAATTGAAATCACAGGTTTCACTATGGCATGTTTATCTGAACTTCAGTAACTTCTAGCTCTCAGTGCCCCAGTCCTCTCACAGTTTGCTTTTAAAGAGGCATTTTATTCCTTTCAACACCTGTGTTTGGGTGGTGGGCTCAAGGGCCTTTGATCCCAGTCTTCTGAGTCTTGATAGGAGAGGTTGACTGTGCCAGCAGATACCTGCAGATATTTGCCATTATAATGGGAAGAAAACTGTTAATTGATTTTTAGCTATTTAAATTTAGTATTTGAGGCTGAAATTTTAGGAGGGATTGAAAAGACAAGAATAAACTTCAGGGTGTTGAATCTTAACTGCACAAACTGTTTCATACAAGCAGTTTTGCATTTAGTGACTGGGATCTCTCAATTTCTAAGTTCTTTTTTCAAGCTGGGAGTAATATTGAAGCAGAGAATAGAAGATATTTCTCCTGTGCCGCTCTTGAGGCTGCCTGTGGACTATGGTGCTCTGAGCTAGTAACTCACTCTCAGAGTGGGGTGAGACAGGAGTGGTTCAGTGACAGTGAACAGGACCCGTGTGAAGGACACAGGGAGAGCCTGGTGAGCACCCCCATGGCATCATCCCTCCCCAGGCACGTGGGGATGCTCCTTCCCATCAGTGTGTGCCTCCTGGGACGTTCAGTAGGTGGGAAGAGGTGCTGGAGCAAGATAGAGTCAGGCCTCTAGAGCTGAGGCAAAGCTTGCTCTTGCCGTGTCTTATGTTAATAATGATTGCAGTGCCCACCTCTGCAGAAGGCAGGGGATAGAGTTACCTGGTGGGAATGGGGGGCTCAGGGTTAGCCTTTGGATG
Source organism: Formicarius rufipectus (assembly GCA_013399695.1). Lineage (NCBI taxonomy): Eukaryota > Metazoa > Chordata > Aves > Passeriformes > Formicariidae > Formicarius > Formicarius rufipectus. The sequence goes on along the minus strand of VXAU01002928.1, from coordinate 1,416,721 downwards.
TGCCACAGACTCTGAACCCCTCAGCAAGCTGTTTAGTCCTTTGTGAAACGAGGACAGCAAGTATTTAACAATGTGTCTCGTGGGCTGAGCTGGGTGGTGCTTCCAGAGGAGTTCCTGGCGCACAATCCGAGTGCTGCGGTGGCACCGCCTTGGTGCCCAGGTGGGCACTGTGAGGTGCTCTGCCCAAGGCAGCCCCTGCCCTCTAGCCCAGCCATGTGAGCCTGTGCACATCCCAGAGGTTCAGGGTTTCCCCAAAAGACTCCTCTTGTGCCAGGATCTCCTGGGATGAAACTTGGCCTGATGGCTTTTTGGGAATGGCACCACGGAGGTTTGGAACTTGCACACCTGGCTTGTTCATGGTGGGTGTTGAAGTGCAGGTGAAAGGAGTTGGTTTTGAGATTCACTGTAAATTCCAGTCAGGTTGGTGGGGGTAATTACTTTGAGAGTGTTGGATATGAATTGGAGATGTGAGAAGCACTCCTGATTTTTTCAGTAGTGAGTACCCTGTTACTCTGGTGTGTGTTTTGTTAAGTTTGGAAAGTGAACCTGGTTATTTTTTTTTCCCTGCAGCTTCATGCATTTCCCCACCCTTGCTCCATTCCCCCTAGAAAAAGAACAATTTTCTTTAGCTTTTTGGTTTTACCTCTACTACTTTGAAGAATGGACTGAGAAGAAAATGGGGTTTATGGTGCTGCACTAACAGATATAAATTAGCCATAACACTGGGCACCCTGTGCTTTGTGCATTGGTGGGGAGGGAAGAGTTTGAGTGTCAGTGTGTTGGAGCCCTGTTTTATTTCTGTGTTTGGGATGGCCTTTCAGACAAGTGAAGTACAATTGCTCTTTCCTGTAGGGCTTGGGCAGTCTGTTCTCCTTTAGCCTTGCTTGGTAAAACAGCCATAAAGTGCTGGCATAACTTACATTTTTTTGCACTTCAGGGGCTCGGTGTTGTCCTGCCAAAACAAAGTAGGATGTACAATAAATGAGGATCAGGCCCTAAATGTTCAGCCTTGAGATGGCAGCACATCAGGAGCACTGGAGAGGGAAGGTTCCTGCACCTGCATGCAGCTGCAGAATGGGGCTGTGTGTTGGAGAAGCCAAAGCTGTGGATGGGCTTGGCATGCTGTGTGTTTATTGGGGCAGGCTGAAGTCCCTATAATATAATAAATACCTTGACCTGCCCTGTGCTTAAATCCTTCTGATGTCTGAAATGGTTTTAGGATTTTTCCAAAGCACATCTGGGCTATGTTTGTTAGGAGGAAAAAGAGAGGAGCTAGAGGGGGAGTTGGTATAAATAATTCATGGAGAAGAAGCCTCCCGTTTTGCAGAAACCACAGCCCAAATTGCAGAGAAGGCTCTTGGATTGAGATGGCTTTTGTTGTGGTTGTAGCATACCAGGGCTTGAATCCTGTCCAGATGAAAACATTTGGTTTGTACTTCAGTAAATATTGCAGAAACGCTGCCAGCTAATTCTGAAGAGTAATGAAATAGTATTTTTTGGCAAAGCACATGCACTTTCCATACTTTTGATTCCACTCTTCAGCTCCAGATTCAGAGGGGTTTTTTAATGTGTTTTCCCAGTCCAAGACAAAAGTTAATGTCACTTAATGGGCAACAAAACATACTGTAATTTAGGAGGGAAAACTACACACGTGTCAAATAATAAAAAAAATGTAATAAGCTCATTAGTCCAATAAAATGGCTGAAAAGGGGTTTAGTTTATTCTGTTAATGAGGCACTTGCTGCTGAGGTCAGTGATCTGAGTGTACAGGCTGCATAAGCAGCAGCTCTGCCCACTGGTGTAGGAAGCCTGAATTTTGCACGTGCAAAGGGTGACATCTTTCCAAGAAAACTGTGAAAAGCAGCACCATGACTTACAAGACCATATTTTACTTTGTACTTACTGTTGCATAAGCATCAAATTATTATAACAGAGGGCATGAAATACGTTTGTCATCCTTTCATGTGCATTAGGCCACACTTTGTGTGCAGTTGTGGTAATCATTTTTCCTACAGAGTTAGGGGGTTTTTTTGTGTTGCTCTCACAATAGGAGGGAAGGCAAAAATGAACTCAGGAGGGAATTTCAATAATGAAACTGCAGATACTGATGGAAACAGTTGCCAGACAAACTTCAATTTTTATTTTTTTTTTTAAAGAGCTGACTGTCCTCCCTTTTTGTAATAATTCATAGCCCCTCCCCCTTTTCCCTCCCCCTTTTCCCCCACCAAAGATCCATATCTTTCGTGCTGGCACGTGCTGTTGTGCAAATATCAATGCAAAATGAATCAGCTGTTTTGAGGGGCAAGGAAAAGCATTTAGGGATTGTGTGCCTACAAAAAAAAGCTCCAGCAGGAGATTGGAAACACACTGCATTCAATGTTTTGTTTAATAACACACAGTGATATATTATGCTACACATTCAATAAGAAGAAGTGTGCAGAGAAGTTTTCCAAATCTCTTCTGGAGAGCCTGTAACATTGCATTACAGTTACAGCATTTATTAATGGGCTTTAATTTCCTTAGTCTGGGGTTTTAATCTGAATCAGTTCCCTGATCCCATTTCCCACATGGCCTCACAAAAAAAAATGATACTGCCACGGCCGAGGTGGTGGCACAGGAACAAGAACAAGAGGCCAGATGGAGGTGGATGTTCTGTGGGCCCTTTCTGATGCCAAGAAAAATGTCCACACAGCCACCAACAGCCTGCAGGGTTCCTTGGATGAAACATCTTCTAAGTAAGTCATGAAAAGTGGAGTTGAATGTCCCTGCTGCTGAGTGAGCAAAGCAGGCTGTCCAGGCACCTGCTCACTGGTACAGTTAAAATATCAAAGAGGTACTTCACAACTGCATGTTCTGTGAGTGTGTGTCTGGTGAACCTGCATTCTTCCTTTTTCTCATGCCACTTCAGAGGGCTTTTATCAGCTTGCTGTCATACATCATTTTCATGGTAAATAGCTGTTATACATGGAGAGACCTGAGAGCAACAACTCTGAACAAAATCTGTCTGTAAGGAAAACCAGCATGTGCTTAACTTGCCATGAAGACAGGCCAAGTTTATGAGGAAGGGCAATATATTTTATTTGACCAACTGATACAGTTGGAAAAAACCTAGATCAGCTGCTGAGTGCAGGTTCTTCACATCTCCAGTGGTCTTGAACCATGGCTACAGTAAGACTGCTTAGTATTGGTGATACTAATTAGTAGCTTTGAGTAGAGATGGGCTGTGGCATCACTTGCACATCCCTGTCTGCTCTCAGAGAGGATGAGGCTGTTTGAGGCAGGGATTGTTATTATATTAAAGGAGGTTGAGTGATCATGTACTTTCCACCTTTCACAGCACAGCTTTGCTCCTGTGAGCTTTATTAGTTCTTCAGTCATGAGAAGTCTCGGTATTATTTCCATCAGAGGAGTTTTGGGTGGGGGCCCTTGGCTCTTTGCTTGGTGTAAACCACTCACAAGTCAGGTGTTGTCTTATAAACACAATTGGCATTCTTTTAGCCTGAATGCAATCCCAGTGTGCTCACAGGCTTGCCTTCACTCTGCCCATAAAGGAAATGTGTGGTGTCTTGAGCCTGAGCAGCCTGTTTCAATATTTGAAACCAGTGTTTTCTCAGCCTTTTGGACATGTTTAGCTACAGAGGCTTAAAGTGAAAATGGTTTCGACCTGTTCAACACAGAGTTGTGAACAAATGATTTGAGGCTAGTCCAGAACTGAAATCATATTATAAAAGGGGAGGCTAAAAATAGTTTTGATATAAAATATAAGCAAGAAAACTGAGAGCTTTTAGATTTCTTTCAATGTCTTCCATCCCTAACAATGCTTAAATAGAACAAAAATGTGCAAGCCCAGACTTTTTTCCTTCCTTTCTGTTTGGCAAGTCAAGTTTAATAAATATGTAGGAAAAGCTGGTGGGGAGGAGACCCAGACTGAAGGCCAGCTTTTCTCCAAGGTCTCATATTGCAGAGCAGTTAGATCAATAAAACGAGGGTTAGCAGGACTCTCCCATGTTATTGGATGCTGCTGGTCTCATTTCTCTGGAAATGTACTTCCCAAATAGTCCCAGCTGTCCCAGGAATGCACTTCAACCATTGTGGTTCATAGTTCTCAATTGGAAAGAATTAAAAACTGTCATTCTGGCAGAAGATTTATGCACTGAGGTTACAGTGTTTGAATACCAGGAGTTAGGTGAAGTTTGTGTCTGCTCCCAGGCTTGGGTGGGACTTTTCCCTCCTTTCTAAGCAGCAGTACAATACTGTATTTTTACCTGTGCTTTAATAAAAAGAAAAGAGATTGCTGTTGTCACAACAGCATTTGCATTGCAGATGATACCCTTTTGCTGGTTACTGTTGAAAACTGCTGCCAAAAAAACCTTTGGATTGTAGGGATGATGAAGCTCGGAGATCAGACACTATCTGGTCTCCTATTTTAGTGTCTCAGAAGGATGAATTTTCTGACTATTTATCTAATTACAACATGGCATTTTCAGTCTGGGTTTGAATGTACTTTTGAGGGTCCCTAAACAGCAAGTTTCTTTTACCACCGTCATTTGTCACTTCACTGATGGTGTCAGAGTTTGGATTCTGGTAAGAACTGATGCACTTGCATCTGGATCCATGCATGCATTGGGTTCCCAGGTGGGAGAGGAAAACCCCTCTTTTTCAGGCAGCAGTGTCTTAGAGGAACTGTTTGAGAATCTTCTGGTTGGTTGCTGTTGAGACTTCAAACTCCCCTCCGAGCAGAAGAATTAATGTGCCTCTCAGCACCTCTTACCTGCTACAGCTGATTGGGTTGAGCGTGCCAAAACACTCTGCCAAAAAGTTCTGGGCTTGCATAAAAAAATGTGAAGGTGTTTTGTTTCTGTGAGCTGCTGCAGCTCCCATGCTGGGAAATATGTCAGCAGTCTTCATTTGGTTATTAGTCTGTGCAAATCTGAAGGTTGGGGTGTGCCAAAACCTCTCCCCCCAGGACAGCCATGGGTGTCCAGACATTTAGGACTGGGTTGGATGAATTAAAGCATGCCCTGTTTCAGGGGGGAACAACCATCGTGCCCTCAGGGGGCTGGGGGGGAGTTTCTGCTTCTCCCTGAGGCAGCCGCAGTTCTGAGACAAGAGCAAAGGTCTGCACGGGTGGGGACTGTGCTGGTGTAAAGGTAAACCTGCAGGGGAAATGAATCCAGCTCAGAATGGGATTGCAGGGCAGAATAACAATTTAATATAAAGATCACAATAAATCCATTGATACAGAAGGAAAATCTATTTGACTCACAAAAAACCAGCTGTGCAGCCCAGCCCAGGGGGGCACGAGCAGGATGGAGCTCACCAACCCCTGTGCTGGGCACCACGTGGGCCCCTGAGGGCAGAGTAAAGAGAGAGAGAAGGAACCTGCTGGGGAGGATGATGGTCAGGCTGGTCCAGAGTGGCAGTGCAGTCCTGGGGAGGCTCTGCTCCTGCTCTGCATCCCACTAGTGGCCACAGTCCCCAAACCCCAGCTTCATTCTGCTTGGGCTCAGATGGGAACGCCCAGTCCCTCCCCCCAGGGTGGGGAGTTTCCCAGTGGGTGATTTACTCTGTGAAGTCAATCGTAGCATATTTTTGGCATCCCTGATGGCCCCTGAGCAGACATGACCGCTCAGGTGGGTGTGAAGGTGCTGGTGGCTCCTTGGAGGGGAGTTCTCACACCTGGGTCATAGAGGTGACCACAGGAACACTTCCTTATCCCACAGGAGTTCCCAAACATCCCCTGTACCCCCTGAGGGGTGGAGTGTGCCCTGGGTAGCTGCTGCCATGGTGGGCAGGTCATGAAACAGTGACACTGAGGGTTTAGAATCCACACCCACCCAGGGACAAACTGGTCCTGGTGACTCTAACCAGGACAGGGACTAAGTCCCACAGTCACTCATTCACTTCCCCCTCAGTGGGATGGAGGGAGAGGATTGGAAGGTTCAAACAGAGAAACTTCATGGGATAAAAGCCAGTTTAAAGGTAAAGCAAAGCAAGGAAGTGGCTCCTTTCCCTGGGCAGGCAGGTGTTGAGCCATGCCCAGGAAAGCAGGGCTGCATCCCCTGCAGTGGTTACCTGGGAACATGACTGAGCCCTGCCCCAGCTTTCTTTGCTGAGAAGGATGTCACCTGCTCTGGAATATGCCAGAGCATCAGGCCAGTGGGGCTCAGCTGTCCCAACTGTGTCCCCTCCCCACATCTTGTGCACCCCAGGCCGCTTTGCTGGCAGAGCAGCCTGAAAAAGAGGGGCAGGAAAGGCCTTGGCACCGTGCAAGCACTGCTCAGCTAAAACATCCCCCTGGTCCCAACCCTGCTCCCAGCACAAATCCAAAACACAGCCCCACTCCAGCTACTAGGAGGAAGATTAACCCCATCCCAATCAAAACCAGTGCAGTTAGGAAAGGGTGATTCATTGCACCAACAGCCTGGCCCAATTTTTGTGACATATTTAGGTATCCCTTCATTAAAAGGTGTTTTTTGCAGTTAGGAGTATTTAGTGCAAACCTGGTGGGAGCAGAAAATATGCCACCAAAAATAAGCTTTAGTTGTTGGCAACAGCAACACCAAGAAGTCGAAGCCAAACAAAACAGAATTGCAGTTCTGAAGAGCTTGAAGCAAGAAGTGCTTCCTAAGGAAGCACCAGCCAAATAGCCACTACCTTGCATTGCTGGTCTGCAGCCCAGTTCTCTTTGTCCTTTTGTTTTATTGTGCTGCAGGAAAATAACTGAAGTGATGAGCTGCTGTTATCCACATCTGTTGACTCTATTTTTCCCCAAAATTTTTTCTTTGGGAGTAAGTAGAAGGCTCTGAGGGCACCTGTCCCACTCATTTTGTATAGAGTGATACTGGGCACAAGGGGAGGTGTCCCTGACTTACCTGCAGTGTTTGTGCATTACTGCCATGGGAAGCAATCAGCAGATGAGAAGCAGCACCCTCCAGAGGAGCACACAGGGAATCAGGAGGCCTTTGCTCTTTTCTCTCCCTTGCCAGGGAACTGCTGGGCAAATAAGCCTCTCAATGGCTTGGTTTCATCTCTTTGTTTTGTACTGCAGACTGCTGCAAAGCACTGTGTACAGTATTGTGAAGTTGAAATGCTAATGCTTTATTGTAACAATGACCTAGAAATGTTACTGTGGTGCAGGTTGGGTTTTTTTTGTTCTTTCTTCCTGTGTCTGGAGAAGCTCTGAGCTTCCAGTTGTGTGCTGAGGCTTCAGGAAGGCACTTGAGCACACACTGGAAATTCAACATGTGCATTAGTGCTTTTCCTCGACACACAAAACTATTAATTAGGCCTGATAGCAAGGCTGTTTGAGAGTCTGAAGTAGGAGTAGAACGTGCTTGAGAACCTTGCTTTGCAAGCCCATGCATATCCTCTGGGTAAAAACTAACAAATAAACCCCCTCTAGTTAGCCATGTGACCTTCCATCTCTCCTCCCTGGCTGGGCATGACACTAAAGCAGGTTTTGCTCAATATGGGCAGTGCAGGAAGTGAATGCAATGATGCTAATGGGCCATTTCTTTACAATGATCAGGTTCTCCAGCCCTGCCCAGCAACATGGTCTATTTTGGAAGCTCTCAGGATGATGAGGATGAAGAAGAGGAGGAGGAGGAGACAGAAGACACAAAAACAGCCACAAACAATGCTTCATCATCATGCCAGTCAACCCCTAGGAAAGGAAAAACGCATAAACAAGTACCAAATGGGCAAGGTAGGTCCTCAGTGGTGCTGTTCTCCTGCACCCCTAGTAAAGATATACATGATCTGAATGTGCTCAGCCCTTGTCTGCTCTTCTGGATCTGAGTGACAAAGTGATGGAATGAGGTGCAGAGTTAGCATCTTGTGCTTTAGCCTGTTTGTTCTGACAGCCTGAACTCTGTGGCAGGACTGTAACTGCAGGGCTGGAATTCTACACCCCCCTCCCCCCCATTTATATACATATAGATCTATATCTCAGTGTGGGTGTCAGTCTCTGATCCCTGTAACAAGCAAAAGGACCAAAGGAAGTGGCCTCAAGTTGCACCAGGTGAGGTTTAGACTGGATATTAGGAAGAATGTCTTCACTGAAAGGGTTGTCAAGACTGCTCAGGGAAGTGCTTGAGTCCCTGTCCCTGGAGGTGTTTAAGAGTCAGGCAGATGTGGCACTTAAGGAGATAGTTTAGTGGTAGACTTGGCTGTGTTTGGTTTACAGTTGAATCTTGAAGGTCTTCTCTGATCTAAACAATCCTATGATTTATGTCTCTGTATGTACACATACATAGACATACGCTGGAGTTATACACACATGGATAAACACACAGTCACCCTCTCGGGCTTTTTTGTGACCAAGGTTTAATTGAGAATGATTATGTTTTTTCAGAATTAAATGACAGCATTCATAAGTCAAAATGCACGTCAGGGCAACACTTCTTTCCTCACATGCAGCATTGGAACCACAGTTGCAGTAGGTTAGGATACTGCATCGATGTTGGTGATTGAAAGATTTTTAGGGGAAAAACTTGAAGTCAGTTCTTTCTTGGCAAACCAGCAAAAGCTGCATTCACTACAGAGGAACTGTGCCACAATGTCCTTGTGCCATATCTGGAAAAGAGGATTCTGTGCATGTTGCAACATCACCTGGCACAAATGAAAGCCCTGCTGGCAGGCTGAAGGCTGCTGTGGTGCTGCACTGCCAGGGTCCTGGGTGTTGTGCTGCAAGAGGGGCTTGTACCATGAGCACCCTCTGCCATTTCTGCTTGTCATTATTCCAAAGTGCAGCCTGTGCTCTCTGCTCCCTCCTTTGGTATGAGCTGACCATGAAAATCTTTGTGGAGATTGCCCCTTCAGCTCTTCTCCTTTGAGTAGGAGGACTGGCAGGAAGGTCTCTCTGCACTGCACTTCTTGAGAGATGACTGTGACCTGTGCTTGCTTTTTTTTGGTGTGTGTGTCCATTCATGCTGTGCTGCTCTGAGGAAGTGATTAGTAGATCCCAATTACTTGGCTGTGCTGATCCTCATCTCCCATTTTCAAAATGGAGTTTTGTATGAAGTGTGCCTTTGTTACATATACCAAATATTTTTTTATTTTCACGACTGTATCTGAATCTGGGTTTATTGCATACCCAAGCTCAAAAGCTCACTTTTTGTGAGCAGTTCTGAGGAGGATTGCAAGTGGATGCTGTGTCTAACAGCATTTCAGCTGTTAGCTGTGATGAGGGGCTTTAATGCTGAACTAGCCAGAGACCCAAGGTTGGCACTTAGGATTGAGTTCTAAATGAACCCCCCCAAAACAACAGGCACGAAGCTCCACATATGGAAAATGAGATTGCATGAAACAGAACTGCTCCCTCAGAGCTTTAAATGTGATATATCATTACAAAAGGAGCTCATCATGTTCCTTGAGAGTGTCCCAGATGGCAGCCACTTTGAAATTAGCTCAAAACTGGAGACACCTGAGATCTTAATTGGGGGTAAGTAAAGGCAAACATAATGAGCCATCTAATGGCTTCATAATCTTTATCAATATAGATCAGAGTTGAGAGTAAATGAAGCTGCTGCTTTAATAGAGCTGCAAAAGACCTTTATAAAATACATAGGAGACAATGTGAGATGTTTTGACAAAGGTGATGTAACAGGAATTCCCAGAGAAGGCAGCTGCTGCTTCTTCGTCATTGTAATTTCTTTCTTTCTTCCTCTCTCTCTTTTTTTTTTTTTTTTAATTAAAATTTCCTTACCCAGGGGTATTCCCATTTTTCAGTGTCTGTTATGTTGGTTGACAGCCAATAGTATTTTTGTTTCATGTGAATAAAGTAGGTTCTGGTTCATGGGTGTCTGTTTTAAATGAGACCACACACAGAGGCAGAGCAGGGACGAGTGCAGCAAATGAACTTAATCCAGCGTGAGAGTCTATTTTTATTGAATTAAAGTACTTTGGTTTTAATACACAATATGTAGGCAAGCACTTTGGACCTGAAAATGCTAAGCATTTGCTATAACATACAACAGGAAAGGTTCAGAGCTTGATTAATGTCATTAGGCAGTGTCAAACGATTGCTTTCTGCTAAAAGGGGGCCAGAACAACTTCTCTGGGTGAAGTCATTTGTCAGTACCCTCTGCTGATGCCAGTGTGGGACATTACTAAGGTTGCACACCAAAGTATTATCCCCAGGCCTGTTGAGCCACCCCTCGGGCAGTGGAGAATGCCCAGGAGTGAGTGGGAAGCACATCCAGCACATGGCACAGTGTGCTTAACAAGATGAAGTGATCAGCTCAGGTCCTTGTCACCTCCCAGCCCTACTGCTTTCATAGGTGTATTTAAGCCTAGAATTGCTACCCATGCCTTTTTGTCCTCCTCCCAAAGCATTTCTGATGGTGCTGCACACACTTCCAGCTGTTGAAGAGCAAAGTAAAATGCTTGGCAGGAGTAGTGTTTTCCCCCACATTCATGGCAGTGTGTGAAAGGGGTTTGTAGCAATGTCAAAGTCTTTCCAGGGAGGTCCTGAGCCTAAATTACATCTCCCTCCTGCTCAGAGGAAATTCCAAGTTGTAGGTAGGAGGCTATGCTTAGGTCTCTGCTCCTTTAAAACCAATTCTTTGAATTCCTTGCAACTAAATAAATCCTAGTTTGATTTCATCCCGTGGCACAATGGAGAGTTTTCTCTTCAGACTCCCAAAGGAAAATGTTGGCAGGTGCCAAGTGTTTTTCTGGGCAAGCTGTGCTGGAGAGCTGGAAGATGCAGTTGGGGAGTTGGTTGGTTATCAGTCCCATCACAGGAGCAAAAGAGGATAGGCATTACTCTACTTGAAAGGGCTTGTGGCCTGGAAGAGCACCCAGACAGCTGCTCAGAGCACTCTGGAGTCACATGCAGCAGGCTGCAGTTCTCCAGTAATGCTTGGCTGATGTTCTCAAGAGGAATGGTTGCAGAATTAGGTATTTCTCCCACCACCAGCTCAAAGGTGGAGAGAAGGGCATATCTGGGCCAGCATACCTAGGAAAGTCCTGCTTGTCTTTGGCTGCCTGAGACAGACAATTGAGTTCTAATTCACATTCAGGAGAACAGAATTAGCCCTCGTTATTTGTAACCAGCTCCAGTGTGCCAGCAAATCTCACTGCTTCGTGCTGTGTTAACGTGGGGAGATAAAAACTCCTCTGTGTGCCTTTGGCTGAGATGAGCAGGGGACAAAATTGTATAGACCTCTTTCCCCCCCTGCCCCCCACCTTGAGGCTCAAATTTCCAAACAGGTCTGGCAGCAGTGTGTAGTAAGCAGCATTGCTAGAAATACTATACCCTGCTTTGGTGCTGCCTTACCAGAAACACGGAGGAATGTTTCACTTCTCAATTTGCAAAGGATCATTTAGCAGAGCAATTTCCCTACATGTGTAGGATGATGCAGGAAAAAAGATCACAAATAGCTTTTTTCTTATTTCAGGATATAGTTCAATGCAGTGTTTGTATATCTTGGGCTTAAAATGGCATTTATTTTACATACATTACTGTTTGTGTCGTGAGAAAATTTCAATTTGTCGTTGCAATTCTTTATTTAGTTTTATTTGTAGCTAAATTTGGTAATTGTGGGTGAGTACATAAGGCTGAGGCTTGTGCATCTTTTTCAGTGGAATTAATCCCACAGAGGTAAACATTTAGAAAGAAAATATTTTTTGCATCCAGCTAAAATGCAGAACAGGAAAATTTCAGGCCGAGTGCTACAATAGTTAATGGGTAGGCAATTATTTTGCTGATTTACAGCCTTTTGTTGAAATACCATGGAACCAGTAATTGTTGCAATAAACATTTTTGCACATTTAATTTTCCTGCAAAAATATGTAACACGAAAATTACCCGGTTTGCAGTAATTTGCATGTTTTAATATGCAAATGAGGACCAGCACATTTGGAGAGCTGTGGATTTTCAGTAGCTGGGTGTGCATGACCTGTGGGAGAAGAACAGGGGAGCTGGAAGTTGCTGGGATAACTCAGCACTGTTATCCTGGTGTTATCCCAGTTTTCACCCCATGTCCACCCAAACCACCAGGGACCCCCTTTCCCAGAGGGAAGGAAAGGAGAAAAGGCAAAAAAACAGCTGAGAGATAATGGCAAAACAAGCTCAGAGTTGCTAAAATACTTCAATTTATTACTAACAAGATAAGAACTAAAAAGTAGGAAATAAATCAGTCTTAAGTACACCTTTCTCCTCCCACTTCTCCCTCTTCCCAGCAGTTCCAGGGAGCAGGGAATGGGGGTTTGCAGTTGTTGGTTCTGCCATTGCTCTTGGCGTGGGGGTCACCCCATGGGCTGCAGGGGGGGCACAGCTTTGAGTCCTTCCCCCCCTGCTCCCGTGGGGTCCCTCCTTCTCCTCCTCCCGCTCCCACCTTGGTCTCTGTGTTGTTCTCCCATGGCTGGAATTCCCAACTGCCCCACACTCCGAAATTCTTCACTCTGTGATCCCAGAGCTGGGACTGGGATTCTTACTTGGCTCAGCTTTGTCCACCAGCAGGAGGTCCCTCCTGGCCCTGGCTGTCCTTGGCTCCACAGGACAGGGGAAGCTTCTGGCAACTTCTAACAGAAACCATCCTGGATAACCCCTCCTTGTACCAAAATCCAGCCACAGGAACCCATGACACGGTGAGAGCCTGGTGGGAACAGAGATCCTTCCCATGTGGAGCTGCTGCTTCTCAAGTGACCTCTTTGCTGGTTGTGTCAGAGAGGTGAGAGCAGTGGCTCTGTGCCCACACCACCCTGGTCCAGGGTGTGAACAGTGCCAGGGGGAATTCAGTGGGACCCACGTGCCATGGTCCTCCTGTGTGCCTGCTGTGTCCTGCAGCCCTGGAGATGTGGTGCTGAGGAGCTGCCTTAGCACCTTTGGTTGTGTTCTCCTTTGGTGTTGTGTTGGCCTTTGCTGCCTGCTCTGTGGGAGTGGGTCGTATTGGGGGGCTCCAGAAGGCACCTTCTTTCTCTGGAAATGGTGTATAGAAGTCTGAACATATACCCAAAGTTTAAGAAAAGCAGTTGGCAATATTAAAATACTGTGTTTTATGGAAGTAGATGATTGTTTTAGTTCCTTCGGAAGGGGAAAAGAATTATTGCTTGGGTCCTTTAACTCAGTTTGAGAGCCACATAAATGTTTTCACAGTGACTTAAAACTGAATTAAAGCCAGAGCAAGAATGTTTTTGTACAGTAACGGATACTTAATGCCAGAAAGTTGATTAATGTTACATCTCTCCCCAAACATGATCTATGTAACAACATGAGGTTCGCATTGGAATAGCTGGCTCGGGTCCACGATATTGGCAAGGCTCCCTTTTCTCCTTCTAAAAACAAAACTTCTCCCTTTCACTCTTATCTCCCCTCTCTGTTTGGGATGGTTTTATGAATATGCAGCCACTTGCTTTGTGCAGCACAGGCTCTGCAACGTGTGGCATGTGTGTACATGTATGGCCCACATGCCTCCCTCTGCCAGACCCTGGCATGCAGCAAAAGGGTTCAGCACTCTGCTGTTCATGCTAAACCGTCCAGTTGTCTCAAGTAGAAAACACGTATCAGATGCAGCAAAAGGGTTCAGCACTCTGCTGTCCATGCGAAACCCCCCCCACTTATCTCAGGTATGAAACACATCAGATGCAGGAATAATCCCCAAGAGGGTTTGAGAAAGAAAGCTTTGCCCTTGGAGTCAGCAGTTGGCTGAACCCAGTCCAGTCGTTCTGCTGCTTACACAGGGAGAGCCTGACTCTTGGAGGTGTTGTGAATGAGCTGCTGGCTGACTGTGTCCTGTGAGATGTTTGTGTGCGAGTTCATTTGGAGGGATCTTTCTGCAAACTGCTGAGCACACGTTCCGTGCCTCGCTCGCTGCGGTGGGAGTGCCTGCAGCGAGCGCTCAGTTCATCGCTGATCACTGAGCACATCTGTGGCTTCACTTGGCCAAAATCCTTCTTCACATGCTGTCAACAGCTGCACCCCGTCCACACAGTTGGCACTTTGCAGGGATTCTTCCTCCCAGTTCCAAATGGGTGGGTGTTGGTGCCTGGGGTGCATTCCCTCGTGCTCAGAGCTCTGTGATGCCCCCGTGGGGGTCACACCTCTCACAGGGGTTGCTCTGCTGCCATGGATTGTACCAGTGGGTTAAAATCCCCAATGTTTGGGAGTTTGAAGTGTTTCTTTGCAGTTTCTTTGCATTGGATCATCACTGCCAACTGAAAGGCCCACAAGTGTTTCACTCTGGGACTCTTGTTGTGTCAGCTTAATAATAATAATTGCTTTGGAGGACGCAGCGTTTTGAGAATAAGCTCAGGTGGATAAGGGCAAAAGGGTATCCATTTATTCTGGCTGGAGTGCCTGAACACTAATCATTTATTTGCACTTTTAATTATCTGTTAGTAGTGCTCTTACCTTTAACTAGAAGGTGTTCTGGAAATGCAGAGTTGGTTGAAGTTGCACAAAATAGTCATAATTCAAGAGTACACGTGATTTCTCCTTCAGTAATGTTAGCTTCACCACCTGGGTGGGTTGGACTTTTTTTTCCTGTCTTTCTATTTTTTAATGAAAATATTGCTCCAAGGACGAAACCTTTATTGACCATAGTTTGGCAACGAAATAAAGTGAGTGGGAGCAGAGCATTGGATGTTGCATGTGTCAGAGTTACCTCTGACATGGGAGATTGTAGCTGGGACCTCTGAGTATCTGGGGTTGGTAAAGCATAAGGTGCACCTTTTCTGGTTTTCAGAGTGCCTCAGGAATATTCCAGTGCTGTCAGAAGTGAAGAGAATGCAGTTTGCTGCATCGGAAGACACAAAAGAATTAATAATCATGTAGTTGTTTAATCAGATTTGGTCTCAGTAATATTAAATGCAGTTCTGGGGGTTTGCTGTTTTCTTACCTTTGAGAATTGGATGTTTCTGTCTTACTGGTTACTGTTCAACAGTGAGATTTCTTGGGGGGGATTTTGGGTCTTTCCTGGTGATTTCATCTTTTTATCTTGCTGTACTGTACTAAACTCATTGTCTAAATAACTTCATCATTTTTAGTCAGATGGGAACAAAATCATAGTCAAAGGGATTTTTTTTTTTTACCCCCCTTAAATATTTGGCTTGTGATAGTGTTTCATAATTGACGAAGTTAACTTTTGGATACTTGGTCACATAGTATGTGAATTTTTCAGGACTCATTATTGCGGGAAGGTTTGATACCCATCTATCTGGTTATAACAGCTATCTGGGTGTTGGAAGAAGGAAACACTGATTGCTGTAGAAACTGGTATCACCTACTGTTTAACCAGAGACATCTTGACTGGAACTGTTTTACATCTGCATCTCCTTTTGGTGTGTTTTCAGACTTTAAGCTTTTTAAGCTTTTCCTGTGAGACAGAACCATTTTTTCTCTCCTGTTTCTCTCTTCCCCCTTTCAAGAATGTTACAAATTAAGACGAAAGATAATTACTCAGAAGGCAAAACTGGCAGGGTTCCCACGGCACTTCAGATTAATGAACTGTTGCATGTGAAATACACCTTGTCTCGTGCTCACTTTTTGTGGTGACCCACAGCCGTGCGCACTTTGGCTTTTTGGCTCTGTTTGCTGTTTTACTGATCTTTGGTTTAGAAAGTGGCATCTGATTACAGACAACTCATCTCTCTGACTTAATGTTTCCCCGGGAGCAGATCAGTGTATGTGGTTTGCTCCCTCCCAAAAAGGAAGGCAGCACTCCCAGTGACAAAACACACATCAACAAAGCTGTCAGGGGGTGGAAAGAATAGATACTTGTGCTTGGTGCATCTCTGGTGCCTTCCATCTGATGGGACACCTCCTCCCACAGGAGGCTGAATGTAAGGTCATGGCAATTATTGGCAGTTGCATCCCTGGGAATGAGACCTGGAGGGTTGCCCAGCTTGGCCTGGGATCACTGAGAGGGCCTGGGCACAGGGGCAGCTTTGCCCTCATTTCCACCTCTCTTACCCAGCAGGGAAGGAGAGAGGAAGAGAAGCAGTTGCAGTGTTTTCTTTTTGAGGTCATCTTCTCCAGTGCTCATGGCCTGAAAGTGGAGTTTTCAATAGTTTGCAGGAGTTCCAGCTGTTGGAGGTGCTGTGGGAAGGTGGGTGGGAAGGTTTGGGGGGAGGTGTCCACCCAAGAGCAGTTCAGCTGCCTCTCTTCTGGGTTTTCATTACTGCTGTTGTGCTGCGGGACATCTGTAGAGACAGCTCAGCTTTACTACTGAGTA
Organism: Formicarius rufipectus; assembly: GCA_013399695.1. Taxonomy (NCBI): domain Eukaryota; kingdom Metazoa; phylum Chordata; class Aves; order Passeriformes; family Formicariidae; genus Formicarius; species Formicarius rufipectus. The sequence continues at coordinate 1,400,540 of VXAU01002928.1, read as the reverse complement.
AGAGGTGTATTTTGTCACGCTTAGTGACAAAAGAGGGTTTTCATGTCACGAGAAAACAGTAATTTAATTCAGTTACTATTCCCAAACAGATTATGTGTGTGGTGTGTAATAAAAAAGATTTTTACGTAGTTATGCTATTAAGTGTTTATGGAGTTTCTTACTGCCATCCTTTCCTGAACCATGGCAAAAAAAAGGCAGGGGGAGAAGGGAAGAGTAGATGAGTAGAAGGCAGGACAGCACGTGCCATTGTGGGTGTTGGATCATAAGCCTTGTGGACCTCTGTCAGGTGCTTCACTGAAGAGGGGGCATCACTCTCATGAATTCATCTCATTTTGGATTAACAAACAGAGAACTGTGATGTGATTTTTTTTTTTTATTTTTTAATTTTTAAACCTCAGCTTTTCACATTCCTTGACAACAAAAGAGCAGTGACTATTCTTAAACTCGGCAGAGGGACAGGAAAAAAACTTGCTTGTGTACATTTGCATAATTATTGTACAGAAACTAATGCTTTCTGTTCCCTACTTTCTTATCCCTTCCCTTCATTAGAAGGCTGTGGTGCTCAGCACAGGTCCCAGCACTACGTTATAAAATGGTTTTAGTGTGTTCCTTTCTTTGCAAAAGTACCTTTTTCTGTTTGCAGCTTTTCTGCTATAGGCAAACTGCTGTCAGTTTGATTCAGCAGTTTGGATATGGATGAAAACAAAACATGCTTTTTCCTGGAATGTTTCTTTTCTTCTACACTGGTGTAAAAATAAATCTTTTCTCTGTTTCAGTTATGTTTAGAATTCCCTCACTGCGATGGGAAAAAAGATAATGAAAACTGTCAGAAATAAAAATCAAACTCATAATTCTAAATTTAGGTCAATCAAAACAGTAATATACCTTGTGTGTTTTAATTTGGGTGCTGAAGGTAATGTGTGTTAACAAGCAAAGGAAACACTTCAGTTAATCTGCTCATATAAATCTGCAAAGCAGTGCTTCTATTTCTTTATTGATTTAACCAAATATCAGGAGATGTGCACTAAACATCCAACACTGAGAGCAGGGAAAGCTGTGATGTTTGCAATGAAGTGCTTGGCCTTGTATATTTTTTTTCTCCTTCCCCCCCCCTCATAATCTGTGTTTCTCTCTCCTCAGTTTTCAATGGGTCCAGCAAATCATCGAAGGAGAAAGAACCCGCTCAGAAACACAAAAGCAAAGAGGCCACCCCGGGGAAGGAGAGGAACAGCGACCACAAGGCTGAGAGCCGAAGAGACCAGGCTGCTGCTACCCACCACCCTCCTGCAAACACTGGCTCCTCTGCCAAAGGGCTCACTGCTGGCACCCACCACACTCTCCACAGGTCGGCTCAGGACTTAAGGAAACAGGTGAGGAGCTGGCTCTGGGCACCTGGAGGGGGGAACATAGACTCTGGAGGATCTCAGCCCCCTCCTCCACTGGTGGGGCAGTCCTCAAAAGCGGGCTCTGGACACAGCAGGGAGTTGATGTGCAGTGAAAGAGAAGGGGAAAAGAATAGTCTGTTTGATAAAGCATCATATTTATTTACTGTATGTTATCCAGTACATCCATGTGATGAGAGAGCAAAGTTCACACTGCTGTTTATGAAACCTCTGGCTGGCACTCTTGCTGGTCTCCATGCTGTGGCAGCATGTGGAAGAGTGAACTCTTTCTGTGCATGGCTGCTGTGCTGGGGTTCTCTGGGAGGTTCCCTGGTGTTCCAGGAGAACCTGACACTGCACTCTCAGACCTCAAAGTCTGGGGGACAGTGTTTTGCCCCATGCACAAAGATGCTCCAGAGTATTCTTCACAGTGGACGTACCAGGTGGGAGGAGTTTTTGGAGTTCCATGTCATTTGGTTGAAAGCTGGCAAAAAAATTCAGCAAGAGGTTTGTTCCAGCCTGGCTTGAATTGGTGTGTGGATGTCTATCAGAGCAGTCTGTCAGTGCTTGTGACTGGCATTTGGACACGATTTGTCATGGGCTGGTTTTGGTGATTGGGTCAAAGAGCAGCAGTCAGGTGGGGTTTGGCAGAGGACTTGGAAAACCCCCAGTCAGTGTCCTTATTCAGGCTGGGGCTGGGATAGCAGATCACCTGCTCTAGGGCAGGGCAGTACAGTACAGACAGCTTGCTGCACTTATGCCTTTTTAAAGTTTTTTTGATTGATTCTCAATGAGTTAATTACACACAGTCTACATTTGCTGGCACCTAAAGGTTTTTCCTCTAAGCAGGCTGACCTGGTCTTCAGTGGAGCTGGAATTGCCATCTTGTAGGGCTGTCAAGGCTTTAAATGGCACCTCTCAGTCACAGGCTTGAAAACCAAAAATGTTGTAAAGAAAATCCATGGTGCTCTTGCCAAGGAGATCTTTAATGCCTTGTGTTTCAGTGGTGTTTCAAATTCTCCTGAAATGCCTCCACTGGATTTGTATTACCTTCTGAACCAAATGTGAGATCCAGAAGGCTATCTCCAATATATCTGACTTTCTCTCTGAGGCAGTTCTTCGTTCACCATGGCACTTTTCCCGTATCATCAGCTTGAATGTCTGCCTTCTTTTGCATCCTTTGGGACTTCTTTTTTGTGATGACCAGCATCCTGGGTGGTCCTTGCTGTGACATGCTCTGTGAGCATCTTGTGTTGGCCAAGTTTCCCAAAACATAAGGATGCACTTCTTAATTCTTTTAACTTACTGCAGCGCTTGTGGGAAACGGTTTAAAGTTGTAGGGTCAAACTCTGAATGGCTAAAACTGTTGTGAGAGTCAACTGCTGTCCCTTCTGAAGGGATAAAGGTGTAGAAGAAGCTTGTCCACAATCCAAGTAGGTTTGCTTTGCAGAGTATTACATGTTTGTGCTGCACCAAAGGGAGAAAAATTCTAAATCAATGCAGTGTGACCGACAGTCCCAGCACAGACACCTCACAAAGGGTGCTCCTCAAACTTCAGAAAACAAGGGGCTTCTAAGTCAAGGTGAGGAATTTACTTTTTTCTTCATAGAAGAAGGTTAGGCAGTTCAATTTTCTTCTGCAACCCACGGTGTGTAAGTACTTTCCTACCACTTTGAATGAAGCTGTGGCTCTAACTAATTCAAGGTGCTTTTTGCCTGCAGACAGATGTAGCTTTGTCCCAAACCTTAGACATGCCAGTTTTGTGGCATTGCTGAATCTCCTGCTCTTGCCCTGCTTGGCTTCTTCCAGTATTTTCCAGAAGGAGATTTGTCTGCCCAGGGTGCCAGCCACATGTTTCTCCTCCTCCCACGATACTTGTGCTCCTTGATGACTGCATTTACGTGCTTGCTTTGTGTGTTGTTTTATTTGGTCTTACACAAAACAAAGGCAGAACACTGGAAATGAGCAGAGATGTGATTTTTTTCTCTTTTTGTTTTTTTCCTGTCTTTCCTTTCCTGGTGAACCCCTGCACTTCTCACCTGTTCCTTATCTCTCTCTCCTCCTTTGCCAACTTCCCAAATCCTTTTCTTCAAAAGGGTTGTGGGCAAAGGAAATGTAGTTCAATGGGGCCCTCTCTTGGCCTAGTATGGTAATTTAGCTCCGCAAAACAGCACAGAGCTATTTTTATGAATGAATTCGAGACTGGTTGCATTGCTTGAATTTCTTTGGGACCAAAACTGTTGTTGGGGTTGCTAATGTTGCCCTTATCACTGTGGTTTATGTCTAGCAGGTTGTTTACTGGCTTTATTTTTGCTGTTTTTCCACTTTTTACTGTGATTATTTTCTAATTTTCCAGTGGTTTGAGAAGTTTGTGAACAGGCATAATGGCCTGTGCTTTGTTTGGATTTTTTGCAGGTGGATTTTTCTTTTCTTTTTTTTTTTGTTTTTTTTTGTTGTGTGTGTGGTTTCTTTCTATTTTTTTCAATCTGTTGTCCTTTCTCTACTGTTGCAACATCGTAGAAATGAAAACTCTCTTTCCCGATCGCTGTCACCCAGATTACCTCCCCCTCCCAGTCCTCAGTCAGTTCTCCTCTGTTAGTCCAGATGAAATCTGTAATCAATGTCCCTGGCTATTTTTAAAGCCAGAGATGTTCCATGCTTGCTGTGCCTGCTGCAGGCAAGAGGCACTATCTCAGCAGCTTGCACCCAGGGCTGCTCTGCAGCGGGAAACAGTGCTGCCAGAGTCAAGCCCAGGCCTCCAGTCAAACACAGATCTCACATCCCAGGGAAATGGGTAAATGCCATTCTGTTTGCAAGTGTTTGCTTTCCACATGATCTCCCACATGTCTTTGAAGAGCTCTCGAGGTAAAAACACATGGCATCAGTTCACTGGATTGACCTTGAGTGTTTCTACCGTGCAAGCACGAGAAGGACAAGAGTATGGATGGTTTTGTCGAAGGGCACCAGTGCTGCTCCAGCTTCTGGAGCACAGAGGACAAAATACACCCAGCAAACACACACACTGGTGTGTGTGCAGCATCTCCAGGGTCCAGGGCCTCTTCCACAAGAGCAGAGCACAATACTTTCAGTCTCTGTTTGATCCCTGTTTAACTACATCCCTGTTTTTCATAAGTGACTACAGTTCCTGCATTTATTTGAGAGCAGCTTACTCATTTGGCAAGGAGTTTGAAATCTCACGGGAGAAAGCGTTACAAATGGGCAGGAATGCTGTTCCTCACCCGAGTGCTGAGAAGGGCTGATTGTGTTGTGTGCTTTCACTTGGAGCAGTTTTGCCAGTGTTCCTGATTTTTGGATGTGTCTTTCCGTGCTCACAGTCATTTAAGGAGGTGAGAAGACCATTTTAAGTTGTTTAAATGCCAACATTTGTTTGAGGTTTGAACCTGAACTTTGTTTTCTTAGGAGTGGGGTTTAGCTTTGGCAGTGCTGACCTGTCTCAATTCCTTTTGTAGTTGAGGGTTGTTCTCTGTGCTTAAGACACAGTTAAAATATAAATTTCATTTTCACAATTGGGCTTAAATGTCTCACAGAGAGCAGCAAGTCCAGCAGTTGTAAGTTAAATTGACACAATGTGATCTAATGGAATGTGTGTCAGCAAAACTGCCCAGATACCAAACTTCAAAAAAAATTTACATTGAATTACTGTATACATTTTCATTCCAAATCATCAACTTCAGCAACAACACACCTCCCCAGACTTCATGTTGGGTGACAGGCAGGATCCTTCATGGCCTCCCTGCTCTGCTGGGCGCACTGATGTGCTCCGTGTCTTTGTGTGTGTGTGTCTGTGTGGGCAGGAGGTGGTTTGAATCTCGGTGTGTGTTTTTGCAAAATGTGCACCTTGCCCTTGGAGTAGGTGGGAGATGCTGGCTGCTTTGGCTGCTGAGAAGCAGTGAAATGTGTGTGCACTTCAGAGAAGTTGGATGGGAGAGAGAGTGGGAGAGAAGAGAGTGTCTGAGGGCCAGAGAAGGAGATAATCAAAGTGTTATTATGTAAGTCATACCGACTGTGTTCTGTAATACCGTAACAGGCTTTCTAGTAGGCAAGACAGTGGATAATGCAAGCAAGGGACCTCACCCTTAATACTGCCAGAGGCTTTTGGGTTTATTTAATAAATAAATTCTGTTTTATTTAATGATTATAAGTGCCTAGTCCCCTGTCTTGCCTGGGTGAAGCCACACTATGAAGATTGTAGGGAGGGGCCAGGAGTCAGGACTGCAGAATGTTGGGTGTCCACCTGAGTTGGAAGCATTATTAATTTCCTTTTCTGTTTTCTGTTTCCATCCCTGTGCTCCTCCTGCACCACTTCTGGCCCTGCAGGTTTCTAAAGTCAACGGGGTCACTCGAATGTCATCTCCGAGTGCGAACGCAGCCAGTGCCAAAAAGATGCGAGAGGTCAGACCTTCACCGTCCAAAACTGTGAAGTACACTGCAACAGTGACAAAGGGAACTGTCACATACACCAAAGCCAAGAAAGAACTGGTCAAGGAAACCAAACTAAATCACCACAAACCCAGTTCACCTGTCAACCACACAATCTCAGGGAAAACCGAAAGTAGCAATGCAAAAACCCGCAAACAGGTGCTATCCCTTGGAGCATCCAAGTCCACCAATACCGCTGTCAATGGTGTGAAAGTCAATGGCAAGTTGAACCAAAAGACATGCACTAAGGAGGTGGGGAGACAGTTGAGGGAGGGGCTGCGCAACTCGAAGAGGAGGCTGGAAGAGACGAGCCACACGGACAAGATACAGTCGCCCACCAAGAGGATGAAAGGGGCCGTCAACTTGGCAGAAGCTGCCAGCAAAAAGGCAGCGGCGGAGAAGCCTTTGCTGAATGGACACCTTAAAAAGGAAGTGCCCGAGAAGAGTTTGGAAAGAAATAGGCCGAAAAGAGCCACTGCTGGAAAGAGCACGCCAGGGAAACAAGCACATGGCAAAACTGAAAATGCCTCCTGTGAAAATCGTTCTACCTCTCAAGCGGAGTCCTTGCACAAGCCACAAGACTCAATGGGAAAGCACGAAAAGGGCAGTAGTAAGTCTGGGTGGGGGATGCTGGGGGAGATTCCCATCCTTAGGCCCTCCACCAAGGAATTTCATGACCCACTGATATACATTGAGTCAGTCCGAGCTCAGGTAGAGAAGTATGGGATGTGCAGGGTGATTCCTCCTCCAGACTGGAGACCTGAGTGCAAGCTAAACGATGAAATGCGGTTTGTGACCCAGATTCAGCACATACACAAGCTAGGCAGGCGCTGGGGACCCAACGTGCAGCGGCTGGCCTGCATCAAGAAGCACCTCAAATCTCAGGGCATTACCATGGATGAACTCCCACTCATAGGTAAGGGCCATTGTACAACCTCGTGCTCCCTTTGCCTTTCTGCTTTAACCAACCCCCCCTGCTCGGTTCACCCTGCAGAGCTCTGGTTCTCTCTGCCTCCCCCCAGCTGCTCGGGCACCCTGCAGGTAGGTTGGCAGAGAGCTTTCCAGGGACACTTCCTATTGCAGTTTTTCCTCCTCTGTGTTTCACCTGGGGTATTAAAAAAAAAATGCTATTTGTTACCTCGAGCTGCAGTTTCCAGGGTCTCCTCCTCCTCTCCCTGCTGTTTGTTTCTGTAGATGGCACGGCTGTGGATATTGCTTGTTTGAAATGTTGCCTCAGAATGTTTTTTGGACCTTTCCAAACGTGTTTTCTGCACAGGTTGCAAGCGCTGTCAGGCTTTAATACGTTTTTTTTTCCCCTACCCTCCTCCTCCTTTAAAAGCATTTAACCAAACGGGAAAGAAAATATCACAGGACTGACTTCTGTTTAGGTACTCAGACACTTAAAATCACAAATTTGCAGTGACCTGCTGACATTTAACAACCATGAAGTGTCAAGAATAGGCAGTAAAATGTAGTTGATTGCAAAATGGAGGTTTCATTATTTCTCCCAGCAGGTGTCTGCCAGGGCTAATGCCTGAGTGCGAATCACTTATTTAACAGAATTCTTGGTTTATGGTCTGCTGTCAGATATGACACGTGACAAAAATGTGACAATAGTTTGTAAAAACACGACAACAGCAGCATACAAATGAACTCTGCCTCCATCTCCGCTGCCTCTGCAGCCATGCCAGAGTCAGAAACTTGTGTTTCCCATTTTGTGTTTAGCATTTTGTGCTTTTGAAGTGTTTTGAGGCACAGGGACCTGCACGTTGCAGCTCGGGAGTTTTGCCTTTGAGGCATTGTCCCATCAGAAGCAGCTCTCAGCACCGACTGCTCTGTGTAAACTCTGCCCAGCACTTCCTCCTCCTGCCTCTCCAACTTCATTTTGTACCCCGTGTGGTGAGTGAGTGCGAATGCAGGAGAGCACACAAAGAGAGGGCAGGCTTTGTGAGAAACTGCAGAATTTAGGGAGCACTGGGTTGCAGTATCCATGCAGAAACGTCCGGGGAGATCTGAAAATTAAAATCACTCGGGCAGCAAGAACATTTTGCATGCCTAATGGATGCAGTGGTTGTATGCTAATGGCAGGGAATAATGAATTAAGTTTACACTGGCAAGAGAGAGGAGAAAATGTGCAAGACAGCTTGATTAACACAATGTTAACTTTTTAATGACATACCTGAACTCGACATTAAGATGGCATTGCTGTTAATCATTTGAATTATTTAAGCACCTAAGAGCCCAGTGAATAGGCAAGGACTCTGTTCTGCTGGGTGCCATAACCACAGCAAACAGTGGTCTCTCATAAAATTTGCATCCTATGTATCCTTTCTGTAGTTAATTTTCTACCCATCCTGTGTTTAACATCAAAAGCAAAATGGAGAGGAGAAGCTGGAGATCATCAGTGTACAGAGAGGAAAAACCCTGTTGGTTCCAGCAGGAAACCTATAAAATAATCTGTGGTGATAAATGCATGCTCATTTAAGTAGACATGCATACATATCCCTTCTTTTAGGGCCAAATCACATTTCCATTGAAGTCAGTGGGAGTTTTGCCAACAGCTTGTGTAGTGCCAGCATTTGGTATTAAATGCATACCTGAAGAGCTAAGGTTTTCCTTTGTAAAACAAGCTTGCTCACTAAGCAATTTAAAAATAGTTCTAACTTAGGGAAATTAAGGTAATTAAAAAAAAAAACAAAAGGACACTATTTCTGCATAACTTCTGCCAGATCTCCTATTTAAGCCCTTTTGTGATAGGTGCTTATAAATGAGGTTAGAACTTTTTTGTTGTTGTTGGGGTTGTTTTTCCTGTTTGTTTGGGGTTTTGTTTGGTTTTTGTTGGTTTTTTATGGGTTTTGTTTTTGTTTGTTTTTGGTTTTTTGTTCGTTTTGTGTTGTTTTCCCTTTTTCCTTCAGTCTTTCAAGGAAAGTTTAAGCAGCATGCTTATGTCAGCCCTGGAAAAACATCAGTGTGAGATGTCAGTGCTTCCCCGAGTGATGCCCGTGTGAAATGGGATTATACTCGAGACCATTTTGTCCCCTCAGCTGTAGGCTCTGCCTGCACCATGTGCCGCTCCATCTCTGATACTGTTGTATGATTATGAGGGATCCTCCCATGGGGCAGGAGAAAATGGAATTTCTTAAATAGCTCACAAACAGTGTGGAAACCAGGACCCTAAGCTGGGTGTGTCCCACTGGAGAATGCCTGGACCACCCTTCTTTCTGAGTTAGGAGTGTTTTATTCACTGTTATGTTGGTTGCTGAATCTCTTGGGGTGGAAAGCCACCTTGAATTATGCCTTCAACTTCCTTGTGACCTGCACATATAAAATACCAGGCCAAAAAAGTAAAAGCCTGTAATAGAGGCCGGCTTGGAAGTTATGTTTATGTTATATATAGGAGATTAAAGAGGAAACAAAGAAAACTTCAAACCCATTTGGGTGACGTTTTTGAGCTTCAAAACCTAAACCCCTTTAGCATCACCCCAAATGTACTAAACAGGATAAATCTTCTCCCTCCTGGCTCTGCCCCACCCTCATTCTCTGGTGCCCCAAGCCTTCCCCTCGGATTTGGCTGCAGCCAAGCTCCTGTCCTCCCTCCTCTCACTTGTCCCGGTGCTGTGTGGGCAGCACTCATGGGAGCAGCTGGTCACATCCCCAAGTGCTGCACACAGCAGTGTGCAGATCCCAGTGCTGAGCCTGCCTTCCCCCTGCCCTGGCACAGCGGGGTGGAAGGGGGGGGACAGCAGAGGGAGACTGAAACCAGCACTGAATGATCTGGAGCACAGCACGGGGTGGTTGGGAAAAGCAGCAGTGCTTGCAGGGACAGGCAGGGGGGTGTGACTGCCCCTTAAGGTGCTGTACCTGTGCACCCAACAGGCAGTAATTACCGTAACGCTGCTTCTGGCCCTCCTCTGCTGTGCAAGAGCATTTCTGAGTGCTCTGCAGTGGCTGTGGCTTAATGGTTTTTTACTTTTCTGCAGGAAAGAGGGGAAGGAGAGACAATGCTGCGGCAGAGTTGCTGCCGGGAGTTGTATTAATGCTCTTTTTCCCTTGAACAGGGCCCTGTCGACTTGTAGGTGGTCCATTTCTTCACTCTTTCCACTGCTGATTTATTTCTGTGCTTTGAGAGTATTTATAATGTTTCTTTTATTGTTCTTCGTCCATTTGGCTGCTTTTTGTGCTGCAGTTTGTATAATCCTCCGTTTTCATTTTTTGACTGGAGTGTGAAATGTGCTCGTCATCTTAAAGCACACAAAACCAGAACGGAGTATAAAATATGGATAGCCTGAGACTGGAAGAATAATGTGTCTGGAACTTTTTCATGCAGTTGCAGGCTCCAGTCCCAAACAACCCATTGCCTCCCTTGGGTTTTCATAAGGATTTTTCTACCCCCAAGTGAAAATAATGATGTTACCGTGCTCCTTTTAAACAGTAATTTTATTCAAGGCGTTGTGCAGACATTAGATAATTGATGTTTTGCCTCCAGAGAGGATAGGCACTCGTCTTTTTTGATGGCGTGTAACCAGCTTGACTCTTGTTTTGTTTCTCCCTGGTGTAACCCAGATGTGGGACTGGTGGTGGGTGAGGGCAGGGTGGGTGTGTGGGCAGCTCTCCTCTCCCCAGCTGCTGGGGAATGACCAGGGGAAAGATGCAGGTCAGGACGTGGCTTGGACTTCTCTGAGAAGAGAAGGGAATGAAAATCAAGGGGAAACGCAAATTTATTCGTAGGGAAGGCTGCTGCAAATAGCAAAATGCAGCCTGCCAAAGGAATGATGTTAGCAGGACAGTAGTGCACGCCTGGTTTGCCAGGAGGTACACAGGACAATTGTACTGGCTGGGTGGCGTGTCCTGCGTGTGCCCAGCTGGTGGCACACCCAAGGGAGCTGCCCACAGCTTTCCTAACCCACTCCTGTGTTTCCCTTTCCCTTCCTCTGCTGCCTGGCACACGGGGGACCTCAGGAGGCTGCGAGCTCGACCTGGCCTGCTTCGTCCAGCTGATCAACGAGATGGGGGGGATGCAGCAAGTGACTGACCTCAAGAAATGGAACAAGCTGGCAGACATGCTGCGCATCCCCAAAACCGCCCAGGACAGGCTGGCCAAGCTGCAAGAAGCCTACTGCCAGTACTTGCTCTCCTACGACTCCCTCTCCGCCGAGGAGCACAAGAAACTGGAGAAGGAGGTCTTGCTGGAGAAGGAGATCCTGGAGAAGAGGAAAGGACCTCTGGAGGGACATTCGGAGAATGCCTACAGGTTCCATTCCTTGCCGCGGTTCGAGCCCAAGAACGGGCTGATGCACGGCGTGGTGCCCAAGAACGGGTGCCGCAGCAAGCCCCGCGATGCCGACGCGGCGCCCAAGACGGGCCGGCGGCGGCTCTTCGCTCAGGAAAAGGAGGCGCCGGCCGAGGGCGACGATGACGATGACGACGAGGGGGTGCTGAGCGACCTGCACAAGTGTGTCTACAAGGTGAGTAAAGTAAAAACGAAAGGAAAAAAAACCCCAAAATATAGATATTTATGAGAGAACACTTTAAGGCTCCCGAGCGCCACGTAGTGGTGAAGGCCCGCAAGTGCACACACAGCGCATCGTGCCGTGAAAGAACAAAAGGTCCCAAGCCCCTTTTATTTACAGATAGCTTGAATTTATGCAGTCTGTACCCCTCGGTTACATCATCGTACAGAACAATTGGATAGCTCAGAACTGCCCATGCTCAGGCCATCTGGGTCTCGCAGGCCACTGGTCTTGATGCTAATTAAGTCCTCCTGTAAACCCACCCCATGATGGCTTTCCAGAGGAATTTGGGAGTACTTGCAGTTGTCCTCTTAATCCGGAGATGTAGGTAAGTTCTTACTCCAAGGCTGCAAACCATTCCCTTGAAATATGTAAACAAAGGCCTGCTTCTCCTGGGAACAGCTACTTGGATTGTTCAGAGAGTCTCGCAGAATATCCAATTTTCTGCATTCTGCAACAGGTGAGGAGGGGGGACTAACCCCTGGTGCTCTGCCCCATGGATGCCACTGTTGGCGTGTGTGTGTCCCACCCCACCTGAGAGGATGGTGAGTGGCAGTACCACCCCTGGTGTCAAAAAAAGCACGACATTACTGCCCAGAGACAGTGTGGGCTTTGATCAGCAAAGGGGTTTGTTGCCAATGTTGGGCAGCGAGGCAGTTCCAGGGCACAAACTGCTGCAAAGTTTCAGCAAGAAACGAGGTGATTTATCCTGTTGACATTCAAGATTACAACATCCTAACGTGCATATTCATGGTGTTGTGATCAATCATTATCATATTCGTACGGGGTGGAGTTCAGGCAGAGCTTGGGGCAGAGCCTTCCAGGATCTTCTCTTGGCACAGTTTTGGGTGGTCTGTCCAACCTTCAGCCTCTTTGGGGCTCATTTTCTTCTCTTTCTCACCATGTCCTCTCCACCTTTCTCTGTGAGGTGTCCTGACTGGTCAATCTTGCAAAACTCCTTGGCTCAGGGTCTTCCTGCCTTATCCAGATGCCCATGTTACCCTGATTTATGACCATTGGGTTTATCCTATAGACCTCCCAGCTGTCCTCTAAGGTTTTGGTCCAGTGAATAGAACAGGACAAGTTGTCCATCAGGTGTCAGGCAGAACAAGCATCTGGCAGTGTTCTAACAGAGCAAGGGACCTTCACTAACTCAGTGAACTCTTTTAGGCCTTACTCTTGCTTCACCCCCCAGGGCAGGAGAGGGTCGTGGCTGTCACAGCCAGGGGTCTGGTGGCTTTGTCCCGGTGTGCCTGGCCCTTGTAGGATGTCTGGGAAAGCTTGGAGGCATTACTGTTGTAACACTGGGCTCTGCCCCTCCTCCATCTCCTTGTGAGAGGTTCCCTGAGTATCTCTGCCCAATTACCCTTGCAGACAGAGATGTTATTTTCATTCTCGAGTGACATGTAAAGTAATGGTCTGCTTTCTCATTCCTGCTTCTCTCAAACCTCTCATTGAGTGAAGAAGTGCTTCCCATCCAAACTCCCATCACTGGCAGTACTGCTGCATTTAGAAAGGGCAGATTGAAATGCAAACAGTATTTTCATCCACGATGCCAGGCTTTGCTCAGCACTAGCAGTCACATGGACACTTAGTCTTCCACATATCAAGCACATCCATTTCCAAAGGAATGCTGACTCTTTCCCTGTGTTTTATTTGGCAGGCAGTGCTCCTCTGGAGCAGGACTTGGCACTGCAGCTCGCAGTGCAGTTCTGAGTTATGTTGAATTGTGTGGCCGTGCTCTGAGAGAAACACAGCATTGAATGTCTGTGCCTGCTGTTCTTCCCCTTCCAATCTCGCTTCCATCACCAGGAGCTGAAGGCAGATAGCCCAAAATGACTTATTGTTAAGCTATTTAGGGACTGCATGAGCTCATGACTTGAGCTTTAAAAGCTTGCTTCGGGTTTCTTTTGCAGCCTCTTAGGATTTGTCAGCACAAGAATTACTTTCCTTGGGGACTCTGGCCTCAATCCCACCTTTGAAAAGCAGTCTCTTTGCCATGCTGCCCTTGGAGAGAAGCTTATCTCATGACAACAGCTTTTGTGAATAGTCAAGTGGCATTTCTCTGCTTAATATCCTGTGCTTAATGATGGTTAAATGAAAGATTTGATACAACTTGCCCTGACTGGTGTATGAACAGCCTCAAAGTTAGTGGGGAAATGCCTCCTTCTCCTTTTCCAGTGCAAGCCCCATTTTAAAGCGTAAAAGATACAAAGTCACTCAAAAAGCAAGGTTGAGATTTGTGAGAAGTGTCCTAATCTGGTTTAGAAAATAAAAACACGAGCAGCCAAAATGCAGCTGGTATAACCAGCCTGAGTCTGCTGAGTACCAGGAGTTTACCCCAGAAGGCTGAGAGATCCCAAAATTGCTGCTGCTGCCCAGAAAGCACTGGCAGCATCAGACCCTGCATGAGTCTGACAACACCTGGTAGAAATACCTTTGTTCTGAGCACAGAAGGTGTTAGGAGCATTGCTGAGCCCATGGACCAGCCCTGTCCCCACCCACCAAAGCAGCTGCAGCCCATGGAGCCACCCAGACAACACCTGGGGTTGTCCCCTGTGTCCCAGGACCTGCTCTGGCCCTGTCCCACCTTCTCCTGCAGTGCAGAGAGTGGGCACTGCTGTCACAGGGGTGGACTGGGGAGGAAATGGGGGGTGGTGGGTTTCTGGAGAGATCCTTGGAGCACCCTGTGGGACATCTGGGCAGCTCAGAGGGGAGGGTAGCTTGGTTTTCACAGCACTGCAGGAGCACTGGCTGTGTCACTGAAATCAAGCCTCAGGACACAGAAGTTATGCAGCAGTTCTGATGTACCAGAGCAGCCCACAAGGCACAACATTCCTGTAGCTCACTACTGGGCTTTTTAATAAGACTGAGGGAAGGTGGTGCTGGCACCAGATGTAAGCAGAGGGTGTTTCATGGCATTTAATGAAACAAGCCTTTTAATCCCCTGCCTATGAGGGGAGAAGTGTTCTTTACTTATTAACATGTTTCTGAGAAAATCTGAAATCTGATTAACAGAACATGTCCTCATGTTACAGTTTCCAGAGGTGATGGGATTGTAATGGTTCCTTTCTAAAGCACATTGCTAATTCTGTTTGAAAATGAAAAACACACACACAAAAAAACCCCACAAAAACAAACCAAGAAAAAATCCCATGCCCTTTATAAATACCCAGGTCAGTAGTTTGAGGGCTGGAGGAGAACATCATGACCATATGGCTGCAGTCCAGTTTAGACCATGCAGTCTGTGCTTCAGACTCCATTCAGTTCACCCAGTGATCTCTGCAGCCAGCACGTGCTTCAGCTGTTTTCAGAAGGAGATACCCAGTCTGCCAAGGGCAGAGCACATCTCTGTGTTGGCCCGACCTTCTGCCAGGGCTCCCAGGTGCTTTTTGGGGTGTCTCCTGTGCAGGCTGTAAGTCCTGCTGTGTTGTGGGTGTGTGCTGCACCTCCTTGCTCTGCTCTAAATGTGTGCCTTGTCTGCCTGACTAATGAAAGGCCACATTTCTAAGCATGTGAAGTGAATTGCTGACATCAAAGAAGGATCTAATGCATGATTTTCACTCTTCTTTCCCCGGTTTTAACTCTGAAAATATTTAAAAAATCTGTACTGGAGCTGAGTGAAAGCAGCATTTGTTTCCATACAGAGAGATCTGGGTATATGCAAATGTCCAGTTTTTCCGTGTTCTTTTTCCTTGCATATTATGTATCTGAAAAATGGGAAGTGCAATCTTTTTTGTTTTGTTTTTCTGTGTGAGGTGAGAGGAAGGCAAGTTACTGAAAGGAGGAGGTTGCTGCAGGGTGTGTGAGTGCAGTCTGTGTCCAAGTGAGAGGGTGAAGGCCTTGCATTTCACAGGAGGTTTGGTTGTAAAAGGCCCCCTCAATAAACCATTCACGAGGGCATTAAAAGGAGAAGGAAATTGCTTGTTGGATGGCAGAGCATCCAGCTATGAAGTTTATGGGAAGCAGAGTGCCCCAGGCCCTGGGCATTTCACAAACCCTTTTGTTAAAGCTCATTATGCTGCATTCAGTTAAAAAAATGACAATGTTTACAACCAGATGAGCATGGCAGAGTGACAGACTCGGCCTCTGGGGGAAAAGCTGCTCCTATAGTTTTTTCTAGTTTACTCTGGGACTGAGTTATTAAAGACCTTGAATTGCAAGGAAAGACTGGGGTGGTTTGGCAGAGCTGTGTCAGAGTTGGAAAACTAGAAAGGTGACAGTCCGAGTGCTGATAGTGTTCATTCATGCTGAGGGCTCAGCCTGTGGTTGCTCAGATGAGCAGTGGTGGGGATGGAGGGGACTGGGGGGGAAGGAGGGAGCAGCAGGAGACTTTCTGTCCCATTTGCAGAGCAGTGCTGGTCCCAGGCTGTTTCTTTGCCCTGGAGCAGAGAGCCCGTGGAGGTGTTGCTGTGTGGGCACAGCAGTGTCTCTGGGCTGAAAGGAGCGAGTGGCTTCTCCTGCTCTTGCCTTCCCAGAGCTTCTGGTGGTGTACGTGTGTGTGAAAGGTGTCTGGAAACGGGTGGAGCTCAAGCAGAGAGCCAAATCAGATGCTCTTCTTGTGAAGCTCCTGCAGCAGGGCCAATAAAGAGTGCAGGTGCACTCACTGAGCAATTTTACTGGGTTTTCCTTTTCTCAGCCTTGTTCCTCCCACTGGAACTGCTTGCACTGAATTCAGCACACGTGGGTTTTGTCAGCAGGTGATTGCAGTGGCCTTGGTAACCTCCACTTTTTGAGTCCACCTTCCACTGCATGCAGTACTACTTGAACACTTGAGTGTTTCTGTGAATTTTCTGAGTCTCTTCCACCTGTTTCTCTCCATGTGAAGAGTGTGGCCACGTGTTCCTTGGGTCACCTACTGGATGTGACTGTAAGGAGCAGGTTGGCTGCCCACTTGGTCCTTTGCAACCTGTCCCAGGACTCTGGGCCATGGCCATCTTCTGTGTCCACTGAGCACTGGGCTGGACACAGCAGTGCTCCTCCTGGAGCATTCAGCTGCCCTTCTGGGTGGGTGCTTTGTGAGCTGATTAAATTTTTCTTCTGAAGTATTTTCCTTCAGACACAAAATGAGCTTTAGACCCCCACCTCTTCTGGAGGCGTTGTCCTCTTTCCCTTTGTTGGCATTGGGATTGAGTCTGTAAGGCAAAGAGCGAGGACAGGGGGAATGGAGGCATTTTTAAATTGTCACTTCTAATTTTGTTTTCTTTTTCCACAGGGTAGGTCTGTTTCTTTAACAACCTTCTACCGAACAGCAAGAAACATCATGAACATGTGCTTCACAAAGGAGCCTACGGTAGCTGAAGTAGAGGTGAGGCCAACTCAGGAGTGGCAGAAGTTTCTATTCCAGGGCTCTGAGTGTGGGGATTCAGTATAGTTGACAATCAGCTCATTACCATAATGAGTTCAAGGCTGTCTGCTTTGGGAGAAAAAGGAGTGGTTCGATAGACAGAGTGCTGATTCTTCCCTTTTAATTTTTGGATCATTTTGAATAAAGGTGTCGACAAACTGAGAAGAGAAAGACTTCTTAATGTGACATAAGCTGAAGCACACGAGCCAAGAGGCTCTAAATTCTGTCCTCCCAATTCACCGTCACTTTTCATTATTTCCATTCTTTTTCTATTCATTTCTATTTCTCCATATTTTTAAGCCCTGCTTTCTGTTGAATGACACCGAGGCCGTGAAAGCCCTGTACCTTTGTGGGGTTCTCATTGTGGTGAGAGCTCCCTTGTGCAGCAGCTCAGGCCTCCACTCGTGCTTTCCCTCCCACAGCAAGAGTACTGGCGGATCGTGGAGCAGAAGGATTGCCACGTGGCAGTGCATTGTGGAAAGGTGGACACCAACACCCACGGGAGCGGCTTCCCCGTGGGCAAATCGGAGCCCTTCTCAAGGTGAGCCCTCTGTGCTCTGGCACCTTAGATAAGGTTCTATAACCTGACATACATGTGTCAGATGTTGGCATTCATAGCTGGGCATGCTTGTAGACACAGGCTGACAGCAGCACTTCAGTTGGTTCACTTTAAAGTCAAATACACGTGGTTACATGCTGAGGATTGGGTCACAGAAGCATCTTTGAAAGGCCCAGATGTCTTCACAGAACTAAAGTGGAGATCTCATAAGCACAGGCTCCACAGCCCTTCTGTGGTTTGTGAAGGCCAGTAAAAGATGAAGTCTTAAAATCAGTTTTTCACTAGTGTGATCCCAGTTATTTCATTAAGGTTGTCCTTGAGTAATGACTCAAGGGCATGCCAGGTTTTATATATATATATTTGTCAGCTTATATAAGGTTATAAATAGGGGGCAGCAGGGCAGGCTGGCACGAGGCTGCTGGCACTGGACACATGCACTGACCCCTGTCTGCCTCTGTGTCCCCGCTCCAACAGGCATGGGTGGAACCTCACAGTCCTTCCTAATAACACGGGATCCATCCTGCGACACCTTGGTGCTGTGCCTGGTAAGCAAGTCTCTCTGCTGTGGTTTCAACTGGTGGGAGTGCCCTCTGACTGTGGTGGTGTGGTCACCAAAGGCTTTTCTCCCTCTGTCTGGCCCCTCTGTTCACCAGCTGGCTGAGTGGACACCTAGGTGGTGTGTAAAGGAATGAAGGCAGGCACGCAGGTAAAGAGTTGATGGATAGTTGAGACCATATTCCTGGGAGGAACCCCCTGTACCTGCAGCATCCCTTGTTGGTGGAGTGTCCTTTTGTGTCAGGGTGATGGAGGACAGAGCCATGCAGCTTCCTGCCTTGCAAAATGTAGTCTGCAGCACTGGGCAGAGCAGCACACAGGCTTCCTCAGTGAATTGTCACCAGTTCTGCAGCTGCACACACACCGTTGCAATTTACTGGCAGAAACGTGAGCTGGAAGCAGAATGGAATCCCCTGTGCAGGTGTTGTGCCTGAATAAGCCAGCTGGGAAACAGGATACCTGTTTAAAAGTTACAGGAATGCTTAACAACATGAAGCAACCTCCTCTGATCAATGGCACTGAGCTTGAATTACTGGTATTTGTGAGTTCTCCAAAGAATTAAAACTCTATACAGCTATTAGAAAACAGATACCTTTAAGGGCACTGTAATGGGCCAGTAGATATTTTCTTAGTGGAAAATGATGTGTTTGTTAAATTTTTCCATCTGAATTATTCACTCTGGTATGAACTTTAAGGATCAGCTCAGAGGTAGCATAAGATCTTCAGCTTAAGTCCCTTCTCAAACTGTCTTCTAATTACAGACTGCAGTTACTCAAAACTCATTTCTCCATCTCTGTTTCAGGAGTGACAATTCCTTGGCTAAATATTGGCATGGTCTTTTCTACCTCATGCTGGTCTCGAGACCAAAATCACCTTCCATACATTGACTACTTACACACTGGTGCTGATTGCATTTGGTAGGTATGGCTGTGCTTGTTCATGTTGCCCTGGCAGGCTGCTATTGGCTGCTTGTGCAGTGCCTTTTGCAGGAGTGGATCTCACCCAGGAGGTCCAGTGTGTGTGTGGGGATTACAGTTTTATTGGGAAAATGTGGTATAAACTTGAGAGGAAACACCCCTTCCTGGGGTCAGTGCAAAGGTGGAACTGCAGGTGATGGTGACTTAGTTTGCAGTGGAAGATGATGGAGGCCTGGTGGAGAAAGCAGGTGCTGCTGGCATGTCCTGTGCCTTTCTGGCAGGCTCCTCTGAGATACTGGTGTCATTATCCAAGAGCATCATCAGGGAAAACAATGATAAGTTATGTGACTGTGTTTCTTAATTAGGGGAAATGCAATAGAGAAGGAAAGTTGTTTAAATGGTGCCTCCCTGCAAAGGTGAGAAGCTGGTTCCCTTTCAGCACTTGCAGTGGTTCCCCTCTGCATCCAGAGGTCCCCACAGGGGCAGTGGCATCACCATCAGTTGCTCTTTATTCACCTGCAAAGTGTGAACTCCCGTGCTCCTCGGGTGCTGCTGGTCCAGCTCTCACTGGGAAAGCACAGGGCCTGGAGAAAGGAATCTCTTATCTCTAAATACATTAAGTTGAATAAATGTTCTGTATGTGATCATATCAAGGGGTAAAGGTAGATGCTGGGTTATGTTGGAGACCTGGGAGTTTGTTGCTTTCTGTCATGGGCATTTCATGGCTCCTCTCCCTCTTCTGTGAGTGAGGAATCTGCAGTATTTTATAATAATAGACTATCAGGACAAATTGCTGAGCAAGCTGTGTTGTCCTGAACCTTAGGTAAGTCTGCTTCTCTCTGTGACATCAATCTAGTCTTAAATGACAATAAATTCCAAACAGAAGGAATTCAAGAATCCCCTAATTAAATTCTGAGGCCACTCTTCATAGTGTGTGTGTCAAAACATGTGCCTTTTGGGATTCAACAGGCTTGAATGCAGACAGCCCAAATTTTAGGAAAGGCTATTTACTAACTGTGTTTTTCCAAGCCAGGAATAATAGAAGTAAAGAAACTATTTACTTTTTCTTGATGGACTTACTTATAGCTGAGTGCACACCTTAAGGTGTGTTTGTGGTGATTGCCTTGATGAAACTGGGATAGGAAACAGGAGTAAGTCATAAGAAGGCAACCATTTATTGTAGAGATAGCAGATAATATATTGGTGATCATGAGATGCAAAATTGTGCCCATCATTACCTGTTTTTGGTGCTGCCAGAATGAATGTCAGTCTATTGCTGGTTTCTCTCCTCTGATTCTACAGAGCACAGAGTTTTTACATTTCTGTTTTGGGGATTTTGTGTCCCCTCATCCTTGTGAACACCATCAGACTGAGTCTAAAAATCAGCTTCCCTTCAGCCTTCAGTGTTTTACCAAAAAGAGCTGTGCAGGGGAAGGAAAACCAGTGTTTAATTCCTTCCCTTTAATCAGTGTGCTGGTGTGAATTGCCTGTTTTTGTGTAGCTGGGGACCATTATTTCCTCCCCAGTAAACGTTTCTCTTTCCCTCTGACCAAACCCCAGGTATTGCATTCCTGCTGCGGAGGAGAACAAACTTGATGATGTGGTACATACCCTGCTGCAAGCCAATGGCACTCCAGGGCTGGAAATGCTTGAAAGTAATGTCATGGTAAGTTAACACTGGGAGAGGGGCTCCCTGCAGGGAACCCAAGGCTGCTCAGGAGCCTGTGGGTTGGGGATTTATTGGGGGTTTGTATTACACTACAGTGATGCAGAGGGTGCTGTTAAAATTTGGCTGCTTCTTCCTAGTTGCAGTGTTTACCCACATGGTGTTTTTCTAACAAGGCTCACACTCATATAAAAATAAACGTGGCAGTGCAATAAATTTCCCTTTTTAGCACAGTCCATAATGTATTTAACCTCACAAAGAGATTGGTTTTTAATCAACTCATCTGCCATGACTGACATTTTATGATGCCAGCATGCTTAGGAGAAGCCTCATACTTCAAGTGTTTTGGGTCCATTCTTTATTTTGTGGATAGCAATTTCCACTTAGTGCATTTCAGGATAAATCTGGGAGCCCAGGGCCGAACCCCAAACCCTCCGTGAGCTATCCCTGCCAGAAGAGCAGTCGTGGGGTGGGTTCAGTGCCAAGCTGGAACACCGAATGGCCTTGCGTTGCTTTCTGTGCTGTTACAAATGACCAACCGGAATGACCAAGTCACTCAGCAAAAGGGTAGTTTTAATTGTATGGGTAATGAAAATTACAGAGTGAAAACTGGCAGCGCTGGGTGTCCCACAGAGTCACGGCCCTGTCAGTAACACCCCATTAGAGCTCGCAGGCTCTGCTTGTACACAGTCAAACGTACATATCCTTTATTTCTTGTTTAATGATGGCCCTTTCAAATATTTTTAGTAGTTTTGGGTCAGGAAGGATTACGATATTCTTAGCTTAAAATTTTACTAGAGACACTCCATTGTTTAAGTTCTCTCTCTCTCTCTCTCTTGTCGGGGGTACTTCCCTCCTTATCTTGACTGGTCTGTTTCCCCATTGTGTTGAGGTACCCGGCTTAATCTTCGTTTACACCGTATCTATCTTGTATCAAAAGGCTGCTTAGTCATTAACTTTGGCTTTCTTCTTTTACCCCCTTTTTATTTGTTAAACTAAGTTCATGCCTTGCTTTTAGTTGCTAAATCCTTACGGCACAGCCCGCACCACCCAGATGTACAATATTCAGTGCTTTGGGAATCCCACTGAATAATTTGGCAAGCCATACGGTATACTTTGTTATATTTTTGACACGAATTAAGCTTGTATTTCTCACATGTGGCAACAGCCAGGACCCTTTTGAGGCTTTGGGATTGGTTGGAAGTGTAAGTTTGAAGCATTGGTTCCCCAGGCTGAACTTTGGCTGTGCAGGAGGAGAGAGAAGCCGAGCAGAGCTGTCGGTGGAGAGCAGCCAGGATGGAAACACCTCCCACAGCAGGTTCTGATGGGTCGTGTCTCTTCTCCCCTCCCCTTGCAGATCTCCCCGGAGATCCTGTGTAAGGAGGGCATCCGTGTGCACCGGACCGTGCAGCAGAGCGGCCAGTTCGTGGTGTGCTTCCCGGGCTCCTTCGTGTCCAAGGTGTGCTGCGGCTATAGCGTTTCCGAGTCGGTGCACTTTGCTACCACCCAGTGGACAAGCATGGGCTTTAAAACAGCCAAGGTAAGGTGAGAGAAGGAGCTCGAGGCAGACCTGCCAGGGCTGAGAGACTAGTGCAAGTGCGGTTGTTTGTCTGGACTATTAAAGAAATAAAAGGAAGGAAAAAAAGTTCTGCGAGGTGTAGGTGATCCAGTGTTTTCAGGGGTGTTGTTAACTGACAGCTATACTGGTGTATATATGGAAATTTTGGAAGATTGTTATGCCTGCAGAGCAGTGTGCAAGGAAGCTTTTCAGAAGTCCCCTCAGAGCTGATGATGGTAATTGTAATATGCTTACTGATTCTTTTTGTAAGTAATGTTTTCTAGAACCATTAGAATCTCAGGTGCAAATATGTGAATAACTGTGCTTGTTAGCTGCTGTGGTAGGCAGAGTCACCAATTCTCACTGCTCTGGGGCTTGTTTTTCTCTGCCCCTTCATTCAGGACAAGCTGTTGATCAGGGCAATTTCAGTTTTAATGGACTTGAAAATCCTTAGGTTCACTGACCAGCCCATCCAGTACCAGATGTAAATAAATGAGTCCTCCTTCCCTTCTCACACAAGTGACTGAGGCAGGTTCTCTGCAGAAAGAGGTGACTTGTGCACTCGTGATTCTGGCTCCATTTCTGTGTTCTTGGACAAAGAATACGTGTCACTACTTGTGTTCCCAGCCTGCTCCAATACACCAGGGGTTACAGATGCTATTCTGGGAGTATTTTATAGCTAAGCCACTAGTAAATGATCATTTACAGCTGCAGACCAAGTGGTTACTAGGTAATTAAAAGTGCTATGTCCACAGTTAAGTTTTGGTTCTTTAGGGTTAATGGGATTCTCCCAGCCTGGTTATACTAATTGTATATTAACTTAGTTTGAAATAAAAGGCTATTTTATTACATATTTATTTTGGGGGAAGGTGGGAATTGTGTGTGTGTATATATATATTATATAAGTAAGGCAGAAGAATGCTGAGCTACCCTTTGCTGTCTGGACATACACAGTTATATTAACACCATATGCTGTATTTATTGCTCTACTGAACACGTTTGGTATCGTGGAAATGCTACTCCTGTAAGAGACAGAAATCACTATGCAGCAATTAAAAAGCTCTTGGTGCCTCAAATTTTGAAGAACAGTTTCTTTTGGTTAATTTTTAAGAGCTTTGCACAGGGTAAATGTAAGCTGAGTGAAAATCTCAGATTCCAGTCCGTGACAACCTCCCTTGGAAATTGAAGTTCGCAGCTCTCACAAACTTGAACCACAGATAACATGTTTCTATCAAAATAACTGGATATACCTACTGCGTTGTTCTTTTCCTTCTCTTTTCTCCACCCTTTCTTCTCTCCTCAAACTGTCTTAACTCCCTTAAATTTTGAAAATTATTCCACGGTTCTTTTGCTTTGACATGGCACTTTGCCATCTCCAGAGTCTGCCTGGGCTTGTGCTTTGCAGAGGTGGTGGGGTGTTCTGTGTGATGAGCAAGATTCCCCTTTTGGACTGTTCAGTGAACTCTGATAAACACCTGCACCTTCCTGTCTGTCTGTTCTCCACAGCAATACTGGCAGTTTTTAGCCCTTTGATACACTAACTTTGTTCTCATGCTGTGATACTGTGAGCTGATTTTTTTAATAGTGACTCTATATTACTAAATGATGTTGTTTCATTTCTGTATTGAATGACTGCTCAGTCTAATACACAGAAAAAATGAAATTCTGCATCTGAAATTGCATTGGTTTCAGTTTATGAGGCGTTGGGGATAAATGTTGGAATGAAAGAGCCTGTATAAGCCTGTGTAAAGGGACAGTCAGGTTTCACCTGGACCATATGTGGAAGCAGATTGCTGGCTTTTAAAAACACCCTAAGAGCTCTTGAAATTTTAAAGTAAGGATGAGAAGAAAGTTTAGAGTTGTGGTGAAAGAGCATTTGGAGTGGCAAAGGGTTAACTCCATATCCTCCAGTAAGGCATTGGGCAGAGGCAGTAAAACTCACTTGGGAAACAGGAATAGAGAGGACTGGAGTAAATGAACGTGCTGTGGGCTAGAGGTCTGGAAGTGAGAAGGAATGTCTGGTGTTAAAGGAGGGTTCTGGTGGTGTAGGGCCTGCCAGGAATCTGGTGGGAAGATCTCAGCTGGTACTGTAATGCAAGAGGAGGAAGTGCATAGGAAAGATGGTTGGTCTTCTGGTTGGAGCAGCGTTGCTGCACACGGGAGAGAGCTGCTGCCAAAGAAACCAGGTTGAACCCTGTCACCTGTGACAGCATCCCTGCGTGCTGCCCCTCTCATCCTCAACAAGAAGAGCATGGAATCAGCCCTGCACTGCTGAGTGTCCAGCACAGATGCTGGCAGGGGCTGTCCTTGCATTCCTGGTTTGAGTTTGGGTGAGGGACGTGCCTTGAGAACACCACCCCATCTCCTGCCCCAGAGCTGTCCCAGCCTGGGCACAGTGGGCTGCTCTGGGATGAACCCATAGGGGAAGGGGCTCTCCTGAAGTGCCCCTGATGTGCTCACTGTGCTGGAGAGCAGAGACCCAGAGCCTTGGAAGTGCAGTCAGATGCAAAACAGCCACTCCTGTGGTGTTTCATTTCAAAGGATGGTCTCCCATAAAACCAGGGAAACTTGTTCAACCAGAGGGCAGAAAGAAAGGTTAAGTGTTTGCATGCAGCATGGGAACTGCTTCAAGATGCCTTGTCAGAGGCTCACAGCACAGGCATGTTGCCTGGCAAAGAAAGGAACCATTTCAAAAGGCAAACCCCCACTAAATACAGCATGGCTAACCAGGATGAAGGAGTCTGTTGGAAATGGGACCAGAAAATCCCTTTGGTGGCCATAAGATGAGAAGGCAAGTAAAGCAGCCTCTGGAGCAAGATGTGTGTAAGCACACAGAAATGCAGACCAAAAGGAGATTGCAGAGAGGCTCTTCATAAAGGCCAAAGGGAAAATGTAACTGTAGAAAAGAATGAGAACAGGGCAGTCACCACAGCTTTTGCAGTAAGGCACTGAAACCTTGGGAAGGATGTATGGACAAGAGCTGGAGTCCGTGACCATGTCTGGAAGACAAGGTTGCTCAGAAAAGACTCTTGAAGAAATTAATCTCCCCTGGGCTCAGATGAGGTTCACACATACCAGTAACTGATTTAAAGAGAAGCAGAGGATGGGAAGAAGTGGTCAGTTTTTATCCTGGAGGGGAGGTCTCTCTCTGCATTCCTCAGGAATTTGTGCTAAGACCAGTGCAGTTTAATGTATCCATAAATAATGCAGAAAGGGAATAGCAAAACAAATCCTTTACACTGAGGATATTAATGCAAAAATTAATGCTATGAGGTGTTACAGAAAGATCTCATGATACTGAGTGATCCCAGTGAGAGAACGGGAGATGAAATTCAATATTGATAAATGTTGAATTTAAAAAAATAAATCTGATTTGACACAGAGCAGTGAGCTGTTGCTGCTGAGAAAGGAGATCTCTGGATTCCTGTGGAGCTGTCAGCCAAGTGCTCTGGAGAGGCTGAACAAAAATACATAGAATATTAAGAATTAGAGGACAGAATAACTGACAAAGCAGAACCACCACTGTGGCACTGTGTAGGGTCCTGGTGGCTTGTGCAGTTCTTAATTGTCAAAGGAATTAGGGAGGGAGTAGAAAAGGCCCAGCAGAGATGGGTGGTTAAAGTTATGAATTAGACTCTGCATTAAATACACAAGAACTACTCAGGCTGGCAAGCAAATGAGTGAGAAATGCAGATGGTAGCAGGACCAGATCACCAGTGCCAGGTGGTGAGAACGGGGGATGTTCACTGACTTCCATGGCACTGACAGATGTGTCAGTCAAAGAAATAATCAGGCAGCAGGACAAAAGCAAACACAGGCCTGTTTTAAAATCCCTACCTGCATATTTCAGTAGAGAAAACTGTACAGAGATTCAGACATGCAGATGAACGAAGAACTCAAGCAAGTTGTGCTAAGGCCAGCAGGAGCTTTTCATGGCAGCCACTGGTTGTGGCCTCTCACCCTGCTGTGTGTGTTCCTGTGCAGCCTCAGACAACATGCTGAGCAAATCTAACATGGAAAAACCTTCCCCCAACACTCCCGACAGTGCTGCTGTCCTGACCCCTAGCACAGAAAATAGCTCCTGAAGGACACTTTGCTTACCTGGGAACCTTTTTGGTCAGCAAATCCCATTTTATGTGACAGGCAGAGCAGTCACCACTTGAACACGTGCAGTTGGTGTGTGTGTTGGTTCTGATAGAATAAATACCTAGAGCATGTAACTAGGGTTACAAAAGAGGGTAAACGAAAAATAAATTAAGGTTAAAAATTGATGTTTGGGTTAGTGTGTGCTGAGTAGGTATATGGCAGGCTTAACCACTAACCTCTTGGCATCCAAAGGAAAATTAATTTCTGAGGAGAGAATTTTGAGGTGTTTCTTGGTTCCTCCACTCCTGGGCATCTTCTTTCTGGTTTTCTCATTTTTGTGGCATCTCTCCTGTCGTTGTCTCTGATGTGCTGACACCGCTGTGCCCACGTTTTGCTTCGCTCTCTTTGTTTATACATTACTCTGCATTAAATGTCACAGTAAAGCATGTGAAGAAACACAGCCCAGAGTGTGATTTCTTAGCATATATGGCAGCAGGCACTGCAGACAGGCGATTTTTTGCTCTCTGCTGGTGACTCTGACTGCAAACACTGTTAGGTGGAACAGGCCCTGGGGTGTTCTCTGAGGAAGGAGGTGATCATGACTCTGGTGGCACGTGTGTTCTTCAGGGCTTTGATTGTCTGTGGCACTGGTTCATGTAAAGCACGCGCAGAAAATCCTCTTTCACAGTCCTTTCAGAAGGAAGAACCCAAAGGACTGCTTTCTAAGGAGCACTGATTTCAGTGTGTCGTTAGTGCTGGATGTAAGCTGGAACAGATACTTACTGGCACTATGGACAAAATTTGCTTTTGGTCGTTTTAAAAGGCTACTTTAAAAAAGTTTATTTAACATTAATTTTTAATTGATGTTTGAATTAATCCTTGATGACATTTTGCTTCCCAGTTTGCTCAGGAACTAACCTGGTGATTGCTTTGTGTGCCAGGAAATGAAGAGACGACGTATAGCCAAACCATTCTCCATGGAGAAGCTGCTCTATCAGATCGCAACAGCAGAAGCAAAAAAGGAGAACGGCCCGACTCTGAGTACCATCTCATCCCTTCTTGGAGAGCTCAGGTAACCAAGGGGGGGCCTCTTGCACCTCTTCTGTTTTCATTGACAGACTCCAGAGGTGGATGATGTAAGTAACCCTTTCAGGCACGTCTTGCCCCTACTTAACCAAGCAAAAGCCCAGCAGATGTACCTGAAGAGAGCCACACACAGAAGCAGCAGTTTCCTTGGCTGTGGCTATGATTAGGATGTCTTAGGAATTCCCTACTTCAGGCACCATCAAAGAATTAAAGCCACAGTTGACACTGGGATTTTGTTTTGCTAATTCTTCGTGCTGAGTGTCAGGATTTCCTGATGTGTCACGTGCACTACAGGGTTGCCAAGTGGTTAATCATCCTTGGATTTTTCAGCCTCTTGGCATCAGTAGCCACTGTCAGTCCATGTCTGCAGTGGGTTTTGCACCAGGAACCCTTGTCTTCAGCATCAAGGTTGTTATGCAGGTGTAGGTGGTTGTCTTGATTGAAACCAGTGACTGAGTGAGCAGCTCGTGCACACGTGCTAATGCACCTTGCATTATACCTTGAGTGTTTTAAAAAACAAATTCACACTCCTTTTTCTCTCCAGTGTTAAGGAACGTGTTTAGGGTTTCTTTCAAGAAAGGTGAGAAAAGAAAATATGATGTTGCCTGGCTTCCTGTGTAATGCTCTTCTCTTTTGTTCCCTACCATGTAGTTGCTACCTATCTTTCAAGTTTGTGACAACTGATACTCGAGATGTCAAGAAAGTTTTGATGAATGGAGTCTACAAACTGTATTTAACTAGCATGTTCATTTGGAAAATTTCCAGTGACATTTTAAGGGGAAAACAGCACATGTGCTGTTGTAGTGTTCAGAAAGAAATGCAAAGAGGTGTGCTCACTGCTTTCCCTGCAGCTGGTTCCCCTGTGGGAATGATCACCCTCAAGTGCCTTTTTTTTTTCCCCGTTGAAGAGAAAAAGTCTGCAAGTGCAAAAGGAGAAACAGGAATGTTGGTGCTTGCTCTTAGACCATCACATGGACCTCTGTCAGAGTGGTTCTCAGACTTGTTCTCTAAGGCATAGGTTGGAATTCACTGGAGGATATCTGTCCTTCCTGTGGCTGCTTATATGACACGAAATCTCAAACAGCAAAATCTGAAAAAACCCAACTCCATACTAAGTGGAACTGCTGTACCATGGGGTTTCTTTTCCTTTGCTTTGTTTTGCTTGCTTGTTATGTGTCTTCTGCTGCCTCCCCCCACCCCGAGGTGCCTTGGTTGCTCAGTCTTCTCGTGCCATTTGCTTAGCTTGGCTCCCCACCCCTCTTCAGCTGTGCCTGGAGGTGGTGCTTTTTTTACTCCCCTCTTTCCATCTGCTCAGCTCCCTCCACACTTGCTGCCTCCCTCCACCCCAGCCCTCCCTCCTGCTGCTCTGGAGCTCAGCAGAGCTCACTGTCCTCCCTCCACTGCCATAGAGCTCAGCAGAGCTTACTGTCCTCCCTCCACTGTCCTCCTGCTGCTCTAGAGCTCAGATCTCACTGTCCTCCCTCCACTGCTCTAGAGCTCAGCAGAGCTCACTGTCCTCCCTCCACCACCCTCCTTCTGCTCCAGAGCTCAGCAGAGGAGACACTGTCCTCCTCCAGACACCACAGGTGCAGGGTTGGCATGTTTCTCCCAATTGCCATCTCCTCCTCTCTCCCCTGGGTGTACAGCAAGATGCTCGTCCTTTGGCACAGCCCCTTGCCCCGCTCCCCCTTTCCTGCCCGAGGTGCCCCATGGCAGCAGGTCCTTGCTCCACCCCTGCCTCCTGACGAAGGTGGCTCTCCCTCCTGGCACCACCAACAGGCTCCTCTTCCTCATGGTGGCTTTTGGCAAACTCCAAGAAGGACGGTCCCGTTTGGCCACGGCGCTCTGCGGGAAGGCTTTGGCAGCGCCCGGTTCTCCGTGGTGCCGTTTGAGAAGTGCCGCCTCCGTAGGGTGGTGGGGGCCGTGCCGGTGGGGCAGGGGGTGCTGGTGGTGGTGGTGGTGTTGGCAGTGGCTGAGTGCGGCCCCTTCGCAGGGACACGGAGCTGCGGCAGCGGCGGCAGCTCTTCGAGGCGGGGCTGCACTCCTCGGCGCGCTACGGCAGCCACGACGGCAGCGGCGCGGGCGCCGACGGCAAGAAGAAGCCTCGCAAGTGGCTGCAGCTGGAGACGTCGGAGAGGAGATGCCAGATCTGTCAGCACCTCTGCTATCTTTCCATGGTGAGTAGAGCCATGTGCCCCGCTAAGCGTTGGAGCACAGGGTCAACGTCTGCCACCCCGGCCAACAGAGGTGCTGATTTAGCCGTGCCATTTATGGCCTTGGCCAAAGGTGGGGGAAGACAGCGGTGTCAGTGCCAGCCGGCTTCCCTCCCCTGGCAGGAAGGGGTAAACCAGTTCCTGGACACCTGTGAGCGTCTTTGTGCTGCTCCAAGAGGGATAACAGAGGTGCCAACAGGAGGAGGTCTTGGCAGAGCAGGTTTTGGGATGAGCTGGCAGCTCAAATGCTCACCCCGAGTCTCAGGCACGCAGCTACAGCCCATGCTGTGACAAGTTCCCCGCAAGCCAAATTGCAGGGTAGATGTTTCCCATCTGTCAAGCTGTTTGCCAACCTGTGTGTTCAAAAGCAGCAGGCGTGCCCATAGCAGTAACTGCCTACTGGCTTGTGAAGGTGTGCTAACCACAGTGGTGACACCTACAAATACAGCAATTTCATTAAAAATACTACAAGCCCCTCCTACAGCCTTATGCCCCATTGAATTCCAAGAACAGGTACTTAAATAGACATAATACAGTGCATGTGAGTCCATGTTTAGGCCTTTTTTCCCCCTTCCCTCTCTGTGTCATCTTTCAGGAGTTTTTTGGTTACAGGTGTTTTTAATGGGAATGAAATGTAACTGTAGATGATCAGATGTAGCCTTTTCCCTCCTTAGGACAGAATATGCTGAGCTTATACACGTCTTTAGACCACTGCTTAACCAGCAACAGTTTGAAGTAACTTTAAAATGAGTGTATTTAAAAAGCAAAACAAACCAAAACCACCAAGCAGAACCTCTTAATTCTGGTTCATTTGCTCTGGACTAAGTGTGTGGGGAGGGATTTTCCCTTGTCACTCTTTAAGAGTAGCTGGGGACAAAAAAAAGTCCACTTGGTTGTTGAATTGCAAGCGGAGTGTGCAGGCTGGGCAGCCAGCCAGGCAAGGAAACACGACCTCTACTGAGCAGGACTGTAGCTGAGCAGTCCTGTGGTTACACTGAATTTATCCTTACTCAAGACAGCATTTTAAGTGATGGGAAACTAGCTCTTTCAGGAGATCCTTAGACTACACAGAGGATGCCAATAAATCCATACACCCTTTGGATTTACCCTTCATTCCTACCGGTGTTTTGTTTCCCAAATTGTGTATGTATTTGCCAAGATCAGCATGTGAAAAGGGCTGTTTGTTCTGAACCATTTCATGATGTGTGATGTTCATTGCAGTCAAATCCAGGTTTAGTCAGTGGGTGGGCAAGTAACAATTTGGAGCTGACTGCCCCTCTAACCACCCCTCTGCTCTTACACAGGTTGTACAGGAGAATGAGAACGTTGTCTTCTGCTTGGAGTGTGCCCTGCGGCACGTGGAGAAACAGAAGTCCTGTCGGGGGCTGAAGATGATGTACCGCTACGATGAGGTCTGTGCTGACACGCTCTGGGGTGCTGGGGGCTTTGACACCAGACAGGGGGAGGACTGAGCTGCCCCTGTCCTACTGAGACCTCAGCAATCTGGTCTGGGTGCTTTTGCTCTGGGAAGAAGGCACTTTGTCATGATGTGTCTGAGAGAAATGGGGTGACAGAGATGAAACCTGCAGCACAAACTGCAGCAGTGTGTCTCACAGAGCAGCTGTTTGAGTGTAACAGAAGCTATTTAATGCTTTGGCATGCTGTTGAACCTGAGGCTTTGCTTTCATTGGTTATTTTATGATGACTTCTGTACTTGAGGGTGCCTTCTCTATGTTGGTAGCTGGAAGTTCAGCTGACTTACTCCAGTCCAGCCTGAACGTTCTTTAAAGCAGCCTGGAGAGGCCCAGCAATGGCTCCAAGCAGGTGTGATGCTCAATAACCAGAGACCTCAGGCTGGTGATTTAGGGCTGTGCCTGGGCTAACTCTGGCTGGCTGGCTCTGTTTGTCCCGTGTGGGAGTTTGCACTTTGCCATGAGAAAGGTAAAGGGGGAAGCAGAGGGGAAAATTCCCAGATGAGCTCCTGGAGAGCAGCACTGGCACAAGCAGCGTTCTGAGATGGGCTTCTCAGCACAGTCCGAGCACTGCGATCTCTCCTCTTTTTAATCTGGGTTTTGTTTCTCCCCCTTCCCGAACAGGAACAAATAATCAGTCTTGTCAATCAAATCTGTGGAAAAGTATCTGGTAAGAATGGCAGCATTGAGAACTGTATCAGCAAGCCTACACCAAAAAGAGGACCTCGCAAGAGAGCGACAGTGGACGTGCCATCATCCAGGCTTTCATCCTCCACTTCATCCAAAAGTGCTTCAAGTTAATCCTGAAGATGCCAACACTCTCATTTTGTCAATTTATATATATTTTTTGTAATTATTATACCATAGTTTGGAGTACTTGCTGTAGAATACAAGCTGTCTTTGCACTAGCTCTAAAGAAGATTTTCTTCTGGTTTTAGAGAACTAATTTTGTTTTAGCATTAAACTGTTGAATTTTTTTTTTTTTGTACTTAGGATAGATAGATACAGCAGTCTGATTTTTTTAAACTGCCGTATGTTCACTGTTTTAAAACCGGCAAGGGGCTGATAAAATATTAATTTGTATTGTCCCTATGGCTGAAAAAATAAAAAGCCTTTTTGGTAACTGTGAAAAAAAGGCTTTTATAACCCATTTTTTGAATAGGTTAAAGAAGTTTGATGTGTTTTATAATTTGTTCTCCAGTCATGTGAGCAGATTTTTCTAGAGAGAAAAGGGATAGGAGACAAAAACTTGAAAGAAATTGCTTTACTTTGGCTGTCTTTTATTCTGTCACGGCAAGATGAGTTTTGTAATTTTTTAAATTGGTGACTACACACTTTCTTTGGGAGGTTATGGCAGCTGAAGATGGACTTTGTTTCCTAACTGTAGGCAAAAGGAGGAGATTTGGAGTATGTTCTCTTTTACCAGCACATCACTATGCATCTGTTTTGAGGGGGAAAAATAATTTAAAAAAAAAAAAAAAAAAAAAGGAGGAAAAAAAGACTGCCTGCCTTGAGGAGTCATGTGAGGGAAAACTGTGCCTGATTTCATTAGGAAATCCATTCTGTTATTTTTTGGTGCTGTTGGCTACTTTATCAAAAACCCTTCAATAGCATCCTTTAAAAAAAAAAAAAAAGGTAAAAAAAAAAGTGATTGAAGCCATAAGTGCTTCTTTTGTCATAGACGTGCAATCTTTCTAACATTCCATTTCCATTCCACTGCTGTTTTTCACACCTTTACACAGTCAAGCATTAATTTTTGTTTTGAATTTGTTTCATTATACGATCACATTTAGAGCCACTAGCAGGTCTGCATATTTCTTTTGAATGTGAAAATGCATTTGCTTTCATCTTGTCTATTTTTTTCTCTTCATGTTGTAACAAAAAAGAAAAAAAAAAAATCACACCTTTTGTACATATGCCTGTAAATTTTTTTAAATACTTGAGCCTTTTCTTGGGGTGGGGGGAGGGATGGCAAAGAGACAAGATGAAGAAAAGCCTTACGTTTCACTTTCTTCATCGGTTGGAGTGGATGCTTACAGGGTTTTTCTTGTAACATTTATAAGTGCTGCTTACATCACTGAACAACAACAAAAAATAATAATGGAGTAGCTGTTGCCCTTTTCTGGTTGTGTGTACAGTATGTGTGGAATAAAAAAGGGAAAATGTTTTCACAAACTGTTTTGTTTCGTAATTGAATTCAACAATACCGTAGCTACCCATATTGCACTGAGCTTGCCAGTGGTGACTGTCAGGAAAGTCCTATAATACAATTTGTTGGTTGTTGTTGCAGAAGACTGAACTGTTTTGGAATATTTAACAATAACATAAACAGAGTCAAGTGTTTTCAAATGTGGTTGTCTGGTTTATATGGCCTTGCTGTGTACTGTTCCCTCTTGACAGTAAACTTCTGACTATGGCTTACAGTTTGACATTTAATTTATTAGCGCTGCTCTGCTCTCTTTCCTTGGAAGGAAAGACTTCATGTTGTTTATTGCCAGTTTTTTGTTTACTTTCCAGGTTTGTACTACAAGGTTTAATAAAAAAAAACAAAACTTTTTTGGACATTTTGTCTGTCTCTGGAAAGGAAAGGAAGCTCCTTCAAGACAAGTGTCTTTCCCCAACTGCCTTGTGAATAGTCCATCTCCTGCTGCATTGCCCGGGACCAGGAAACACTGCCAGCTAACAGGGGCTGGGAGTGAATCCTGGGGTTAACTGGCCCCTTCCCAGCTGGCAAAGCAGCAGGAGATCCTTGTTCCCAAGCCCTGGGTGTCTGGAAGGGACCTACAGCACAGCTCCTCCCTTTACTTACGCTGGTTGGGATTACATTCCTTCCCTCTGTGCAGGAAGAGCCGGAGCCAGGAGCCTTCTCAAAGGAGAGCAGATCCCTGCAAACACAGCATGAGACTTGACAAGCAACAGGTGTTAGACATGGCCAGATCTCAGGCTTAGAGACAAAAATGACTGCAAGGAAAAAAAAAAAAAATAAGATGATGCTTACAGGCACTAAAGTTTATAAAATACACACACATAATTTATAATTAATTTGGATTTCTTTCCCTGGCACTGCTGGCTGCAGCAGTGTAGTCAAACAGATGATACCATGGAAAAGCACTTTACCCTAGTGCTCCTAATAACCATTATTTTTTCTGAATTAGGCTCCTCTGTTCACTGTCATGGATAAAATACTTGGGTCAACAAGTGAAAGACAGGGTTGGGATAGAAATACTTTATTTTCTCTCGAAAGAGGAGTTTACACAATGCTAAGAGACCTGCTCCACAAGGAGGGCAACATTTCAATAGGCATCTCTCCTTCTCAGGTTCTTGTTTTTGCCTTAACACCTAATGATAACTAAGTCCTGAATAAGAAGTGTGAGAACAGTAAACACTGCTGCAGTAGTAGACAAAGGCAGGAGGCAGACAGTAGGTAGTAAAGAGTAGAAAATAACTTTTCCTTTTGGTTTGGATCCTAAATCTTCAGTTGCAGCAGCTGAAAACATGCAAGGAACAACTTGAGTTCAGAATTAACACATCAACTCTAATCGGCCATTTAAAGGTTAGTGGTCAAAGGAACTTCCTGTCTTCCCCCTTTAATTCTCTTATACATAGTATATACAACAGTTTTACTGCTCCCCTGAGCCCCAAGACTACTGTTAAAGTGTGTGTGCTTTAGGCATAGTTTTTGTCATTAAAAACCAACCTCCAGGTGACTGGCAGTTCTGTAAAAAGGCAGTATCACTAAGTAAAAAGATCTGGCTGTTATCGCTTGGTGAGCACATCGTTACACAGGCAAGCTCTTCATTCACGTGTCCACTCATTCAGAAGTCATTCTTAAAGGATATGGGGTTAAGAGTCAAACAGTCTGAGAGTCACTGTCATCACTGGCCTCCGAGGCAGCCTTCTGTTCAGGGACAGCAGCCAGGGCAGTGTCCACCTGGACGTCCTCCTCGTCGGACTGCACGTGGGGGGACCCTCCTTGGGTGGCGGGGGGCGGTGGGGACGGTGCCTGCACGCGGAGCTCCTGCACACACCGGTTGCAGTCGGGCCCTGGGGAGCAGAAACAACACCCCAGGTGAGGCTGGGGGAGTGGAGAAGGGGGTACATGAACCTTGGCACTGGTTATGGGGTCACGGTCAGGGTGTTCCTCTCCTCTGGCAGAGCGCCACTCAAAAGCTGCCCCAGAACACGGCGCTGCTGAAGTTGGTGTCTCTCTGGTTTCAGTCTCATTCTGGTGGTGCACGTGTCCCTCACTGGTTGTAGAACTGCTAATGCTGGAGATAAAGGAGGTAAGATGGCAGCTGATGCCCCATTTGCCTTAATCCACCTGACTGACTTCAATCATGTCCACCTGGACGTCAGCACGTGCTGAGAACCACCACCAAGAGGAGGATCCTCCCAACAAACTGTCCAGCCAAACAACCCGGGGAGAAATTAAAAAATAACCACAACAAAACACCCAGGGGACAGGCAATAGTCATCCCCAGTTTTGATGGAAACTCAAGATCCAAAAGCAAACCAAAGTCTTGCCTGCAGCATGAAAGCATTCCTCTGGTACTGCTCTGCCACAGCTCAAGTGCACCAGAATGGGGTTCTAAGACTGTCCTTGTCCATATCCTGTGCAAAAGAGACTTCTGAGCAAGAATCAGTGTTTGCTTGCAGTTTGAGAGTTCAGGTTTCAAAGATCCTCTTCCCTGGATGGTTCCTGACAGAAGTTATAACAAGGCAACAACTAAACACTTCCTGTGTGACCTTCTCTGCTATACCTAACAAGTGTTTCTCCACAGTCAGGACATCTGCCTTCAGCACTAAGTAACTTCAGTGAGAAAATACTCTTCAAAATCCTGTAGGATTTTATTAAAAAAAAAAGTTTCAGATGGGTACGAGCTTTAATAATGCATGAATTGGAACCAGCCACCTGAATTTAGTTCTTGCAATGAACACAAAAACCTTTAGGAGTCAAGTGTGTCTTGACTATTTATTGTAAGCTTTTCACACTCACAGCAGGTGTTAATCACCTGTACATAAGGAGCACTATAAGGAGTTTTATAAAAATACCTCAATCTGTATTTTCAGAAGAAATCAAAAGTACCTTTAAAAGCGTCTGTGTCACCTCCCCCAACAAAAGCTGTTTTGGCTCTCTTGAGAAAAGGCATTTTAGCACAGAAGTTTTTAATGGAGCAAACTTCCCTGGTGGATAACAGCTCCAGTTCCCAGGCACCAACTCCCTGCCTTTTTTATGCAGACCCCTCATCACACTGCAACTTGGCAGGACACAAATGTGCTTTTGTTCATCACAACACTCACAATTTTTGATTAACTGAATCCAATTCAACTCCCATTAGCAGCAGAAAGAAGGCTGCATGAAAGAGCTGCACTATCAGAGTCATTACTCAGAAGTTTCTAGTACACTGTGTAATGGTTTTTATGCTGGGTTGAACCATTTCTCTGAGTGTCCCTCACTGAAGATCTTACACCACAACTCACCCAAATTTACCAAGCAACATTCTGGACTTCCTGCTGCTGTTTGTTAAAATGCCCTCTATTAACTGTGCTGAGAAGAATGCACTGAACCCAGAGTGCAGCCCACAAGCCACGCACAGTGTGACATCCAACAGGAGCTGTAAGAACTCGATGGGCAAAGACACAGCCCAAAGACACCACGTGGTTTTGCAGCAAAGCAACTGACTGGCAATGCTCTGAACAGCAACCAACCTACAGAGAGTGCAAGGTTTGATGAGCTCCCACCCCCCTGCAGTGCTGACCCATCCCTGTGTCTGTCAGGACTTGTACCATACCCAGCATGGGGGAGAGCACGTTGTTGTCTTCGCCTCCTGAGTTCAAAAAGACATCAAGAGCTTCTTGGTCAGACATGTCCATCAGGTCCATCTGCTCCAGCATGTCCACGTTCACTTCCATGGAGGACATACTTCCAATGGGTTCTGCAGGAAAACAGAGCAAGGAGCAAACTGACCCTGAGCTCCATGGTGGTGTGACAGGCCAGGGCTTCAAGAGCTGCCACCACTGTGTGCCTGAGCAGGGATCCCACCAGCAATGGGAGGAGCACACCCACAGGAGCTGCTCAGCAGAGGTCTCTGCCCACACCCAAGAGCACTCTGCAGTCTCTGGTGAGAAACTCCCATCCAGTACTGTTTGGGTAAAACAAAATATTTATAGCAACAATATTTATGGCAATTGTCAGAAATACGCCAGGATGGAGCTCAGGGGCAAAGATTGAAACTTTCCATTTTGGAACACTCCAATTCTCTCAACTGTAAGTCTTTTTAGGGAAAAATAAACACACTTGAGCACACAATCACTAAATGTCAGTATACAAGGGCTGTGGGAGTTCAGAAAGAAGGATTAATGTTAAGAGAGATCAGGCATCTTCCTCTCAGTGAACCTAAGCAATGACAGCAGTATCAAACCCCAGGCTCATGGCCATTATCTTCTCTCAGCATGGGGACTGCACATTACTAATTCCTCAAACAAATCACTTATTACTGTCAATACAATACTGACAATTTGCAAGGGAATTAAATACTGGGATGAACATCTTCTTCCTTGAACAAAACATGCAAACCAGCAAGTTCAGGAGTACCCAGATTTAAGTCCAGCTGCTGCATGTGTAGCATTAAATATTACAATGACCAGTTTAATGGTTTATGTAAACTTAACAATTCCACTATTAAAAGCCTTCATAGGTGATCTCAGATAAATCCTTCTATTTGTTTGGTTGTGGTTTTTTTGTTTGTTTGTTTTTCCCCAACTGTGCTAAGGCTCTGTAGTTTTACACTAGTGCAAGACCAAAGCTTTCATTAAAACAGTTTCTCTGATACACATGGGTTCCACTTCATACTAAAAAGCTGAAATTTCAGATGCTGGGTGGCCTAACACTCTAACCAGAGCTGTGTGCCCAGTACCAGCCCCTGACCATGTCCCCGTCCAGTCTAGTGGACCACATAATACAGAAAGGAGGAGACCCCAAACTCAGTTTGTTCCTGGACCAAAGACTCACACATCCCAACCTCTCCTTAGCAACCCACCCAGAGCTCCTTGCAGATGAGTATTTACAGCCCTCATGCAGAGAAATGGCAATCTTGGCCTGCATCCCCTGCTCTGACATCACAAACCACAGCAGATCTGGCCGTGGAGTGGGGACAAAACCTCTACATTTTCTCCTGCTGCACTTGCTTCCTTCCTGGTCCCACAATCCCTGCATTTTGGCCCAGGAGATGGCACCCTCCCACACAGAGGAGCCAGCAGCCCATGGCATTCTCATGCTCCTTCTCCTCCAGAGATGCCAGATTTGTGTCAGCTGCTAATCAGGAGAGCTCCTAATCTGCCCTGCCCTGATCACACCCCCTGCGGGTCACATACGCCATGCAAAGAGCTTCCACCTGGGAACTCTGCTGAAGAGCAGCACTGCCTTCCTCATTCTCCTGAGGCACCTCCTCGCCAGGGGACCATCCCAGCCTTTGGAACTCTGGGGGACAGAGGCAGCTGCCTCCATCCACGTCTCTGTGGACACAGATGTTCTCCTCAGCTGCAGAGGGAAGTGCTGTCCCAGATGCTCTTCCTCAGACAAGGAACAGTCTCACTAATCCTCTCAGGTACCAAGTTCCCCTGGGACACAAAGTTTGTCTGAACAGCTTGTCTGACATTCCAGCTCCACTGAGGAGGAATCTGGACGCTGCAATGCTCTAAGAATTTAAAACTGCTGCTGACCCCGACCCCTCAACAGTGCTCCCCGGGTTGTGAGTTTGTGCACCACCCAGAAGGTGTCTGAGAACTTGCCTCTCCTCT
Source organism: Formicarius rufipectus (assembly GCA_013399695.1). Classification (NCBI taxonomy): domain Eukaryota; kingdom Metazoa; phylum Chordata; class Aves; order Passeriformes; family Formicariidae; genus Formicarius; species Formicarius rufipectus. The sequence continues at coordinate 1,361,949 of VXAU01002928.1, read as the reverse complement.
CTGCTATCTGCAGGTATCCTGTAGACAGGTATTGCTCCATGTCCTGCTGGAAGGCTTCTTCAAAGAACTTCTGGCGTTCCTTGAGCTTCATCTGCTGGGTGTGCTCCACGTCCAAAACCTTCTGGGCGTGTTCAGCATCCAGTTCAGCTGAGCATAAAACAGACACACCAATAAAACACTTGCATGTGCATCCCCCCAACTCCCAGCATTTAAGAGCTGTGGAACCAGTTCAACACTGACAGATTGTTACTACAGGCTCTTAGAAAAGGCTTTGCAACTACATTTTAAACCAGGTTAAGAATACTATATTAGGCAGCATAAACTTCACATTAAAGTGATGTCATAACTCTTATCTTGAGGCAAGATGCAAATTTCCTGAGCTGTATACACAGGAATACCTGAAAGCCCCTGTCCATCAACAGCAGGGATTTCAGAGTTCTGCCAAAAAAAAAAAACCACCCTAAAGATGCTTCTGCAATCACATGCCCCTAATGCAGACAAGTAATGCCTCTGATTTGAGCATTGCAACACATTTCCAACACAAGTGGAAAGGCAGACATACACATATGTGCATATGCACATAAATCCCTGTGTGTGTGAGGTTCTGGTTTTGCCAGCCTTGAGACAGGATGGAAAACCCCTCTGAAGGACATCCTCCACACAGCCCAGATGCTGTGGAGGCAGCCTGAGCTGGGAGGAGGCAGGTAGGCAGTGCAGACACCAGCACACATCTTGGCACTGATGGCAATATGCAGGGCCAGCCCTGCATGCGGCACAGAGGCTGTGCCAGGAGACAACCACGATCCTGACACCAGAAATGCAGAGCCAACTGCCAGGAATTACTAACATGACACCAAGCAGAAAGGGCCAGCTCATACAGCTTGTCTGACAGTTGAATTTGCTTAGACACAAGTGTGCTGGGTCTCTGGAAGTATCAGGTGGAATATCATCAGAAGACCTTTCCCCTGCTCTGCTCCACAGGAGGCACTGACTGGCCAGAGGATACACAAACAAAGCCATCGTGCTGTCCAGGGAAGAATAACATCTAGAATGAAAAGATGTGGTAACCACTGAAGCACCAACTGTAGCCAGCCCACTATTAGACTGCACACTTCAGAAAAATTGCTTTTTAGGAGGAGTATGGAGACTGGAAGTCTCCTCCCAGAGCTCTCAACTCCCTTTTCTGGGCCGGTCTCACGAGCGCTCTGCTCACCAGAGAACAAGAATTTGCTGTGGCTGAGCTGCTCATGGAAAGGATGGAGGGGCCAGAGGAGCTGCTGATGGGTCCTGCTCTGCCCATGAGGGGAAGCTCCAACAACTGCTGCTGGGTGACAAATGTCCAGGCTTTCCCACACCAGACAGGCAGAGCTAGAACGTGGCACCCGTGTGGATGAACGCTGCAAGGGTGGTAACACCTTTGAGGACAAACATTGTGCCAGCCTTCCAGGCAGAATGTCATGTTATTAATGATTTACAACGTGGATGTTCATTAACAGCATTTGCCACTATGGAGATTATTACCCAAATGCAGAGCATGTTTTACCAAACCAGGCAAGAGCATGGGGGAGCAGTAATTCCCTCTGCTGCCTTCATCAAGGTCACAGATCCTACACAGAAGCAACTGAGCTGTGAGAGATGCCTAAAGCAGCCAGAAAACTGGACTGACAAACCAAATATTCATTAAAACAGCAGTAAATACCCCGAAATCTTTTTCTTCAAGCCGACTGCAGCAGTAAAACCTCCGTGTACAAAAAGGAAAGCATTTTCCCTGGAGGCAACACGTCTTTATTATCAATTACACTGTGGGGTGTGGTGACTCTGTGTCCCCTGGAGCAGCCACTCTAAAACAGGCCTGAATGAGGAGCAATGATTAATAACATTGGCCACGAGGCAGAAATGCTACTCAATTGTAATAATAAAAGCCAGTGGCTCTTGCTGACAACAGGAATTTCCTGCTGTCCTCATAACATCTTCTGACAGCTCTGCTTTCTCTATTGGTAGCTGAGGGTACTTTTAACCCCCAAAACAGAGGTGGAATCCAAGTATGAGAGACTGATACAAACCTCTTCCTTAACATTGAGCACTCTGGAGTCGTCTTGATAACCCAAATAAAAGGTGACTTTAGTCTCCACCAGCTCTGACCTTTAACAGAACAGACCCTAAAAACAGGCAAAACATTTCCTAAGAGCTGCAGGCTCCACACACAGCCTTCTGCACCACCCCAGGGACAGCCTCGAGGCCAACCATCCCCCCTGACAGTCCTGGGGCAACCCACAGAGCCCCATTCCCTACAGAAGCTCCTCTCCTCCAGCCCAGCTGGACCATGTGCTCTCCTCACCCTCCACTCCTGCTGCAGCCCTATCCGGATGCTGCTCTGCCCTCACCTCCCTGAGCCAGCTGAGGGTTGAGCAGGAGACTTCAGGGCATGACCCACCTTCTGCAGACACCTCAGCAGGACAAGAGGTGCAGTCATCATCTGCTCCTGCCCCTGTGGGTCCTGCCTGTGCCACCTCATGGGGCTGCAAAGCTGCACTAGTTCATTCCACTCATTAAAAGGACTGCCCTCTGCTCTTAAGGGTCAATGACAAACCAACCCAAACCTGGAGAGGAGACCTTAAAGCACTGATTTTTTTTTCCTGTGGGTGTTTTCCCCCTTAACTTTTTTTCCTGGGAAAAAAACAAAAACAAAGCAAAAAACCCCACCAAACAAACAAACAACCAACAAAAACCCCACCAAAAAACAACAACAAAAACCAACAAACAAAACAAAAACCAAAACCAAACAAAAACACAAACAAACAAACAAAAACCCAAAATAAAACAAAAAAACCCACACCAACAAAACAACCCCACCACGTATCTGTATCTCTGTCACAAGATTCATTTATTCAAGCCAGGACCTCAAGACAAATCATTCCTTCATGACTTTCTGAAATACTGTGATTTATAAGTTAACTCTAATTCTGGGGAAACCTCCCCCTGCCTTCTATCTTAAATGCTTGAACTAGACATGAGAAGAATCCAAACTCCAAAGGAACAAGTTACAATCGTTTATAACCATGGAACTCCAGCAGAGAAGACACCATGCTCTGATCTCACTCCCAGGCCTGGCTGACACTGCACAAATTAAAACTCTGCCACAGCACCTGAAGTTTCTATCCAAACAACAAACTGACCAATTTATTCTTTAATACAAAACATTCTCCAGCTATGCACAACGGATTCCTTGAACAAGTGTGGCTACAAATAAAACAAATTAGGAGAATGATTACCAAAAATAAATCAGCACCTGAAAACTCTGGCTGTTGACAAGGCTAACACAACCCTCAGAGCTATGATGAAAGATGTCAAGGTGTCCAAATGGATGGATGGCTTTTTAGTGCTTCCACACAGTTATGCAACCAGTTTCCTGCCCTTCAGCTCATTTCTTATGTAACTTTATAGCTCTCAAGTGAAGCAGAACCCATAAGTGTATCTGTGCTAAGGAGGGAAAGAGAGTAATGCAAAAATGCCCTTTACCCCCACCATGGTTCATTTGCTTTTTGTAGCCTCACCCAACCAAACCATAAGATGCATGCAAACATTCTTGGTGGGTTTTTCTTTTTGCTTTTGCTGTAGATATTGAAGTTTCAAGCAGCCCTTTGCTGAACTCACCCTGGCTTTGGATGTTCCTCCTGTGCTGGGGACTCAACACTGGACATGGCACGAAGACACGCAGGGCAGGGGGGGGATAATCCCTTCCCTTCATCTCCTGGCCCTGTTCCCTGGCACACAGCCTGGGTGCTGTGGCCTTGCCTCTGCCAGGTGGGCAGCACCTGCCCTGGGACACAGCAGTGGTGTTGGCACCAGCCTCCAGGGAGGGCAGGACCCAGGAACCACCCCCAACCCAACCCAACCCAACCCAACCATCCACCCTCCCCTGGTGACAGGGATCCTGTGTGGGGCTGTCAGAACCCAGCAGTGAGTTGGCTGCCCCTGAAAGCAGAGCCACCCCATCACAGCCACAGGGCAAGAGCAGCCCAGCAGCTCTGCCAGGGCATGGTGGCACAGCAACCCAGCCCTGCAACTGCTCATCACAGACCCTTTGGAGTCACAGCATCACAGCAAGACAAGATGCCAGGGAGGGCTTCAAAGAATGAGGCTTTCCTCAAAAATGCTGAAATTATTCTTGACAGGACTTGGAGTCCATCGTGATCCGACCAGGGGTGATGCTCAGAGAACTCCTGCACTCCACTTGGCTCACAAGTGGGGAGGGAGTGTTGGTGAAACCAAAAAGAAGGTAGAATTGGTGAACCAGGTGCACACTGTGTGTCCTACACACTGGGGTGGAAGAAAAACAAGTAAAAACTACAATACTAACTGGTTTTAAACTCTTATTTAATGGTGTCTTAATTTGTTCTCACTAGAGATGTACCTAAATAATTACAGATAATAAAATTAAGCCCTGATTCACTAGAATGTGAAGTCAGGGTTTCACTCGGTGACAGAAGGATCATCTGTATTGGAAAAAATACATGCTGTTCCAAAGGGGATTTGCTGTCTGAAAGCTCTCAAAAACCTGCATTTTCATGAAGATATATTTTACTAAAATTATCCAAACCCCCCAGTCATTAAAACTGACTGCATTATTTCATAATATCTCACTAGTGTTTTTACAGACTGCAGCGTAACATGAAAACTCTCAACCACAAATAATCCAGTCAAGAGGAAAAGCTGAGGTTTTTACCAGTGCAGAGAAATTATTTTTAATAAGTTGCCCAACAAGCAGTTCCATCAAGTTGGCTTCTCTTGGAAATTGTCTCTAAACAAACACATTGCTTACTTGAGATCCTTGGAAAATAAAGAATAAGCTTAAATAACCCTCAGGACAAAGCACAGCAAACAGCCGGCTGGGGATGCCACGACTCCAGTTATGGAGGCAGCACCTGGAGGAAGAGGCAACAGGAAACACAGCCTGGGAAAAGGCTCCCACACAACTCCAAATTCTATCTGCAGACCAGGAAATCAGCATAATTAAGAGAGACTAAAAACGTGCTCCACCAAAGAGGAAACGTGCAGACTGACTTCTAAAAGTGAAATACATCTAGGATGAAAAACCATAAAAAACCCTAAAAATTACACTATTAATCCTATGCCTCACAGTGTGTGACAATCCTGGCAGAGCCTGAATTGGGACCTCACAGCTCAGCTGAACAAAAGGCTCTGGCAGTGACACTCCTTTTACTTTTGCAGTTCTCTTCAGCTTTTTGAAGCCCAGCAAAGCATGACAAGAGCCTTCCAAGGTGCACCACTGGCTTGTACTGCCACGGACAGAGACTGCGCCCAGCCTGGGTGTGGAACAGCACACCCTGCACCAACTGAGGAGCTCAGAGCAGCCCAAGTGGCACATAAAAGCTTCACGTTCCTGCCCTGCCCACCTGCACCTCTGTGCAAGACCACAGAGAGGACACCCTGCCCGGCAGCTGTGTGCCATGGGGTGTGTTCTTCAGACTGCTTTCACCTTGCTGGGTTCCCTGCAAGCTCCAACTGAGCAGGGGCTGCCCTGCAGGGTGGCCCACGGCGTCACCGGGGGCTCTCATTCCACAGCTACCTATGCTGAGGGTCAGAAACACTGAGGATGCTCTTATTTCTCATTAAAAACCTACTGAAAACTGAGTGTATTTGCCTACTTCTCAATTTTTTTTTAATTAAGAGCAATATTTTCATGCCTGCAAATGTGGGAAACAGGAAGAACTTTAGAATCACTTCAGTTGGTTTGAACTAGCCCTGAATATACTGCTCTGCAGCACAGTAGGGGTGGGGCTTTCTCCATGCTTGCCTCAGTATTTCCCTCCCTTCAGCTGTGCAGAAGCTGCCTTGCAAATCACGGCCATGCTGTCCTCTCCCTCAGGCCCACACCTTCTGCTTTAACAAACCTACAATCCACCACTTTCCATTCTTCTGGTTCAGTTCCATTTATGGGCCCTAAAACCCTGATGACAACGTCCCTCTTTCCAGAAGCCAGGATTTAGCGGCGTGACTTCCGCTGGGTACCACAAACCCTCCTCCACTTGCACCAGGACAGGCTCTGTTAGGAAAAGGGTCTTTTAACTCCCCCATCATTCCTCATTCAGTCGGATTTCTATCCAGCTGACACCAAATAAAAGGTGACAAGAGAGGGGTAACATTAAGCTGAACCTCTGTGGCAAAGAAAGGCAAACCCAACATGTCAAACATCTCCTGCCTCCCTCTAAACCCTCCATTTACAGCATGTAAGAACAATAACTCAGTGAGCTGCAAAGCATGTATTATTTCCACTATAAATCAACCTGAAAATGTCAAATGTAACCCTCAGTACACAGAAGTTTATTTGGCAAGGCAATTTGGCTGTATTGTAAAACCCCGGTGTCACGGAATTTGCACCTGACAGCAGTTCCAATGCCTCAGGACTGTTCTGCTGCCACGGAAGGCACTATTCAGTGCATATGCTCTCCAATCACTGCTGCTTCTGCCTTACCTCAAAAATACTCATTTTCAAACGGAAAAACCAGTCAATAGCAAACCTAAACCCACAGTACTTAAAGCAGAAACCACAGCAGTGCAGTGTTCTGTGCAAAGCTCCATGACACTGTCCCAAAGAAGATTAATACCACCCCATCACCTGAGCACCAATCGGCGCAACCAACGGTTTCATGACTATTTTCCACTCCAAAAAGAAAACCACCTTTGCTTTGCCTTTCAAAGGCAGGTAAAGGTCCTACAAGGCAAATGCTCACCTTACCCTTTGCTCAGCTCTGAGCTTCCTGCCTGCCTCGCAGACCAAAGCAGTGCCCGTGGAAACACAGCAATTAATTAATGAGGAGCTGGCACAGCACCCTGCGCACTCCCTGCAAACACGAGTCCCACAGCAGGCACCAGCTTTGCCCTGTCCTCAGGGCTCACACCGAGCTCCAAACTCCTGCTGCAGTGAAGATGCTCTTCACCCACACAGAACACCAAGGAGTGCTTAACTGCACCCTCCCTCAAAAATAAACAACTTATTGCCTGCTTTCCTAAGAATTAAAATAAAATGAGGGGTTTGCTCCTTAGACTTGTTTCAGAATAACCAGCTGTCTGACTGAACGTGCAATTTGCACCTCCCCCTTTGGAGGAAGGGGCAGAGCCTGCCAAAAAGTCCTCCAGGCTTCAAAGGGAGTGAGCTGCAGATCCAGTCTCAGGAGGGCTCAGTCTACCCTGACCTACTTTGCATCGCCTGTGACGTATTTGAGACTCGAGGAGGGGTTTTGGTTTTTTGGAAGCCACACATCACTGCAAGTCTTAGGTTAACATACCCAATGACTGCTTAGAACAGGAAAGGGAAAGAAAAGCAAGAAGAAAAAACTTACCTTACACAAAACCATCATGCAGTAGTTGAAAGATAAACTTATCACAGAATCACAGAATGATTTTACATAGAATGACTGAGCTGCAAGAGACCTGGAAAGGTCACCCAGTTCCAACCCCCTACCACGACCTTCCACTAGTCCAGGTTGCTCAGAGTCCCACCCAACCTGCCCTCGAACACTTCCAGGGATGGGGAATCCATGACTCCTCTGGGCCACCCGTGCCAGTGCCTCCCCACCCTCACAGTGAAGAACTCCTTCCCAACACCTAATCCAGACCTGGATTTTTCAGCCATTTCCCCTGCTCTGTCACTCCATGGCCTTGTGAAAAGCCCCTTCTCCTGGTTCCTGCAGGCTCCCTTCATGCCCTGCAAGATCACCCCAAAGCCTTCTCTCCTCCAGGCTGAACAACCCCCATTCCCTCACAGGGGAGCTGCTCCATCCCTCTGATCTTGGGGGCCTCCTCTGGATTTGCAATCTGCAATTCCTTTCTCTTTTAAGCTAATTGTAACAGGTGAGAAACTGTACAAATTAAAACTAAATATTCACAGAGAACTGCAGGACTGCCAGGGAAATAACTTTCCCCCAAGGAGAAGCCTTGCTCATCCAAAACATCAACATTTCACATGCAGCAATATTTTAAAAAGCCCATAAGCAAATCATTGTATCAGCAGCACACACATACTGCAAGTAGTAATTTTTCCTTCACAACTTAGTCTTTTTTCCTCTGCTGTGTCTGTCAAAACAACTTCTCCAATGCAAGCAAAAAGACTTTGCCATTCATTCACCCTGTTATTGCTGGGTTTATTTCAGAATTTAAGAAGTATTAGATTACAAATCTAGTCCAGTCCAACACTGCTCATTAATGTCCCAAATGCATCACACTACAATCCTGGTGGGGAGCAAACACTTCTGCTCAACGTGATTAGTGAAACATCATCTGAGATGCCATCCATGGTACCAACCCAGCCCCCAGGAGCACCCAAACATCATCTGAGATGCCATCCATGGTACCAACCCAGCCCCCAGGAGCACCCAAACATCATCTGAGATGCCATCCATGGTACCAACCCAGCCCCCAAACAGGAGGGAACTTCTCATGGCTCTTTTCAGAAAAGGGGACACGTACCAGTGCTGTTTGCCAGAAAAGCTGATTTGCAACACTTGCAATAACATGTCTTTACCATAATTCTAACAGCACTGTAAGACAGATCTTTTCAAGCTACATCATAACAGTCTCTTATAAAAGTGGTTTTCAATTAATGGGTTGGTCTTCAATTCAGCCAACTGGACAGGAACAGCTACACAGGCACAATAAAAGGGAGACAACCAATACAGAAATTGTATTGAATTTCACACAGAACAACTGGGCTGAACATGAAGCAGTATTTTCAGAATAAATGACTGTATTTTCACAGCTAAAATTCATCTTTTTTTTTTTTTTTTACTATGGAAAGGCACTATGTAGCAAGAAACAGGGTATTTAGTATTTATGGCATTTTTTTCCACTGAACATATTTATCTTTAAAAATAAAATGGCTTATGTGAAAAACAGTTTAGTTAGGGTGTGCATTGTGATTCATAGGTAGGGTAATATTCACTATGTCAGTACTAAAGAAAGGATATTGAGTTTTAAATTTTTAATAAAACCTTTTAAGCTTTCTTTCATGCATCTGGTTTTCATACACTCAAAGCCATTCCACTTGCTTCTTCAATATTTTAACAGAATAATAAATGGTCTATAGCTGAGAAATAACAGACCATAACAAAAAAGGCAGCCCTGACAGAACTTCCAATTTGCAAATATTACCTGTTTAAATAGCAAAACTGTAAGAACAAAATGCTTTTGATAAACTGGAAGCCACCAGGTCATAACATATCAGGAGTTTGAGGGTTTTCCCTCTGCCATGGAGTTCCACCAAGCCTTGCCTTTAAAGACAACCATTCCAAACCAGGTGGACCAGCCCTCAGCAGAACAGTGACCCTGATTTGATGGTCCCACTGCCACCCCGAGGAACCTCTGGGAACAAAACCCACTGTCCCAGGCCAAAGGGTTGTGAAGAAGAAACCCTTGTGGAGGTTTGGTTTGTTCTTGCAGAGGACCAGCCATCATCTGAAGATCCTCCTGTAGGTGATACCAGGAACAAAACCAACAGCCACCACACTGGGAGGGCCAGCTAAAATGAGAATTTTAAAATGATTTATAAACTTTGCTATTCAAATCACACTGATTTAAAGGACCACACTATTAATTTTTCAAATTCTGCACTAGGCTGGGTTAAAGATACTGTACAAACCTAGCAGGTCTTTTCTCATGTGTGACAGCTCAAAGACCTTCATATCTTTAGGTTAATAGATTAAATAACCAAGATTGATAGATTCATTTATTTGGATTAAACACAGCTAAACAAGTTTTGCTGGTTAATATAACTAACCTGGTCACCTGTATCTTTATACAAAGAGTGTAATTAAGTGCTAAGACTATTCCCTTATATGATGTTCATGGTTTTACATCTGTTTTTTTGGGAGGAGGAATCATTATCACTGTCACTGGGTGCAGCAGTTGCTTAGGCCAACATCTAAAGGAGTATTTATAACAAAGGCAGCAAACCAGGAGAGGGTGGAGCAGGTGGGGGATGTTACTGCTGCATCAGTGCAGCACTGAACACCAGAGATACAGGAATGGAAAGGAGATACAAGTGAAGGGAAATGAAGACTGGGCAGAGGGGAGGGGAACTGGTAACTCAGGTTGCCAAAGAGATAATAAATGAGCAATGACCCTTCATTCTGGATTGCTCCAGTCTGGGAGAGAATAAACAAGTTGTGGGGAGAAAAGCAACACTAACCAGGAGAAGGTAATTTAAAAGAGAGGCAGGGAATGCATTGCCATATCAGAACCAAACTCCAAGATCAAAGTCACAGCAATTAATCTGCCTGTGATGAAAGAAAACGGCCCCCAGTGAGGCTCCTGGGACAGCCCAGAACCCAGGAGGCTGCAGGAACAACTGCCCCTCCTGAGAAGGCACGTTCTGTGTGCCCACCAGTGACCAAACCCTGGCAGATGAGAGCCAGGACACAGGACCCTGGTCAGCAAAGACAACCCACCCCAAGCATGCACAGACAGAGGGGCAGCGAGGGCTCAGTGAAGGCAGAAATTCAGGAGGCTGACAAAGGCACTTGGAAAGGGGCAAGGGAAGAAAGGAGGGGGGAAGTCACTGTAATTAGGACTGTGAACCCCATAAAAAGCACTTCCTGTGAGATCACTGCTGGCAACACACACAGCTACACAGACTCGCCCCCTTTCCCCTCATTTGCTTTTTTCAGTGCATGTCTTCAATATCTCCTGCCACATCTTAGGACACCAAGCACTTAATTAACGAGGAATTAATTCCCCCAACATCTGCATCAATCAACTTCTGCCATTTGGATGCACTTTAAAACCATTCCGCTTTAGACCAACTAAAAATAGAGAATACTTAATTTCTGGGTTTTTTTTCATTAACTCCTGAATATGTATAAGGCCTTGCTAACCTAATTTTACATTTTATTCTTCAGAATATCTTAGCAGTAATTAGCAGAGAGTACCTTAAAGATCGTGAAATGCATGCACATTTCCTGCTCAGGGTAAACATGCCAGTTGATCTCTGAAAAAAATCCCATTTTCTAACTATGACTCTGTTCCTCTAAACAGCACCTCTCTGCACTAGGGATCACTTTCTACAGCAAAGAAAATCATGCACTGTATGCCCACAACAGGTACAGCCAGCCACACCTGGACCCACCCAAAGAGCCCCTCCAGGACTGCACAGTGAGCCTGAAAAAGTGGAACTGCTCCTTTTTGAAGCATTAAGATAAACTCTAAGCAGAAGGGCACTGCTCCTACTCAGTGTCCAATTCTGCCCCTTTCACACCTAAACCTCAACAATTTGCCTCTCAAAATCTGAACATCAACTAATTTCAGTGGAGAATGTAACTAGAACACAACGTGACCTTTATCAAATATGAATTATTTGTTCACAACACACTTGGCATGACAGTGGGAAAACATTGCCTTGAGGCCACCATTAGATCTGCCCTGTTTCCTTCTCCTCCTTCCCATCATCACACATCTGCTTCGTCAGCTCCAGCAGCATCTCCTGTCCATGGGCAGAGAGATCTGCTGCCTCCTTTCACAGCAACCAAAAGCATTTGTGTTTGTCACTAACACAAAACCCAAATGGTGAAGTTTAAGATTGAAGCTTTCAACAGAGATTTGGGCAGAACATTTCTCCTCTCTCTGCTGCTGCTGTGGGGTCTGTCAGATGATGCCACATTTGATTTCACCACTTTCATGCAAGGGAAAATTTCGTTCCCAGTCATAAAGACCAACGTTTGTTTTGTAAATAAAAGGTTACATTTAATGGAAGTGGGTTACAAACAATATTAAGGGGTCAAAACATTTGATGCACAGACTTTGTGTTGCCTTTCAATACACAGATGAGACGGGCAGAGTGGGGTGAGTGAAAAGCACTGACGGAAAAAAGTCCTTGCAGGACTAACACTGAAACAATCTCATCTGTCCTGGGCCACAACACAAGCTGTGGCTCAGGGCAAACATTGTGGCTGTGAGGTCTGCCAGGGCAAACACAGCAGGGACAGCACCTGGAAATGCCTCAGTGTCAGCTCCTGACCACCCAAAGTGATCAACAGAGCCTGAGGTGGGGGTGGGAATCAACCAAGAAACACTGCAACGCTCTCCTTCTGTTGGGACACCTATTTGCCCTTCAGGGTTGAGTGAATGCCAACCAAGGTGCTCAGCAAGTGCTGAACTTCAATCTCCTGTGACTCTCTTATAAACTATTAAATCTGTTTACAGCAGTGACTATTCAAGGCTAAGGAGAACTGAAGCATGCATAAGGAATCAAAGTAACATTATAATTTCATGCTCTATAAAACTGTGGACGTTTGGTTAAAAAGCCTCCCACTTTGAAACATGCTTGCTGATATTATTCCTTTTAAACTATTTTTCAACTGTGCCTTATTTATCAAACAAGCTCCCTTGACAATACATGTATTTATACACAAAGCAAATAGAGTGCCAAGATCACACAGAGACAGATCTAACCATGAAGAGCCTAAAATTTTGGTCACGAAGGAAGAAACAAAAGCACTGAGCCTTGATAATACATCTATACTGTATTTCCAGAATAAAATTGGTAAATATAGAATCCTAAAGCCATACAGGTCACAAAAGGCCTCAAAGGTCATCAAGCCCACCCAGCACCACCACCATGTCCACCATGACATGAAAACCTCCAATGAAGTTTTAATAAAGATAAATGCACACATCCACAGTTCAGTCCAAATGCACGGTACTCACTGTATCCCAAATAATTTCACTTATGAACACTCAGTATTGGAGGGCTAGAATGAATTGCATTCTGCTGAGGAAGTTTGCAAGGTAGGACGTTGCATTTACCAATCAAACTAGGTCAGAAATTATGTACTTGCATACTGCTATTATAATCCATTTTTTTAAAGTGAAAACTGTAATCACAGCAGCAGCTATTACAGACTGCCTGCCTGTCTCTCCTAACACCAGTCTAATGCTTTCTAAATAATAAATTGAATGATGATACTCAGCCTAGGGGGGAAAAATATAATAAAAAAGGCTGAAAGATTTAATTTTATAAGTATATATAGTATTGTATATGCAAATGAAAACAGGAAACGTTATTCTTCAAGCCCCAAGTTAAAATGAGTAACACAGATTTACATAATAATATAGGTCACATCTGAGGCTTCTCTAGCTGGAAATAGCCCTCATGTCAGATCAGGAGGGAGGGAGCTCTGCTCACATTTAAAGTGAGACTGAAACGCTGCATTTAATGTACACATTTGCTTCTGTTTTAAATGCTCTTTAAAACTCCTGGACAGCGAAACAGATTTCACCCTTCACCTCTGCTAAGCTGCAGGCACACACCTGACACGCTGGAGACAAAGGCAGCAGCCAACTGGTTAAATGAGCGGTCCTGGAAGTACGATGTTCATCCACTGAGTCACCAAGGTTACATAAACTGACACAGCAAATTAACCTCGCTCCTTCCCTGCCTCCCAAAATCCAGATCACTCCACTGCTCAGTCATCACACAGGGTTCTCATTATGCCAAGAGTAAACAAGTGCCAGAGCCCAGAGATGTGCCACCTGTGCGTGCTCTGCCCCTCCTCGAGGGGAATTCAGGACCTGGCACGTCACTCCAAGACTTTTGTGGAGGGGTGACATAGGAAGTGCTGCCATAAATGAGCTCTCAGGTGTTTTGCAGACTGGGATTGCACTTAGCCAGGTGGTGCAAAAGAACACTGGAAAGTAGCTGAACAATAAAAAACAAAGAGCTGTGGTCCTGGTTATGGTGGCCAGGACCAGTTTGTCACTGGGTGGGTGTGGATTCTAAACCCTCTGTGTCATTTTTCTCATGAACTGCTCACAATGGACCATTGGCAGCAGCTGCCCAGGGCACACCCCACCCCTCAGGGGGTACAGGGGGTGTTTAGGAACTTCTGTGGGATAAGGAAGTTCTCCTGTCTTCACACCAATGACTCAGGTGTGATAACCCCCCTCTGGGGAGCCATTAGTACCTTCACACCCACCTGAGGGGTCATGTCTGCTCAGGGGCCATCAGGGATGCCAAAAATATGCCACAATTGACCTCACAGAGTAAATCACCCACTGGGAAACTCCCCACCCTGGGGGAGGGACTGGGCGTTCCCAGCTGAGTCCAAACAGAGATAAGCTTGGGGTTTGGGACTGGGCTCTCTCATCATATCCAGAGGAGGAGCAGAGCCTCACCATGACTGGGACTGCCACCCCAGACTGCCACCATCATTGTCACCAGCAGGTTTCTTCTTACTTTTGACTCGGGGGGCCCACGTGGTGCTCAGCACAGGGGTTGGTGAGCTCCATCCTGCTCGTGCCCTCCTGGGCTGGGCTGCACAGCTGGTTTTGTGGCACAAACAAATTTTCCTTCTGTTTCAGAGTATTTTGTGATCTTTTATTAAATAATTATTCTGCCTTGCAATCCCATTCTGAGCTGGATTCATTTCCCCTGCCAGTTTAACTCCCAACCAGCACAGCTGTGTTTCGAAGCGCTCTGAGAAACACTCCTCTAACCACACACACCTTTCTGACCTGCAGAATTCAGCCACGCCAGGGTGAACTTGGAGCCTCCTCAAGTGGAAGGCTCTGAAGAGAAACAAAACACTCGTTCAGGAGAGTCTTTAAAAGAGTCACAGCGCAGAGAAGCCTTAAAATAGAAGCTGGCAAAGCGCATTACACTGTCAGAGCACATCTGTGTCCATCCCACCGGAGACGCCGGCTCGCTGATCCGCACGGAACTCCACCCATCCTTGGAGGCCCAAGCTGCCCCAGCACCACTGCTCGTGGGCTCTAATGCAAAGCCCTGGCCCTCAGCCAGTCCTTCAGAAAGGAGGCAAATTCAGCTTTTGGAAATTCTCTTTTTGGGCCATGACAGGAGAGATCACACTGATGGTTGCTAACGCTCCGTGTGCCAACGCAGCGGGGAGGCAGCGCCTGGCACTTCAGGGAAAAAGGGAAGGTGGTTCTCAAAACGATGCTCCACTGCACAGAAACTCCACGTTTCCACAGGTTATCCAACACTTCTCACAGAGCTCAGGAAAACGGAGGAAGTCTCGTGTACTGCATGGAACTGAAAACCAAGAGTAACCCAGTCTATTTGTGTCCGTGGCCAATGGTGCCATTTTAAATGGAAGTTTTAATGGAAATGAAAAAAAAAAAAA
>VXAU01002928.1:1180381-1340864 GCA_013399695.1 Formicarius rufipectus | reverse complement strand
GGATGGAGGGGATGCGGGACCGCACGCCCCCAGACACGGGGGCTGAGCCAGCCGGAGCTCCCCGCAGGGAGGCGGTGCGGGGCTCTGCCCGCTCGGCCGCGCTCCAGAAGGGCGGAGGAGCAGAGGGGAAAAGGGATGGGAGGGGTGGGAAGGGCTCGCTTTTATCCGGAGATGTGCGCAGGGATCCCCCTCCCCTCCAAGCGCTTCTCCGCGGCGGGGCTGAGCTCAGCTGGCCTACAAACCAGAGTGCTGTTCGTACTTTCACGTATGAAATATTAAAAGCCTTGGACGTGATTTTGAAATCAATGAGGAACGGTGGTCCCTCCCGAGAACTGATTTTTTTTTGTTTTATACATCCAGGTTATGTTTTCCAAAAACTAAGATGGGGGGGGAAGGTTATGCACTTAAAAAAACCCAAAACAATACAGAAAGAGCACATGACTGAGGATCTTTGGTTATGGTGATGTTGCAGTTACACAACAGTGTATTTATGTTTCAAACACTCTAAGGTATTCCTCAGAACTGTGAACAGTGGCACACACTGCCTCTTCAGCTGAGGAGGGTGCACAGTGCTGCCAGAAACCATAGCAATTCCTTCCTTTTACTTAAAAATAAAAAATAAATAAATCACATTTTGAAAAGCTTCTCCGTGCCAATTACCAAAACACAGAGTAACAGACAAGAGGCAATTACATAACAAATGCTTCTCCAATCAACAAAACCAAAAGCAAAAATACCAAGGGCCAAAACTCAGTCTTGTTTAACTGGCGAAAACAGCACCAAAAATATCTCCGTGAAAGATTAAAGGAATAATAACAATCACGAGATAATCTCGCCTTCAGTGTGGACTTCTGGGATGCCACGTTTGTTGTCAAACATCTGCCCTCTGGAAGTGCAGGACTCAAAAAAAGATAAAGCTGCATAAATACATCAATATTAGAATTTGATGGGAGGATGAAGCATCTTCCTCAAAATGCAAAGCAACAGGATGAAAGAGCATAAGGGTGCCACATTAAAAAGCCACAAGGTCCTCTAAAAATGCATGTAGATAAATCAGAATTAAAAAAAAAATATTCCTGCCTTCCACATTTGCAGTCAGACTTAGCTTTAAAAAAACCTCATAAACACAAGGTTTTAGAGGCATGGGTAAGATTAGCACTCTATGGGTTATATTAATCCATTGTGTGAATACTTTCAGGTGACAGACATCATACAAACCCCTGAAATCTAACTGACCAAAGAGATTACAGAGATATTAAATCTGTAACATATAAAATAACCTTATAGCCAACACAACAGAAATAATAAAAACCACCTTTAAATCAATAAACCAGGAGTAGTTTGGGGTAGGAGATGTTAAAAAAACCAAAATCTTTGATCAGCTGAGTTACAAGGGCACACGATATTTATTCCAAGGAAATCTGATTATCTAGTTTGTGCATAAATGATCTGATATCTCTCGAGCATCCTTTTCTAAACTTCAGGCTTCCTTTGGAAACTCTGCTCCATATTTCCAGCTTTGAAAAGTCAGACCTGTTTCCAATGTCCCTTTCTGATGCAGTGATTGAAGATAATTTTGTTTCTATTGTTGAAATACACTAAAATCCCCCTTTTTTTCTTCTTCCATTGAAATGTAAGTTCTACTTCTCATGTGGAAAATATCCTGTCCCAAAGACTTGATGCTTGTGAGCATTAACCTATGAGGTCACAAATTTCCTTTAAGTCATCTGCAAAACAAATGCATACACAAGACACCATCCACTGCAGTTTGTTTCACTCCCAGTCACAATATTTAATGTTTTGTTGTCTTGTCAATGGCACATAACAAATTCAAGAGTGAACCTGCCTTAGGTTGCTCTATGTAAAAGGATGACAAAAATTCCTGTTTTTTAAAAATGACTTGAAGGCCACACTTATTTCAAACAGAAGTTACAAATAGCTAGAATACAGACCTAGAAACTTCAAAAACATGTCCCAAGAGTTAAACAGATGCAAGAGTCTGCCTAATTGAAAAGACCAAAAAGCAAAATCAGAAGCAAGGGAGTTGTAAGGACACTCCAGAATTTGGTTTCCTTCTCCATCTGTCTCACCCTGCTCCATTATAGTGGCAGACTTACACAGCTCAGCTTGTCTGCCCTCCACTCGAAGTCTGACCACAAGTGCCCAAGCGTCAAACCTTTCCATTCCCCAAAGAATGGGTATCACGGGTAGGACTCTGGGTCAATTCTTGCCACAGACAAGACAGAACATCCAAAGCTGCAAGGTTCTCCTCCCACAGCCTGGGTGGGGAACAATGCAGAAGAGCACATTATTAACTAGAAATCAGGATATTTTCAGGTCATAGCAAAATAACGAGGAACTCCCCCTGAAATGGGAATATAAACCTGAAGTTTTCATTCCATTTTGGCTTTATTACAACATAATGAAGCAATTGTTTCCCAACTAGTTTCTGGTATGCCAAAACAAGACTTGTCTGTGCTACAAGATCTAAACACTGAAGTTTTGGATCATGGCCACCTAAAAAAAGTCTCCAACTCTCAGGAAAGATTCAGAGCAAAAGCACTGCCTACCTCCTACAGCATGTTGCAGAAGATGCACCCAAACAACAAAAGACACCCTCCTTCCCCAACTCACATGAGCCACTGAAATGCAAAAACCCAACCCACAGCAACTAAATTAGAATTGGTCATGGGCACCACTTGCCAACCAAAAATCCTTCACAGCACCAAACCCTCTTAGGTGCTCCTGAGGTGACAGGTTCAAGTCCACAAACTCCACGTGGCTGGGATGAATTTCCACCACGATGTCACCTTACTCTTGCTCAGAAGACACAGGAAGGACTTTGTGCTCAAAATTACAGCTTATCTTCTACAAGAACAACATCACTGAACATATGAGCTTGGTCAGCCACGAGCTGGAGGGATCTCCACTGCACATTCCCCAAGTTTCTGGAAGGTAATGTGAAAAGCAAGGAAAAGTTCCTTATTCTGACAGCCAGCAGAATACAGCACCATAAAGAGGGTCCCTGCACTGGAAGGAGAAAATAAACCAGTTGGACATACTGTTTGTTGAAGTGAATAGGCTTCAGGGAAAGGAAAACAAAGGGACAGAGTCAACAGACTGCTCCAAATACTCTGTGCTTTTAGAAGAGGGAGCAGTGACAGTCAGGAAATTAAAGTCCAGATATAAACATATTTAAGCTCCTGATAAGAAGGACTGGAAAACTGCAATTTCAACAGGACCTGCATGAATAGAGATGACCAAAAATCTGCATTTCAAATATGACCCAATGACTTAACCTTGAAGGGAAAAGAGAGAGGAAAAAACACCTCTTTACTTCAGTGGTCACCTTCTCAAAGAGTATTTTGATAAAGCTCTTAAAACTTATCAGGACTTGTTTGGGAGAGATCTCTGATTCAAAGCGGTGAAAACATATTTTGTTGTATTGCAAACAGAAGTGCTCAAAGTGGTCACACGGCCTGTTTTCCACGAGCTTCAGTGGAACTAATCCTGTTAAAGCTTAGAAATATGCATGACTCAGGAGCCCAAGCCATGTGCATATTTGCCCTTCCAAAGTTTCTGCCACCTTCCATTGTCCAAAAGCGCTGTGCTGCTGATTTCTGAACAGCCCCTAATGCTTTAGTTTTCTTTCCAGAAATTAACTCAAAACATTGCACCCTGAACTGTAATGAAAAGGGACTTTTAGAAGCAATTTTTACATCTGTCATGTATACAGTTCTCATTTAGCTACAGTAGAAATAACCTATTTCTGAAGTAAGCTCAGCAGCATCTGTTATTACAACTGTGCAATTCCAGTTCTTCTATAACTTCTGTTTTTCCCACCCTCACTATCTCATTGCTGATTACCTGCCTCATTATCTGCTTCACCCTTACATCTTCTAATGAGATTAAGAGGACTGTGTAACTATCTACTACTACACACTCCTGGCTGCACTGGAACAAAAGTAAAAGAACTAAAACAAAGAATGGTGCCACGTGCCCAACAGTGGTGGAATGATTTCACACCTCAGTGCAGTCATCAGTGCCTCAGGTTTCAAGTGTAAGGAGCGAATGGCCACATCTTTGCTCTCTAATTTCTAGTTTCTCAGCTGCAAAATGAACATTCTACTCATGCTTTCTAAACCATGAAAGAGGACAATCCACCAAACACTAAAATCAAAGACACACTCATACAAATACCAACTAAAATCAACTCTGCTATTGCCAGAAATCACCAAGACCCACAACAGAACTCTTTTTTTAGCACCTTCTAAGTCTCTGACAGCACAGACAAGCCAGCTCCTGCAAGTGGTTCTCCAAAGACTGAAGTTCCTGCACACCAGGAAGAAACTTTCAGGCTACCCCAAACCAGTGTTGCCATTCACAAACCCACCACCATCTTTTAGAGCCAAGGTCTCTGAAAGTGCTAAAAATGAAAATGGCCTGGCCACACTTTGAGTTCTGCCCTGGTGCACACTGACACTTCAGGAACAGATGCCAGTGCTGAAGAGCATCAACAAGGACAGCACACACTCATTCCCTGCCTTCTTCAGAGAGAGATGGTCAATCAACAGGAGCAGGAAAGCTTCTCACCTTCACCTGATTGAGTAATAATCAATTGCAATGACATTGTAATAGAAAACTACTGCAGTTGAAAGCAGAGGGACTGGGGAAGTTTGCCCTGCCCCTGTACACTGTGGGTGCAGCAAACAAAGGAGAACGTTGGGCCCTGTGAAAATGAGTCTCGGAGCAAAAGTAAGAAAAGGAAAATCTACTTCTCCCAATTCAAGAGCACAGTCTGCAACACCACCATGGAAATGGCATGAACAAATTCTGAGAGTATCTCCCCTGACAAACACAAAAATAATCAACCACTTCTTAAGAAAATAGAATTACACACTTATTTCATGCTCCTTAAAGGCAGTGACATCAACAAGTGTTGGAGGACTCTCAACCCTTCTCAGTGCTGCAAACAGGTGCTGCACCCCTTGTGGGGCCCTTCTTGGTGACACCTGCTGTCCCCAGAGGTGTGAATGAATTGCCACTTTGTACCTGTCCACACTCAGGGGAAGTTCTACATGAAAGCAGAAACAACCCTGTTTCTTGGTTATGTGAAGGCTGACTTTGTTCTGATATTAAAATAATACCAGGTATATACAGGGCAATTAAACTGCTTGTAAGTATAGACATTTGAAAACTGCACAAATTTACAGGCTAAACATGGGTAACTATATCTAATTATATTTATCTGATTATATTACACATACACGGAGCTCTGGGGAAGAAGTAAAATCTGCAGGCAGCTCTGAAGGGCCTGTGAAGCTTTAAATTTTAAATTCTGCATATGCAGAGAGAATTAACTCGTGTCTCTATGAAACATATTTTCGTGCAAGGCATTTCCCACTCTTAATCTGGATGCCATTACTTTCCAGCATATGGTGTTCAGATTCCCAAATAACAAGTTGCTATTATAAAAAATGGCATTTCTGGTTTTTCCCTTTAGAACAGAACTTAAAGGACAATGCCTTCAAGGGCACATGCACTAAAAGATGCAAGATGGGTAGTATCTACATTTGTGAATTTTTCAAATGTCTACATTTACAAACATTTTAATTGCCCTGTATAAATATATATACATATATAAAGATGCGAGTTCTTCTTTCCTGGGTATTTTATGTTTGGAATGGCTATGAAGACCCTTCACTCTGGACAGTTATGCAAAGGTAAATTAGCTGAGGATGTGGTCTGTACTTGCAATATGAAAATGTGAGGAATCAGCTACTCAACTACAACAAATGGGGGTTATGAGGAAGATGAGTTCTTATCACAAAAGCTTTCTATAAAAGCACTACTACCTTCTCACCTCAACCTTAAAATGAGGGGGTTTTTCACCCCCAGAAGCATTTCCTTTTCAGACTGCTGTGCTCCATGTTTAACTTGCTGCTGCATCCTCCTCCCCCAGTGACAGGATCCTTGTGGACATGCACCAAGTCACTTCATCAACCACAACTACAGCAACCCAAGGGACAGACCATTCTGTGCCCACATCAGTGAGCCTGGGAAGCAGCTCCAAACAGAAACCACGAGCAGGAGCCACCAGGGAGATGAGGCAAAGCTGCTGCAGAACCACAACATCTGTCACTGTGTGATCACGAGCCCTTCGTGACCAAGAACCTCCCTGTTTGCAACCAGCTCCTGAAATACATGCCAGGTACTCAGGCATCAAAGCAAGGTCCAAAAGGCCAGGAAGAGACTGACCAAAGCCAACCTGAGGAATACCTCTAGTCCAATCCGGGTTAATAACAAAAATTCTAAGTAGCAGCAGACCTGAAAGGAACCTTCAATTAGCCACACACCTGGTTTTCAGTAGTTTAATCTCAGTTTCCTGGAAATGTCAGGCAAGACAGTGAAAGGTGTTGCCAAAGTCAAAACACTGAATCTATTGTTTGTTTTAAACATTCTTGCTGTCATCTTATAGAGAGAATTTAGACTTGCTTGAGAAGACCCTTCTTGAAATTTTCTCAGCTGTTACTCCTCTGTCAGGTACAAGCTTGTCCATCAGCTCACTGCACAAAACCCCACATAAAAGAGGCTGACAGATGTTTAATGCCCATTTTTAAACATGTGTCACTGTCTGTTCTTTTCTAGCCTTCTCTTGGCTACCCAGACAAGTCTTTCACAGCCAGTATTGGGAATCTGGGTCTCTGCATCCATCACAGACCCAGCTGTTCAGCTGGGTATAAATGTCAAGGTTAACACACAATCAACATCCTCCTCTTCCATCACCAGAATTGTCTTTGCAGAACACTTGCTGTCACATAAAGTTAAAATCTCTATTAAAATGACAAGAAGCCAAGAGAGAACTAACTTTGGAAACCATCTGCCTGGCTTCCAAATAAGTACTTAAAACACCTAATCAATGCCCACAAAAAGCCAGGATTCACTGTCCTCACAGGCATCAGGTACTACAAAGCACCTGCCTTGCTTTGGAACAGGAAGAGCTTGGCTTTATGTTTGGTTTTGTATTGATAACATAACCCTGAAAATTCCCCAGAAATAGCCAGAGAAAAACTGAACATGTAACAGGCTGTGACATGTGTCAAAAATATATTCACATCAGAAAAAGACATCAGCTAGTTGAAGACAAGGCCCTTAACTTCCAAAGCTGAGCACAAAGGGAAAGGCTTGAATGAGACAGAGAATCTCCAAAACTTAGCTAAGGCAACAAACTATCTGTGTTCCTCTTACACTTGTGGCTCTCCCAAAGAAAACAGGTAAACTGAAAAATCAACAGCCTGCTGGGTTGGTATAAAATGAATACTGTAAAATGTACAAGTGCAACAGTTTCTTACTAATTTCACTTCACACAAGAATTCTGTAACACTTGCAAGCATTGAAGGAGAAAATAAAAATAGACTTTACCTTTGAAGGTCTCCAGTTCCTTCCTGTTGGAGAAAAGCAGAATAATAATAATTAAAATATTAGCAATAGGACATATAGAACTACAGGACTTGACAAACTCATCAAAAGACAAAACCCAAAGAATTTGATTATCATCACATATGAGGGTTACATTACTACATGTGTTGATATAAAGCAAATGAAATCAACCTGTTCAAAAAATCAGACTCTTTATAAACATGTGCAATTATAAAAATATTGCACATTTGTATCCAGTCACAACTTTTAGACACAATGCTTCAAAACCAACCAAGACTTGGAGGCTTTGGGCACTGAAACATCCTTAGCTCAGCAGAGCTTTGCCAGCTCACAGCCCCATTTCCACCAATGCTATTCAACAACGTGTTGGTAACACTGAAGGAGAAAAATTCAACGGTATCACTGAGTCACAACCCACGTGAAAGGCAACAGAGAACACAGTGACACTCGGAGGAGAGGATTCTAAAGCACACAAGGTGACAGACAAGCTGCAGTACTCACACCCCAGAAGGCTTAAAACCAGAGTCAGCAGTGATAGCACCTCTTTGGCCATCATGCTGCTTTTGGTACTTATGCAATTGGGAATGCAAAGACTATCAAATTCAGAGGAATATTTTTCCTGTTCTCAAGGAATTGCACAATGCTCCATTTGCCATGGCCACAGGGGAGGGATTTGTCATAGATGTAGAGGCTAAAGAAGAACCAGCAGAACATCTTTGCTGAGGCAGAATGCTGGCCCTCCCCGTCCCAAACACATCCCACCCCTCTGCCTCTCAGAATGCCTGCCTCAAGTCTGCTCTGTGAAGCAGAAGTGACTGCAGGGAACATCAATTAAGGGAAAAAAAAAAGACTGAACTAAGAGTTGTGCACATAAATTGTTCAATTCACTCTCCCCAGACTCCAGCGTGCTCAGCCCCTCCTGAGCCTCCCCCACCACATCTGCTGGAGCTGAACCCTCCTCCCTGGCACAGGATGCAATTCTGCATCTATTCCTGCATCAACAACAGGCAAAAACTGCTTCAAACCTGCAACAGTTTATTTTTCTAGGCAGGACAAAGTATTTCAAAAGAAAGGAGAGATGCATTTACCTCCACATTTCCAGTGAGCACCCACTTGGTCACCAAATGTTAGACACAGGTTTTGGAGAGTGGGGGTTTGCCAGGAAATAAGTTATAGGGTGATTCACAGGAGAGAAGCCCATTGGTTGCAGCTTCCTGTGAGTATCTGTTTCCTTTCCTGATTCTCCTGCATCCCTTTCCCAAGCTCATTTTTCCCTTTTTCACCAGAAAGAAAAGCTACTTCACAATACTTGCAGATTTCCAGGTTCATACCCTAATCAATCTTCCCTACTCTGCACATTACAAATATAATTATAGAATTCTTAATACACTCTCACAAGTTGCATTGCTTCTTTTTCAATAATGGCAGAGTAGCTGAGAAAACAACAATCACAGGAAATCTTGTTTTCCACAGACTGAAACACATCTCACAGTTTCTCACAACACTTTTAATAAAACACACATTTAGAAACAGAGACTAAAACACATGCTTATTGAAAATATGTTCTGCATCAGCAACATGGAGGAGGTTTTTTAAATTTAAGTCAAGGTACTCACATAGAAACTTGAAGTTTTAAAATTTTAATCCCAAAATCTCATTTACCATCACCTTTTGCAAGAACAGGACACTAAACCCAAGTGGAAAGGAAACTATGACTTGTAATTTTTTCAACTTTTTAACATTCAATGCCATTGGATCACTAAAAGACAAGTGTCTTAACACCATTTATTTTTATCATACAGCCAAAATGTTAGGGATTATTAAAGCAGAAATTTGAGAAAAGAAACCTAGGACAAGCTACAAATGAATTTGAGAGCAAGCACCTAAGCCCTGTTCCTCTGCCACAATGAATTAATGACGTAAATAAATAATGCAGTTTTGAGGTGAGGGAGAGCACAAACCCATGATTAGGGCAATCCTAAACCATCTGTTCCTATTATTGGTACAGTAAGTCTGGAGAGAGACTGTCTGGTATTAAGAGCTTGGCAGGATTTGCAGATTATGGCCACACACACAGGCAGGTAGAGAGAAATTATTCAGGGCTGACAAGATGTTTTAACTGGTTCTAGACAACCTTATGAAAAGGTGCTGTAACATACAGAGGATCCAACACAGTCAGTCTTGAATCACAGGGCACAAAAGCCAAAATAAAAAGCCTTTATATTCCTACTCAAAAGAAAACAAAACTATGAGAAGTTACACATCAAATCACTTCAGAACAATGTCTCTGTCTCTGCATCAAGCACAGGCCACCACAGAAAAAGGGCAACATTAAACTGACTTACAAGTGACAGAAATCATACTGCACATTCACACTTGGCAAATAAAAGACAAAAAAAATGCCAAAGCCCCTACAATCTCCAAACCTGCTGGTTTGGCCAGTGTTCCCAAACCCTTGGAAGCATTGAAGGGAGCACCAGTCACTGATAATGAAGCACTAATAATGAATGAATAGGTTTGGTACGTGCAGAACACTGTAATGTTCTAACAAGCAAAAGAAGGTTCAGAGCCCTAAAACCACCCAAAGGAACTTTCCCAGGGCTTGTGCATACCTATCCCTTCAGGATCAAAAAAGAACAGGGCGTGAAACCCCACCTGGATGAAAACCTTGGTGAGGCAGCTGGGCTCTTAGAAACAATTCACATTTAAGTACATTTAAGGCCAGAAGGCAAAAATATACACTTGTTTGAAACACTTGCAACACTGATGTAATTTTTACATATGAAAGGTTTAATTGGGTGAGTTACATGTAAAGCTTGGAAGGGGTAAAATTGGAATTCCTCCCTGCCAGGCAGGAGGGGATCCTTCCTGAGGATGCTGCACAGAACAGGAATGCTGTGGGACCCCAACAAGACCTACAGAGAGAGAAAGCCTCTTTTAGGCAACGCAGTTTTGCATGGCAGTGTATTACCCGTTCCATCCTGTCTCTTTTGACCTCAGCAAAAAAAAAAAATTAACTTAGGCCAAACAAAATCACAAGGAAAAAAAAAAAAAAGTTTTGTGCAGTGATACAGAGGCAAAGATAATACCTGAAAGTAAAACACAACCAAAAACCCCTCCAGAGTATTTTGGTGTGTTGGTGAGCAAATAACCAGTAATTGTCCCAGGTTAGAATGAACTTTTTCAAGGAGGAGATTAGCCTGGATTGTCTGAAGAAGTTTTTTGTGTTCATTTTTCAAATATTTACATTGGTCAGGCCTAAGATAAGCCACCGTATCTAAGCCCAACAACCCTTACTGTCCCTTTTATTTATACAGCAATTAATAAAAGAGGGATAAAACCCACGAGAAAGAAATCTACAGAAGACAAGAGGAACAAAGATATTTTCTCCCACACATCTCTAGTGTGCCATGAATTTCACACCCTTCTCCCCCAGAAGCACCAAAGCCCGATCGTGGCACGGCGATGCCTCTGACATCAACTGGGGCAACCCCTGCAGCACTAACCACCAAAGCACAGGGCTGCACAGGTTTTTGACAACAAAGAAGCCTTTAAAACACAAAATTTAGGAATAAATACATGCTTGAAGGGTGTATTTTCACCTCAAGTGAAGCATTTCTTTAAATCTCACCAGAAAGGAAAAGCCATAAGGTTTCCCACTAAGGTTTGCAGCATCACTAAACATTCACCTCCTGAAGTGCACTCTAACATCAGGGCATAGTTCAGACTCTGCATTTCAGATTTCTACATTAATTTTCCTTCTACATCTGTTCTGAAAGTTGTCAGATACTGAAAAACAGAATGGCTCCTTAGACAAGGCATCCTGAAAAAAAATCAACACGCAGACAACTATGTTGGAAGTCATATGACGCCCAGTAAAATCCATTCACTCATTCACAGGCTTTTTGCTATTCCCAGGGCATTCCTGTAAAATGCCAAAAGTTGGGCAGCTCCTCTTAGATGATAAAATAATCAGGAGTTTGTACTTTTCGGAAGCAGCTGATCCCTCTGAGGTGGACACAAATGGTGCTAAGAGCTGCACAGCTCCAGGACAGACACATTTCCTCTTGCACCACAAGCCTGTGCATAGAAAAAAAAGACCCAAAATTGAGCTTCCCTTGGTGCTTGCTAAAGGAAAGCAAGAAGGGCCACAGCACTGAAGGCACACAGAGCTTTCTGCAGTCAGGAACAGAATATCCTCCTAGGAGAATAAAGGGAAGGGGAAAGAATTGTGCTGGACTGGGGAAAGACAGTAAACAAAAGGTGGTTTGATGCTCACACCCATGAAAAGAGCTGCAGAAGGCTAAGCAGGGTGAAATGTGGGCTTCCTAAAACAACCCTGAACCCACATCAACTGACTGAAACACAGAACCAGAGAACATGAAAATCCCACAGAGAAGGACAGGAAAAACAACTACTGCCCCCAAACACCAGGCTCGACAGGAACTTGGGAAACACCTTCGGCTGATGAATCTACTTTGAGGACTCAGCACAATGACAGAGGGCAGAAAATGATCTGAGTGGAAATCAAGTTGCTTTGTTTAATAGGGAGACCTGTTTCTGAAAATAAGTTCCCCTAAGCTGCCTTGCACAGGTTTAATGCTGACCCCGAGCACCTTCTTCTAAATCTTTCATACAGGGCTTTTTTCAAAAGACTAGAAATACACGAGCTCCCAGCCTAAGCTCTGCAGTGGCTTTATAACAAACATACTTCTTGTTATTTTGTTAAAATAACCAGTTTCCAGAGGTCACACTCAGCTCTGTTTTCATCCCTACAGTCTCCAAACACATTAAATACCCTTTTTTCCAGGCACCATGGAAGCAACCCTTGTGCTGAAGGGAAAGCACAGAGCCCTGAGCCCCCTCCTCAGTCCTTTCAGCTGCTCTCAGGAGGATCCCCAGGCACCAAAGTGGGGGGAAAGCAGGACAGGAGTTCCAAACACGCACAACTCACATCAGGTCCACTGGCTGCTCCTTCCTCAGGCACCCACATTGCCCAGGGTCCTCCCAGGAATGAGCTACCAGGTCATTTCTTACCTAAATAAATGTACTGGCAATCAGGCACCAGAAATTACCTGTATTTTTCCTGTTTTGTCTAGATCTGACCAAACTAATCAGCTTATAATTACCCTAAGTGGCTTGCTTAGGGTTCTATTTATAAAACTGATTAGATGGTGCAAAGCAGAGCAGGCAGTGGTTTAACTGCTTGGATGTTGCAAGCAGAGGCTGGGGGACAGGGAGCAAGGATGGCAGAGAGAACAAAAACACACCCAGGAAACTGCAGAAATATTAATTTAGGGGTACAAGTCTGTTGCTTTGCACACATTTTAAATTTGTGTTATCTAGTTAACTATTTAGATATTTACATAGATCTATATCCATACAAATATGTAAGTATATATAATTTATACAGAATGTTTTTTAGAATTTTGACATTATTAAATATTTAGTGACTTAAGGAGGTCTGAACAGGTGAATAATTCAGCCATTCTGACTGCCATCAGCTCTTCCTGGAGAGAGAATATGGTCTTGCCCTGACTTGGGAAGGAGAAAGGGCAGGATGGAGAAACCCAAAGGACATGGCAGGTGACATAACAAAGGGGCTGACAAAGACTACAAGTGGCACCATGAGGGGTGAGTGGGTATCACAGATGTTTATGAGGGGAGTTAGGTGAGAAACAGCCAAATTTCACAGAAAAATGAAGGAGGACCTGTAAGATATTGGAGACTTTTAGGAGGCAACACCAGCACTGCTTCAGTAGCTGGAGCTGTAACAACACAGAGGGTTAAGATTCCCTTAGTTAAAAATGAGGGAAAAAGCCAACAGAGGTGAACTGATTACTGGTGAAGAAATTGGCATTTAAAAAACAAAACAAACAGCAAAACAAGGTGCAAGAGTGGTAAAAGGAGGGTCAGGAAAGAGGGAAGCAGATGAGCCATGCACAGTGTGAGCACAGCCTCAGCAGAACCGCACCCAGAGCGTGCTCTGCCCACACCACTCCAACTTCTGCCACCCTGGGGAGCAGCCAGGAGGGTGCCAGGTCCTAACACACCTGTCAGACACCAGCTCTCACAAATTGCTTCAGTTCTACTCCTCCTTTCCTCATTTATATAATGAACGTGATACTGTTGTTCTTATCTCCTTCTGTCAGGTTAGTTTTGGCATTCAGTAAAAAAAAAAAGACAGTTCACAGTTCATCTGAGCTCCAAAAATTTTGCTACTTTATCTCTGGGGTAAATGTGAAGCTCACAGTTTGGAAGTTTTTCACACACACTGCTTGGTCAAAGTTGAGCTTTGACTCCAAGAATTACTTGAAAAACTCCAGTTTTGCAAGTAAGAGAAGGGCAGGAGATTCATCCCTTTCCTACAGAGCGAAAGGTGTTTACAGGATGGGATATGACAGAACTGAAAGGAAGAGAGAGGAAAATACAATTCCTAATTTGGCAGGTACATGGGGGAGGAAAAAAAAAGAAATAGAAAAACCAGATCAAGGGATTAAAAGAAAAAAACAATTTATCAGTGCTTGTTAACAACAGCCCTTAATCCAATTGTTTACAGAGAATAACAAGCATGGCTTCATCTTAGCAACTACGTAGGGATAATTTTCCAAATACACCCTCTTTGTTAATCACTAAGAGTTAGACATTCAATGCATCTGCTACAAATCTGCAACATCCTGCCAAAGAGCACTGTTTCTAAGAAAGATGAAAATAAAAGGGATTATAGGACATGGGGGGGATAATTACAAAGGGCTTATATTTTATGCTCATTTACAATGATTTATTTACCTTTTTGTTTTCTTGTAGTTTTCCAGCTGTAATGTCTGCATGCACTTGTACCTCTCCAACTCACACTGCTCACACAGGTCCTCAAGACACAAGAGGTGGTTCTCCATTTCCTCAAAGTTTGCCTCGAGCTGGGCTGTAAGAAATATCTCCATGAATATCAAATTCCAGCAAGAGAGGGACAACTCAGCTGAACACAAACAGGATCGTGCAAAGGCAAACAATTCACAGGGTGGCAGTGACACCAATGACTCAGAAACAGCTCTCAGCCTATCCCACCCAGCCAAGAGGGGACATCCAGCCCAGGTCCCCTTGCAGTGGGATGCTGAACCACTCTGTGTGCCCCAGCATCTTGGTCTCACTGCCTTGTGCCTCTGCTGTAGGAAAAGAGGAGGTCAGGGCCCTTAATTCTGCTTTTTGAGCAGACTCTCAGTGTAACCCTTCCCTCCCACATGATACCAGTCTGAGGTACAAACCCCATGCTGATCTTAGCTGATTCTGATGAAGCAACAGTAAAGCACACTGGGAGAATTGTAACTTTCACATGGTCTCATGGTAATAGAAAAGGATGCAGACTTCTGTCTCTGACGGCAGACCCTTTACTGACAGGTAAATCTCTAGATATAGCAATTTTACAGGCATTTAAATGTGCAAAATCTCTTACTCTCCTTTTTAACAATTATTGCTCAGTCTCAGCTTAAGTCGTGTCTATGAAAAGTCCTGGGAAAACATCTCATAGCTCACACTGTTTTGGACAGAAACAGGCACTGAAGAATTCCTGGTGTCCCTTCTGACCTGACTTATCCCATGTGACTCTTGGATCCAAGGATCCCTCTCCCACCAGTGCCTAACCCTGAAACTCCATTCTCTCCTCAGGATCCCCAAGTGGGAAAACTATTTTCCCAAACTCCAACCAGCCAGTCACTCTGGGTTGGAACCCTGTGAGCAACAGGACTGTTGTTCATCCTTTTGCCAGGATTTCTGCCATAACCAGGGGGAAGGTAAACTACAGGAGGAACAACAAATCACATGTGCACAAACAAAAGAGCAGCCAGAGCACGGGAGGGAGTTTGCAGCCCAGAGACAGACACGGACGATGCAATGAGAGCAGAAAATGTAAAGCCACTCTGACTTTTGGCAAAGGGCTGTGTTTCACCTTTGCCTCCAACAGCCAGAAGCAACCCTCAAAAAGCAGGAGAGCAACTGTTAAGTTCAAGGTAAAAAAAAGTGATTTAAAGTTCATGTGTTTTGGATGCTCCAGAGGAGGCAAGAGCAAGCTGAAAGCATCAGTTAAACCTTCAGGATTGGTTTCACCATCCCACTTGGAACCTGTCTTGGAGCACACACCATTGCAGCTTTCTTAGCCATTACTCACTCATGCCTATCCTTCCGAGCCTACTAGAGAAGCAGAAGTTCAGACCTCAAACCAATTCCCTAGGATGTCTATTCATATGTCCAGCTTCAATCACTGAGCATGATCCTCTTAGTCCCTAACGAGCAGGCTCCACAACAGGCAGAAAGAGAAACATGGGTCATGTAACCAGCTAATGTTTCCTTATATTATTTATCTGTCTATAGATCACTGAGGGGAAAGGGGGATGGCAAAAAACAACAAACCAAAAATGCAGTTGACAATTAAAGCAGAAACAATTCTGAGGGGGGAAAAAAAGGGGGTTCAGTTCCATATATTATGGTGGGAAACAATCATTGTTTACCACATACTCAACTCTCTCCCACAAAGAGTAATATAATTCAAAGAGTAATATAATTTTTTGCAATTACAAGTGGTAGTCCCTTTTTGCTTAGGGAAAGGGCTTTCCTGAGCACAACAAAATGCAGATGTCTGTATTATGCTAACTTGCTTTTCAGAATGATTGCTGCCTTATTAATTTGCCAAACTCCCCAACACAGCAGGGCAGAGGATCACTCAGTAAGGGACCTGCCCACCACTGGTTTGGCCACATCCCCACCCCCCCAGCTGCTCTGCTGCCTTTGCTACTGAAACAACACGACAGGACAACAACAAAGAACAGCAAGATAAAGGGAATGAAGAAAAGTGAGTTCTGGAGAGCGAGTGAGTGGCAGCAGCAGTGCTGGAGCAGCCTCTAGTGGGAACTGTAGGACACACTTGGCTCTGTCTCCAGGAGCACCAAGGGACACTTGGCTCTGTCTCCAGGAGAAACAACCCTGTCCTCCTGCAACACAGCTCTCAGAGGTTGTGTCTCAAGGGGGACAGAACTCGTCTGATGGCCAGAGAAGTTGGAGAGGAGCCCTGCTGCAACAGCACCAGCTGAGAGGGGAACTGGTGCTCCCTCCCTCCAGTGAGAGCACGTGCACTGTACACACAAACACAGCCCCAAACTAAATGTTTAAACAATTTGAAACTTAGATCACCTCATCTATATTCACAGATAAACAAGCTCATACTTTAAGAGTTATTTAGTAGGAAAGGAACTGTAGAAGTTTCTGCCCAGTTTACAGTTCCCAAGCCCCTGGGATGAAAATGCCCCAGAAAGGCAGTCTGTGTTGTTTTCTACAACATCTCAAACAAAAACTGGCTGAAGTGATGACTCCAATTCTGAATTTTGAAAGGGCAGTAACTGTCCTTTCACTTTTACAGGGGAGTAATTGTTGCTTTAAAGTTCTCAGCCTCACGTCCATAATACAATGAATTTATCAAAGACACAGACTTTTTACTTCAAGTGAGGGATGAGTAATAATGTGAATAAGCTGAAGGGCTTTCTAAAATTGTTAATGAAAATGTGTGTTGCAATGCAGAGCAAAAGCTGAGGAATCTGTACATGACACACACCAGTTTCAAGTAGGTCACTGAAAAGGTTCATTTCCATTATCTGAAATTCCTTTTACCCAAAGCAGTCAGGGTCCACTACCTACTCTCAAAATGAAAGCACTAGCACAGTTATTAGAAGGATATCATACCACAAAACAGAACTATTACTTTGTTTAAATTATGAAGATTAGCC
Organism: Formicarius rufipectus; assembly: GCA_013399695.1. Classification (NCBI taxonomy): domain Eukaryota; kingdom Metazoa; phylum Chordata; class Aves; order Passeriformes; family Formicariidae; genus Formicarius; species Formicarius rufipectus. Next base: position 1,323,654 of record VXAU01002928.1, on the reverse strand, counting down.
AAATTACATCTTGGATGCACAACCCAAGACACAGCACTCTGTAATTCTATTTTCACCGTTTTTTTTTCCTCCCCCACAGAATGTTTCACTCCTATTTCAAATCCACAGCCAGAGTAAGTCATCTCTTGGAAAACTGAATACTATTTGTATTTATAAGAAGCAGATAGTTCAGTTATAAAAACTAAAAGCAGTGAGTAGAATATCACAGTGAATTTCTGCTAAATACCTTCTAGAACAGTAGATGCTGACTTTTGAATAGATTATATGTATATGTTCAAATAGACTGCATAAAACTTATCATTAAAAAAAAATGTAAAAACCTCAGTCATTAGGAAGAACTAATTAACTAAATCAATTCCCTGAAATCTGACACAGAAGGTGGAGCTGCAGGGTTTGGTCCAAAGCTCACAGCCTCAGCAGTGTCTCTCAGAATTCTCTGCTTCCTTAAGGCTTCCTCAGATCCTCCTTGTTTGTGCAGGACCAAAAATATCCTCGAGGCCAACCTTCTCCAGGCAATTCTGTGATCACAGGGAGATTAATTCTGGTTCAGAAAACTGTATGAGGAGCCAGCAAGTAACCCCAGTTCCTCAGGATTTAGAGCAGTTAGGAACTATGAAGACAATTCCATTAGCTCTTTGTTGCCACGTGGATCTTTGGTCTGCACCACTCTGGGCATGGTGATATTAAAGCCAGTATTTTAATAAATCATTATTCTAGTTTGTATTTCCTTAGCAAACACTTTGTTCCCCCCCCAAAAAAGCCAGCATTAAAGGCTTAGCATGCAAGATAAAGCCTATTTTTTTTAATAACAAGCTTATTCTTGTGTGCAAAGGGACAGTCAGCTCTAGCTCATCATGACATGGTGAAACATCTCTCTGCTGGGATCCCATGAATGCACAGGGACACTGGAGTAGAACCTTTTGGGAGGGGTCTTACTGAGGCAGAGTATACCACCTTATACCCAGGTATTATGGCTTGTTGAGGAGTGTTCCAAGGAATGGTTGTCTATTTATTTACTTATTTATAAAAGGGAATGTATTTATTCTTATTTTGCAGCAGTTAACTCTTTTAAAAACAGTGAAATTAAGCAAATTTAAAAACTCCTGTAATGCTGTAGGTAGGTTGTTATTAAAAAAAAAAAAAAAAACAAAAAAACAAAACAAAGGTTTAGAATGGCATTGCTTTGCATTTTACAGATGAAGCCTTATTAACAAGGTGGCATAAGAAAAGGGTAATAGAAAATGCAACCCACTCCTGGGTTCAGCAACAAGCAGCAGAGTTATCAGCAGTGCACCCAGAGCAAGAGCTGCTCTGTGCCCCTCAATCCCAGGCATTAGTGCACACAACTAAAGCCAGCTGTGGAACCAACACTTACACAAAGGTTTCTGCCTTGGAAGTGCCCCCAGACAAGGGAATCTCTCCCTTGTGCCACCTCAAATGAGGAGGTCAAACATTTTTGTGTAAAATAGACAGGCTCCATCAGAGAGAAACAACTTACATGCCTAAGTGTTCACACTACTTAATGTTAAGAATTTCATTAGACTTCAAGAGGAGTATTTTTCTGCTCTTCACACAAGATGTGCAGTTGTCACAATTTTATTTTCCAAATAATGACACATACAACATTTTAACTGGGCAGCAACCACAGCTACTGCTGATCTTTAAAAAAAACCCAACAAACCCAAACAGTTCAAGAACTACTGTTTTGTGACAGAAAGGATGTGTTCAGAAAGCAAAACAAATGTTACAATCACAATGTTCACAACAGCTGAACTTCACTGTAATCCTCTGGAGTGACTTCAATGCTTGTTATGCCTATAACACCTTACCTAGGCTGGCTGTGAGGCATTCCAGGTCTGCTAAAAACCCAGGGATTTGTTGGAGCTGATCCTGTAGTTCCACCAGACTGTTCCTTTTCTTCTCCCAGAGTGCAGAAAGCATCACCACTTCACTATCCACCAGCTGAAACAAACAGGGCTTTAATTGACCTGAAGATTTCTGTCACTGTTTCCTGACTCACTTTTCAGAATCAATGCACCTGCAAGCACAAGGTCAGCACAACCACCCTGTGGCACTGCCCCCTGTGCAGTTCTCAAGTAAATACACAAAATGCTCAAGAAATCCCCTGTGGTATGAAATATTTCTACCAAAGCAAGATAAAAAGTTATTTCTCGATATACTAATCAATACAGGAAGCATTTTATGGATGTACTGACTGTAAATAAGATGCACCTAAAATTTTGGCAGCAGTGTTGTACTGGCACACAACAACAGAGCAGTGCTGCAAAGTAAGGCTTATTTAGGTTAATAGTTTAATGTTGCTAGTCAGATTGATTTAATCTGCACAATAAAACTGAGAACTTTGGACACTCCAAATAATCTAGAAACAGAAATCAAAGCAATGAGACTTCCAAAACAGTTGCCTTTATAACAGCACTGCTGTTCCCCTCCTGCAGTGAACTCAACTGCAGTTGTGACAAGTCTCTAGGAACACATTTCTCCATCAGTTCCTTGTTCATTGTTTGAATTTCCTAACTTCTTATATAACAGTATAAAGGTCAGCAAGATCAACAGACTTTAGGTAACAAATATTTCCTTTATATATAATTGAGATGATTCAATTATCATTTTCCTGATCCTAATTCCATTCTCCATCCTTCCTCTTGCCCACAACTGCAGCCTGTGGCTGTATCTGCATTCTGAATTCCTTGGGGTTTACAATATTTAGTTGCAGAAACTGAAAAAAAATCTAAGCAATGGGCAAAGAAGTGCTCAGATTTATAATTTTACCACTGCAGATTGATTCTGGTAAAGCAGTAACTTCTCCCATTTCCAAATTCCCTCAACTACCTATCCCTGTCAAAAAGGCATCCTGTTTTACCAGACAAGTTTTGAAAAGTCATTCCAAAGGCCAGTGAGGAATAGAACACTTCAGAGGACCAACAACCTTATTAAAACAAAGCCATGTCTATTTTTGAGAAGCAGATATGGGATTTCTACCAGTCAAATACTGAAGCAAACAAAAAGCCCCAAATAAGCATCAGAAAAGCACTTCAGCCCAGGGATAACAATGCAGTTTAAACCACAGTCATCTCAAAGCAGGACCTTCAGGAGAACTGTGCACATGGAACTGGGAGTTAAAACCTCCCATTTAACATGGTAAGACTGCAAGCCACAAATAAAGCTTGCAACTTTCACTTTCCCTTCTCTGTTCAACATTTATAAATAAGCCAGCAGAGCAGTTTATCTCCTTCTGGCCAGCACCAGACACAGCATACTGCACAAGCGGACCTTTAGGTCTGTTACAGTACAGTCAATCTTGTGTGCTTGCACAATCTGGATTTTATTTCCTACTTTTATAAAAAAAAAAGAAACAAACAGGACCCCACAAGCAATACAAACATCTGTTTGTCCCAAAAGCAAATACTTGAATTTCACAGAAAACTTCTGTCTTTTTTGGGAGTCTTTCATTCTCACGTTCCTAAGCAGCCATAACACGTGAGATTAAGGTTAAATTGCTTTAATATATGTGACACTTCATGCAGTTTTCAGAACTACAATTTTTAAGGCAAACTACAGCAAGTACTACAGAAGTGTGACCAAGTCATTTAAGAGATCTTCTAATTAAAAAATCCTTGTGAGCAGTAAAACATGCCAAACTGACAGAGAGAATTTCATCTCCAGTAACTGAAAGCTTTCTCTGGAACACGTGGGAAAGGTGGGCCAAAATACCAGACAAGAACATACAACACTTTCTTACCATAAATACCCAGGGAGTTATTCTTCCTTTGGAAGAAGAGGCAGAGAAGTCTCCAAAGTTAAACAGAGGAGCCAGGGGGGGTGCACCCAGCCAAGTGAAGGTGCCAGCCAGGACAGAGAACCCCAGGAGCCCAGGGTTAGCCCTGTATGCTGGCACCCAAAATGTGAAGTTATTCACACATTCTGAAATATTTCAAGTGTGGCACTGCTGTTTCTTCTTACCTCTCCAGCTTTTGCACAATCTTTGGCTCCTTTGTGTAGGGCAGCCCAAGCATCTTCATATCTGCAGAGAAGAGAAATTACTGTTCTTACTGTGCTGCCCTTACAAAGGGAGATTTCATAGATAGCACTGTGCTGGTATTTACAGGCACTACCAGAAATCACAGCTTAAAAAGCTGTACCATTCGTATCAGTATTTACTGTTCTGAGACAAACATACAGTAAGAAATGACATCTTTTAAATTAAAAAATGTTTTTCTAACCTGCTGGCTTACATTAAAAGCTAAATGGCCCCAGCAATATTTACAGGACTACACACTGCCTTAAGCATTACTTGGAATGCAATTTCTTTATGAAGAAAAATTAACAACAACAAAAAAGTCACAAATACAGCAGACACTAATAAAGAAAAGGAAGGTCATACCTGCTTAGTAATTCCAGACCAGCAGAAAACTCTGGCAAACACTGGACAGTTCTATAAAAAAAAAAAAAAATTGCAAATTTACAAAGTTGTTAAAGAGCAGAAGTCTCTTATAAAAAATGTGTGCACACACACCTGCCCCTGACAGATATGCTGAGCACAGAAATGTTCCCTAATGTTCACTTTCACAACCACTTTGCCACCTCTGGTTTAAAAGGCATTACACAGTGTATCTTACAAGATTATTCCAAAGCTAGGATTTCTTCCCTCCTCACCTTGTTTTTTATGATAGCCCATTCTTAACTCTTTCACTGTGTCCATTAAAAACACTTTTTATGAAATAATTTCCCAGCTAACAAAGACACAGGATGGATATTGTTTGAACTTAAAACAGGGCACAGAAACATTCTGAAAATAAGAGTACTACACAAGTTCTTTATGTCCCCCAGTAAAGATTATTGCACTTAATACATCCTATATTAAAGATACAGAAATACTAAGTTAAAGAACCTTTAGTTTAATGCTCTAATGATTTCATATTGGATGCCACATTTCCATCAGTAACAGCTTCAAATAGAGACACAACTTGTTATAACAGAACCACAGAATCAGTCAGACTGGAAAAGCCCTCTGAGATCAGTGAGACCAACCTATGACCAAACACCACTGTGTCAACCAGACCATGGCACTGAACATCTTGTCCAGCCTTCCCTTAACTGCCTCCAGGGGTGGAACTCCACCACCTCTGTGTCCTTCCTGAACTGAGGGGCCCAGCTAAGCTGTAAGCTACAGAAAATTAACCAGGCAGAGTTTTAAAGGATGGGAACATCTTGGTATCATCCAAGATCTGTATGGTGGAAGATGACCAGAATAACCTTTCGCACTGTCATCCAAAGACTCGAATGGAAAAAACTCCAAATACCAGAAATGAAACCTCTTTGTCCTTAAACCAAGGGGAGAGTGACAGGATCAGTGAGGTGTGAGGCACTTGGGGCAGTTTCTATTGCAACCTCCTGTTAAAAGCAGGGCCAGAGAGGACAGCAGAGCAGCTTCCTCTTTGCCCAGCTGCAACTTGAAAGCCTCTGAGGCCAGAAACTTCACAGGCTCACACTCAGCTTGTGCCTTCCCCCAGGGCCTTTCCAGCAAAGCTGCTTCCCAGACAGTCTGTCAGCCCCAGTCTGTACTGGTGCAGGAGACACTTCCTTCCCACTGACACACTGGATTTGTGCCTCCAGAATTCCATGAAGCACCTCTGGGCACATACAGTGCTTTTATGGATGGAGTGCACCCAATTTATCTTCATTCACCACTGGTCAGTTTTCCCTTGGACCCTTTCACTAAGCAACAAAGGCATTAAATACCTCAACATCTCTATTTGCTGTCCTTCACACCATTCATCAACAACAGTTCTGTGTCCTGTTCTATTAAGCCTGTTCTATTAAGGGCTAAGCTTTCCTGTTGGCAAAATAGTATTTTGTAGAATTCCATGCAAATGTTCCTGTACCTGGCTCACACATCTGAGCCACTTCAAATTTTCCTGTAACAAGAGCATCCCACATCAATGCTACACATTAAGGCATTCAGAAGTACCTCTGTCTTTTTTTTGCATCTCGTGATTTGTCGCCCAAAGTCTTCAACCTATAAATCAAGACACAAAACCATCAGACATTTCCAACGCCAGAAACAGAGAATAAATTGTTTCAACACATAACATGTTAATTCCAGTCTATTACAGTCAATTTTGTTTCATCCTGTTTTACAAATCAACCAAATTTCACTTGGTTCTGTGAAGACCATCATGTGAATGGACTTCCACCAACGCCGCTTCCAAATGATGAGATTTTTCTACAAGTGCATCAAGCATTTTGGTATGAAAAGTTTCAGGGGAGACATAAATCCAAGTAATCCATCTCTTGATACAGTTTGCTGCCCAGACAGGTATGAAAGAACCAATGCAATGCTGAGGAACACCCCTCACAGGGAAGCTCCCATGGCACGACAGTCACACACACAGGGACCCGCATGCCATCAGTGTGCCAACACAGAACCAGCACGGGCACAACCTTCCCTCTGCCAGAATCTCCAGCCCAGCAGCACAGGGCCCTGCTACTGAGTGTGCCTGAGGCTGTTTCACCCATGGTCACCTTCAAACTGACTGGCATCTCGTTCTTAAAAAGCAAAAAAAAAAAAAAACCCAAACCAACCAACGAACCCAAACCACAACCCAAAACAAACGATCCCACTCCTCTTCCCACAGCTCCTTCCTCTTTTCAGTCAACCTGTAAATGCTGAAGTTGACAGAAGAGAGTGAGAACCAAAACCTCTGGCTCTCCTCTGACCACCAAGGCAATGGCTGTCCTCAATCTCTGCAATGCCCTTCGGAGTCACAGCTGTCCAGGACAGTAAGAGGTAGGAAGAAATAAAGGACACACAGGAGCAAGGTGGAAATGAGCTTTGAGTTCCAAAGATATCCTTGAGACATGACAGGTATGTAATCCTGAGTGACCCAGGGACTGAGAAACAACCTAATACACAGACATTTGGGCTGCTTCAAGGGTGAGCCAAATCACTCCCCCACTCTTGACCACCACCAATTTTCCAGAAACTCAAAGAGACTTCAAAACTCTACAGCGAAACAAGTGATGGATAATTTGAGAAAAGACATGCTAAGGCAGGTCTCCACTCCCTGTTAGAGAGCTGTTTGTAACAGCCAAGCAGCAGCAACCTCAGCACACTGGGGAAGAACAGCACTGCTGAAGAAAGCTTTGCCATCTGCCCCACCACCCGAGCTGGCAGGAGCACAATCACAGCCTGAGCACAGACAAGCACAGCTCATTGTCCCATTTTGGCTGCTTTTGCTTCTCCTGCAAAACACTGCCAACAGGTACCTGGGTCAAAATTTAGATACCTTGCTCCCAGGATACACAGACCTAGGCAGCAACCACAGCTGAGCGGGGAAGAGGGCACAGAAATGGCTAATAACTTAAAACTTCCCTAACTGTGTGTCTTTGTGCACAGAGACAGCCAATAACTCTAAACTGCTCTCTTTAGACCACACCCCCCAGGTTTAATCTTTTTCAGCCATACATAAACAGTTCCTTTGGAAGAGGAATTATTTTCTTAGGAGCACTGGAAAGCCTCCTCCTCAGGGTGTTTCCAGAAACCAACTGCTCCACATTGAAAGCACTCAGGTGCAGTCAGCAAACTGGCAACAACTTGACAGAAGAAATACTTTCTAATGCTTACTTTGGGTTTTGAGGGTTTTAAGCTCAAGTCTTAGCAGCACAAAATGACTCTTTTATCATTCTGGTGGGGTGCAAAATGGGCCTAATCCACAACACTAAGGCAGTGAGGTTGCATTGCCCAGAAAGAGGGCAAAAGAGGGCAATTTGTGCTCTGGCCTGACTACACAGGGACACTAAAGGACAAAAATTATGCTTTCCACAGCCTCTGTGGCCCTGAGATACAGTTTCCCAATGGCAAAAGAGATTACACCACAAATGAAAACACCACTAAGAGGACACTGGAGGAAGGACACGTTAATGGTGCTGCCAAAACACAAAGATGGAAATTATGGAATCAGGGGCTGTTCTCAAGACAGGACAAAACATTGCAACACGAGGAAGAAGGCAAATGAGAGACTACAGAGTGGAAACACACTGACTCCACTGCAGCAATACAGGGAAATACAGAATTAAATGACCCCTGGATCCAGCACATTATGACCTTTCTGTTGTCCTCTTTCAGTACATGGAAAACTCCCTTTTTCAAAAGAGCCTTACGCTGCACTAAAACATCAACACCTCTGAGAAGGTCTAAAAATAACAGCAAAATAGAAAAGCAATCCCACTGCCTGTGTATTCTTAAGACATGTTAATATCCAGGTAGTGTTTGGTAAGGCGAGACAGATAACACATAAGCAATTTTTCTGGTTGACCTGCAGCCTATTCAACCAACTCCTCTTGACCACCATAAGCTGGTGCAAATATGCCATAACAAACAAGTTTCTGGAGCACACAGACATTCATCACTACACACATATTTACCACAGGGGCATCATGAGGTAGCCTTGATACCAAAAAGCACAGATGGATTCCAACCCGAGCTCCTCCTGTGCCAAATGACGAGCCAACAGCTGTGCCGCACAGGCATGACCTTGGTGCGATCACATTCATTGGGGTCACCTGCTTGGGCTAAAATCGGCCCCGACCTTGTTGTAATCACACTCATTGGGGCCACCTGCTTGTGCTAAACCCAGCCCCGCAGGAGGCACAGCCGTCCCTGTTTCACCCCAGCTCTTACCCCGCTGTTCTGTGCCCCCAGCGACACCCACTCTCCTGCCTAGGAACGCAAAGCTCCTCCACGCACCCAGCGGGGCGCGGCGATGCCCTCTGAGCAATCACGCTGACCCCTAAACCCCCCCAAAAGTCACCTCCTTCGTGACAAATTCAGGTGCGTTCATTGCCTCCATTCCCATCTCCCCCCACCCCGGAACAGCGGGCTCAGCCTATCTGTGTCCGTCCGTCCCACCCTCCTCCCCGTGACCGCCGCCGCCTCCCGAGCGCGGGCGCAGCCCCAGCTCCTTCTTCTTCTCCTCCTCCTCCTCCCGCAGCTCCCCACGGCACCCCCAGCGCTGCCTATCCTTCCATCGGCACACACCACCACCCTGCAGCCCCCTCTGCAACCCACCCCGCACCCCCAGTGCCCGCACAGCCCTGGCCGGGGGTCCCGCCAGCGCAGCATCCTCATCCTCCTCCTCCTCATCCCCGCAGCATCGCGGGCGGTACCCACCCGGCGGTCAGGTCCTGCAGCCGCTCCCGCAGTGTCTCCAGCATGTCCCCCGCTCCCAGTTCGGCTCCCAGTCCGCTTCCCAGCCCGCCGGGGCTGGGCGGAGCTGCGCTACGAACCCGCCCCGGACCTTCCGCCGCTTCCCACCCGGCAATGGGCGCTGCGGGGAGGGCGCACGGAGGAGTGTTTTGGTCCTGGAGGATGCGGCTTGGTAGAGGGGTTTTTTAAGAGCTCCTTGGTGGGTTGGGAGCGTCGCCGGGATGGTTTTGGCATCGGCGTTAGTCGTGTAGCGATGAGCTGCTTGGAGCTCCTTCGAGCTGCGGAGCTGGTCATGGGACCGGAGCATCTCTCTTCCGAGGAAAGGCAGAGGGAGCCACGCCTGCCCAGCCCTGCCAAGAGACAGCTGAGAGGGCACCTCACCCATGTCCATCAGCACCTGAAGGGAGGGTGCCAGGAGGGCACAGCCAGGCCACTGGACAGGAGCCAGAGGTTGATGCTCAGGACGTGCCACCTGAACGGGAGGAGGAACTTGTTTGGTGTGCAGTGACTGAGCACTGGGATGGGTTGCCCAGAGAGGGTGTGGGATCTCTCTGGGGATATTTGGGAAGTACCTGGATGCAATCCCGTGCCATGTGCTCTGGGATGAGCCTGCTTCAAAACTCCTGGGACTCCCTGCAGTTGCCAGGTTCTTGGAGTAAGGGACTGAGGGTAAGCTTCCAAAAACCCTACCAAAGCAGGTCGTTAAATTATGTGTGTGGCCCACTGCTGTTTTCTTTGGAGACTGCTGGACTTGTACATGACCTAAAAAAAAAAAATAAAAGACTTCTTACATTGCTGCTTTTGCAATTAAAAAACATATTCATTAAAAAAACCTATTCAGAGACTGCTGTGTTTGACTTTCATTTCCATCTCTGTGTAGAGTTTGGGAGAAGAAATGTGTTGAGACAGTAACTAACAAATATTAACAGTCACAGTAATTCTAGAAATAGTGGGACAGACTTCTCAAAGCATGTGCTATGCTTTAGGGCCATGGTGAGTTATAAATACACAATGTAGAGTTTTGTTTTAACTGGTTCTTAGGAACCTGAAATTAAGATTCTGCAAACTCCTAAGTTATCACTTCACATGTTTAGTTTGATCTTGTCTTTTTGTTTCTAGAGTAAGCCCAGGTTTGTTTTTTTTCCCTTCCAGTCTTTTTCCAGACTTCTTATACTTGTTCTGATCTAGACATTCTCCAGTTTGCCCAGGAAATACAGAGCCACAGCATTTCCACGGCTGAAACTGAATTACATGGTTTCATTCTGAGGCCTACACAGGTTACATATTTATGCTGTTTAATTAATATTCATGTACAATAGCAATTAATTTAGCAAACAGCACTGAGACAGGAACAGGTCCTTCAGGTGTTAATTCAGTACAGTGCCACCTAAAATTCTGCCAGTGGCTTTGGGTCATGTTTTCAAGAGATGAAATTAATGCTAAATAACTTTTTAGTATCAATGACCTATTCTGCTCATTTAGTAATGGAGTAGTTCACTGCTGGTTATTTGATATTAATGACAACCTGAATTTGATTCAGGACTTTGTAGTTTATCCTTCTGCTTCTCTGGTACTAGCACATGTGCAGTCTTGTGCAGGTGTTCTGTCAGTGGCTGTGCTGCTCTGTACAACACATGCACAAGCAATCTGTGCTTTGCACATCTGTGAAGAACAGTGATGTAAGTCAGAGGCAATAAATATTTAAAACCAAAAGCACAGAAATGTACTTGGCTGTATAACCTGAGTGGCAAATGAAGATTTCTTTACGTTTCTAGATCTGCACCCCTTCAAAGCATGTTAGACTGCATTTGTGTAACAGCTGAAGCAGAACCAAGTCATCCCTAGTCCTGCCTTTGCATGATTCCACTCTTTCCTAGGCTTTAGTGATTCCCTCTTTAAGACTGCTCTGAGAGAGTGGTACTGCAAAGAGGCCAGGCTCGTGCCCTTTAAGCTCTTCAGTGAAAGATAGTTTTAAATATTTTCCTATTCTGCTGATCTGATATGAAGTGTGGTTTGTTTCAGTATCTTCCTGGTTTGTGTCTTGATCTTTACTTAGAGTGCAGTTAGTTTGATAACTTCCAATATGATGTTCTCAAATGGACTAGAAATAGTAACCAGAGCTTTCAGCACTTCAGAATTTCTCTGGTTTATGGAAGTAATTTTGTCCTCTTCTCCTTAGGAGTCTTGCTGGTAGAAACTGTTCTGCCCTCCGCGTGATTGTTGACTGACTGAAGTGGAAATGCTCTGTCAGTCCTCCTTTAACTTGGAAGGCAAAGCAAAGTCCAGTGCAGTGGATTTCTGCACTCATTAAATGTTTTACTCTCATTCTTCAATTTTCAACTGAAGTTTGAAACTTTCAATTTCTTTCAAAATCATGCAAGGGGTGGAAAACAACAAACACCCACTCAGTAAAGCAGCAAAGCTCTCAGAGGTTCTGAGTCAGACACAAGTGCCTGCGGGCCCGTGATCAGAAGCTGTGGATGGAGGCCACTTGTGAGGGCCATGGGATGACCCCAGGGCTCTAACACAAGGCAGGGGAAGTTTCCTGAAGTGTTGGTCAAGGATGTTCCGTACAAATAGCTTGGGTCAAAAGATCCAGTACTTGCTTCAGTCTTGTAACATCATTTTCACACGTGCAGGGGGACAGATGGGGAGAGCTAAAAATATGGGAGGGATGACTTATGGTTAAATGATTTAACATGGTTTAACAATCTTTCTATTTTTGGTGCAAATTTAAGATTTTTTTTTATTTTTTTTTAATATTCTGTAGAATATGGTTAAAGGGTGACTACTGGACTTTATAGCTCTTTGATTCTGTGCATATCTTGTTTATCTAGCTAGTTCTGTTTTGATATAAAGCCTAATGTTGTTACAAACACCTGAGAGAAACTTTCATTCTAGAAATCTGCTACTACCATTTTAATAGATAAAGCCTAAAATGAAAGACCCTAAGGTCTGATTCAGCATTTCTTGCAGGAGACCCATTGCATGCTGAAAGGAAAGGTTGGTATCTGTCAAAGAGTTTTATGTGCCCAAAGTGTCAGCAGGGTTAGATGACATAAGTGGAAACTAAATTTAAGCATTACATCATAAGAACTATCTGTCAGACTCTCACTTATCCTGAGGCCCCATTACCATTTCTAGCAGCTTCTAAGAGCTTCCTTTTCCAAATTAACCTTTACAGCTTTCTAATAAGAGTTAATTTCTGCTCTTACATATACTAACTCTTGAGGATTTGGTCTCTGTGGCTGACACAAAGCTTTTCTGTTATATGAATAGAGAATATACCATTTTATCTCAATAAAGAAGTTTGGGGGTTTGTTTGTTTTGGGTTTGTTTGTTTTGGTTTGTTTGTTTTGGTTTCATTTGTTTTTTTCTTACCAAAATAAGAACTAATAGGAAGGATACCTCAAAAATGAGGACTTTAAATAAAGCTTTATAATTTTGGATTACCTCAGTGTCTTGAAACTTCTGTACAATTAAATTCTTCTACTCCAGCTTCCTAAAAGAAAGTGAGGATCAGAACTGCAGCTCCTGAGTGTGCTGATTTTGACGGAAGGACAAAAGCCACGGAGGAAGAGCCGGTTCCACTAGAGGGCACGGCTGTGCATGGAAAAACACACGAGGGAAGTGCTCGTGTGCGTGTCTGAAGTGTGTGTGTCTGAAACGAGCAGTGACTCTTCCACTGCTGCTCCTCTTGAAGTGAGCTGAGGGGATGCACTTTTCCTGTGCCTTTTGGGAGGAGGATCCCGTGGCCTTACAGAGAGCCAGGCAGGTTTAGTCTCTTCATTAGAAAACATCCTTCTATAGCTTGCATGACTAACCTTGATCTCAAGGAAATTAAAAAGTTGGATTAAGTGTGAGTGAATGCCATACATATCTGGAGTAGTGTTAAGTAGTAGAAGGAACTGCAAACGTGTAGTAAACTGCAGTGAGTGGGTGGGGTGTGACAACAGAGGAAGGCACCAAAGGAGGTAAACTCAGCGCCTGAGCTGGGAGAAAGAATTGCCTGATGTTTGTTCTGCCTGTTTTGCCTGAAGAGCATTGTAAGAAACACTGGTCAATGCCCTGTCCTCTCCTGCTTAGTGGACCAGAGTCTGTTCCTTTCAGAAAGAACAGTAGGACTAAAACACAATAGAATGCAAGGCCATAAATGTGGTAGATTTTGATGTTGGAAGTAGCTCTAGGAGGCCCAGAGCCAGGACTTTGTATGCTTGAAGAATCTGGATCAGGTCAAGCTGATGAAGAGGATCAGAAACGACCCTCAGGGGAGGAAGGAAGAGAAGAAGACCACCTAAAAGTTGAGCCAGAAGATTATCAGAAAGCTCTGCCACCTGACTCCACCTAGCTATGAATATGTATATGAGATGATGAAATTGTGTGCCTGAGGTGCAGAAACTACTTGTTTTGCACCTCTGGAGCGCAGCTGGTTTGTCCAGGATGAGCTGGCTGCCGTCCCAACGCTGTCACAAACACCTTGCTGCAATTTCCCTTTTGTTCCGAGATATTTCGGCCTCGGATGAAGCACTGGGGCCTTTTAGTGGAAGAAAATGCACATTTCCTCTGTGTCACTCCAGGTGCCCAATTTCTGCCCCCTGAAGTCAGAGCAGGGCTGCGGGAAGGGCAGTGACACCCAGAGGGACCTTCGGGAAGGACAGGCACACTAAGTGTCAGGCAATTAGCGCGGCCAAACCCAATTAGGGCACCGTTTTAGTTTTAGGCACACAGACATTAGTCACTCATTATCCGAGTGAACTCCGAAGGGAATTACAAGAGATTATCAGAATAAAATTGCCGTCCCTTTGTCGGTAATGGGGGAGTTTTCTAGATCTTTATTTGGGAGTAAACTGCTGCTTTCACTGACTTCCTCGTACATTAAATCTGCTTTTGATTTTTGGATTTTTTTTTTTCCCCCATCAACAAGATCTTAATCATCTGTCATTCTGGCCTTTCTGGTGACAAATATCATCCCATGAGTGAATGTAATTTTTTTTTTCTTTTTTCCTCATTAACTCCTCCCCTTGGTTGCTGATCTTGCTTAAGGCAATTTTTGCTGAAGCCTTCTGGCTGCCTGCCTGGCATTTGGCTAATAACTCTCTGCAATTGTCAACTTCATACTGTTTCAGCATTTCAAATCAAATCTCTTTCCTCAGTTTCTATGGGCCTGCTGTTTAGTAGTCCATTATGCATCGAATCTAATCCACTTATGCTGTAAGGAGTCTGCAGGCAGAGCTTTGCTTTTTTTTCCTTCTTTTTTTTTCCCCCCTTATCATCACGTATTTTATTTATTGAGCACAATTCAGTTTGAATGAAATGAAATAGTCATAATGGTTTCTGTGCTTCTGCAGAACTCACTTATCACAGTGCATTTTGTCAGTTTGATTTATTTTATCTGTCTATTTACAGTTGTTGTGACAACCCAGAGTTGCTTTACTAACTACAGTAAAAGTATCTTCTCCTTCTGGAAAGTGCTCCATACTTCAAATTACACAGCTTCAGGCTGGACCTGAGAATTGCACAGGCGAGTTTTGATTTCAAGTGTTGTCTGCTGGCTCTCTCTCAGTTTGCTTTTTCTTTTTTTAAGCCTGCTTTTCACTTGAGGAGCAGCTGTCGTGGCTGGTTATCGAGGTCCATTGCATAGACAAATACAGTGCATATGAAACAAGACAGAGGCACAGAGGTGAAATGCTGAGATTTAGGTGCCTGAAGTTATGGCACTTTGAGAGCAGTAAAAGTGGCTGTGCCCATTCTGCAGCATCTGAAAAGACCAACATTTCAGACCCAAATTGAAGACCCTCTGTTTGGTCATTCCCACCTGTGTATCCCGGCACACAGAATGGAAAAGCTGGATTGGACCTGTCTGGACTGCTGTGAGATCCAGGATTTGCCTCCTGGTGAGGGTTTCCCAGGGGTGAGGGAGTGTGAGTCCCCAAAGCTCTGACATGGGATGTGTGGGAGGAGGCTCGAAGAGCCTTCAACAACAGAAGTGTGGTCAACTGAGAAAGAGGACATGGGTTGCCTTCAGAGAAGCATCTGAAAGGCTGCCTTGGCCCAGCAGCAGAGCTGAGCAGCTTTTGTGGCAGAGGAAGATATCTAATTTGGATGGGACTCTTAATTTTCTTTTTTACAAGAATTATTTGATTTTAAATAGACCGTTCAGTTCCTTCACACTGTCAGATAGGCTGGAGAACAAACACTGGAAAACAAAGAATCCAGCTTTGTTTACTAGAATTTAGTGATTCTACTGAGTTCCCATGAGCTGAGTGTACATACACGTATTTATGCTGCCATTTCTGTCATTACCAGGATAGGAATGTATTACCTCCTTCCATTCATTCTCCTGTTTGAAAATCCTTTCCAACAGCTCGCACTTCACCTTTCCTCAGTACCACAAAGGAGAACAACTTGTTTCTCATTCTGTTCACAAATGAAACTTAGGCTCAAGAAAAATTGATCTTATTATGAATAAATCATTGCTTACAGAAATATAGACTAAAAGGCAGAAATCATTTGTGTTAAAGTACATATATGTCTTCTGCATATCAGATTCACACATTGCTTTATCCAAGGCAAAATCTGCTCTTTTAAGATCCCAAAGTAAGTTGTTCTGTGAACAATGGAACTAAGGAAATTTTTTTAATTATTTTTTTATCTCCCACATTCCTCAGTCCTTCCCATTGTCAGTGCTCCACTGCTTCTTCCAGCTCCTTCTCATGCCTTTTGCCAGCTTGGCTGGGGATCTGGCAACATATGCCAAGCTGAAATAAGTGTGTGCCAGTTGCCTCTCCATTATACCCGTGGGGATTGGCCAACTGGCTGCACTGAGACTGGGTTTTCCTTAGTGGTGGCAGGAATTTCAATTCACCAAAATGTCTGGGAGTTTGCTGTCTGTGAGAGCTGTGAGTCTCCCTGAAGTTTGAAGGAGCTCAGTGGAGCTCCTTGTGTTCTTCCTTGAGAAAACAGGTTCAAAGTAACTGTCATATAACACATCTCTAAAAAAAATAACGAATCTCCAAGTCCATCAAAGTTAATAAAATTATCAGAACTATCAGATGTAACTTAAATTACTCAGGGCAACACGATGCCTTTTAATTTTGCAGTGTCATCATTGCAAAGTTGTGGGACCTGTTCAAGTCAGTGAGGTTACATGAGTGTAACTCAGTGGAATACTTCCAAATTCTAAACCATTACTATGCTGTCTTTTCCACATGTAGTGAAGGATGACTCCTGATGCAGCAAAGCAAAATGCTCAAAATATGAAGTGGCAGCCGTATGTCTTCAAGGACTTTTGCAGCTTCATGAGGTTAAAAACATAGATGTTGGATGGTCAGATCCAAAGGTATAAAAGCACAAGGCAGAGTCCCCCATTTTTCTTAACAAACCACTTTTCATTACAGACACAATTTTGACCTGAAGTGCCAAAGCAGTGCAGGTTTGAGTCTGAGGCCACCTTGCTTCTGGAGTGCCTTTGTGTCCATGTGTCAAGGGATTTCAAGGCCCCACATTCCAGACATTGCAGAAGGATTTCTCCCTGCCTCAGTGACCTGGAAGTTCCAAAGCTCAGAGGCCTCAGGATGGAAACTCTCCTTGTCTTTCCCAGTGCACAGGAGTCATCAAACAGAGACTCATCAGCCTGCAGTGTCTGACAGGTGAACGAGGTTCCTGCTGAGCCATCTCAGTGGAGAGCTGCGTTCTGCCATCACTTATGTTCTGTCAAATTGGCATTTATCATTTGAAACCTGTTTTTCAAGAATTTTTCCAGCCAGCTCTTGCAAACAAGGAAAAGAGTGGGGTTGAATATTAATAATCCTTGGTTTGCTTATTTGTTGTAGTGCCTTCGTTTAAGAAATTGATTTTTCATTTTCTTCTTTACATGCAGCTTACAGCTTGGTTAAGTTCATTCCATTTATCAACTGTTAAAGTTATTTGGTGGAAGAAACAGTATTCACAGATGAACAAACTCACTTTATTGGTTGTAAACTGTAGCAGTTATCTGTAGTGTACTGAAACAGGACGCCTTGTAGATGATGGGGAAATGATGCTTTGTCTTGCTTAAAGATTGCTTTCATCAAAGCAATCTCGAGTTTAAAGGTGCAGTAACTGTTAAAAATGCTTTTCAGGGACATATTGGAGCTGAAGTAACAGATGCCTGCTGATTTCTGGGATTAAAGAGGTTTAATAGTGTATTTCTGTGATGGATTAACTGAAACTAAGGTCCAAACTCCTACCCAGCCACTCTCTTACTCCTCAGTGGAGCAAAAGGAGAAAACAGGAAGAGCAACAGGCACAGGAAAGTTTATGGGTCAAGATAAAGTCAGGAAGATTAATTACCAGTTACTGGTGTGGGCAAAATAGACTCAACCTGGTGAAAACTGCTTGAATTTATTGGCAATTAAAACATGGCATAGGTTAAGGTGTGGGTGGTGAGGAACAAAGAGAAAGTTCCAACATCTTTCCTCCCATGTTGCCGTGCTGAGGTTCAGTGTTTGTGCCTAGCCCCCCCGCCCTGGCTGGGGGGCACCAGTGAGGATGGCTCTGTGTGTTCCTGGCAGTGTACAGAGATTGCTCCTTGCTTTCATCAAATCATGGAATCACAGAATACCTGGAGCTGGAAGGGACCTTCAGAGGTCATCTAGTCCAACTCTCCTGCAATAAAGGGACAGCTTCAAATAGATGAGTTTGCTCAGAGCCCTGTCCAGCCTGACCTTGAGTGTTTCCATCTGCCACTTCTCTGGGCAACTCTGAGGGTATCTCACCACCACCAGTAAAGACTTTCTTCCTTGTACCTAATCTAAATCTATTTTATCTTAAAAACTTTACCCTTTGTGTTATGCCAACAGGCCCTGCTAAAAAGGTGCTCCAGCCCTCTGGTCATTCTTGTAGCCCTCCTCTGGACCCTCTCCAACAGCTCCATGTCCTCCCTGTGCTGAGGACACCAGTTTGTTTCCTTTGCAAGTTTAAAACCCCCTGATTTGTCCCTGTGTAAAGGATCCCTTTCCCTCCCACATGTAGAATTCCTTGAGGAGTTCAGGGAGATTTTGCTGTCACAGTCATAACAATCACTGTCTTCAGGGAGAACTGTGGTAGCGAAAACATCAGAGCAACACCTGCTTCTCACAGACTCACACTGTGCTTGTTCCCCAGCCCACCTTGCTGTTGGACACTCATCATACCCTGGTTTTGTACATGCAAGTGGAGTTAATGTACTTCCAAATTTCCCAGCTCAGCAGGGGTTGCAGGAAAATGCTGTGGCCTTTCTGGGCACAAATGAGCTGTTCAACGTGCCGTTGTTGTGGTGGCACCCAAGAGGTCACATGCTCTGGCCACCCAGGCATCCCCACCTCATCATTGACATCCTGCTTGTCCTGCTCAAAAGAAAGAACAGGGATGAAAAGGAATTTGAGCCTGGGCAGGTGGGGATTAACTAAACCTGAACTTTCTAACTAAATGAAGAAAGATTGTCACTGGCATCTGAAACGAAATGATTCCCTCTTCTTTTGAAAACTGTGCAATTTGTAATGCCTATTTCTCATTAAATTCATCTTTGCTAATAAGATCTATAATTCCAAAGCAGGAAGGCATAACGAGATTGGCTGATTATGCTGCAGGGAGCATAGAGAAGCATTTCTAACTGAAGAGAGAATGCAGCTCTCTGGTGATGGCGCTAGCACGCTTGGAACTGCTCAACTACTGTTTATAAACATCTTTATTTTGAAACAATTGTGTTTTGAGAGATTAAACTAGTTTGGAATACTCAGCAGCTTTTATTATAGCTGCAGTTTTGCTTTCTTTCTGGTATTAATTCCTCCCTCTAGCAGAAGTATCACAATTTAGTGACAGAGACTCTCTGTGGAATATCTGTGGAACAACTCTGCCTCGAGCTGTGGACCAAATCCTGCACCTGTTTGACACTGTAAGTGTTTCAGTATAGTGGTTTATCTGGATAAGAAAGGCATTGCTCCATCTCCTGGCTAAGTGAGTGACCTGAAACAAAAGTCTCATTTCTCTCTATCTTAATTTCTTACTGTGTAAACGTGTAAAATTGAGATTATGTTACAGATCTTCAGCCTCTCTCACTTAGGATTCCCAGAATGTATGCTTTGAGTTGAAGATTGGGATAAAGAGGAGCATCTTGTGAGGCAGAAGCTGTCCTCAGTTCTGCACTGCAGTCCAGCTGCTGGAGAGCTGGCAACCTGCTTCCCTCACCCTGCTCCTTGAGGTGAACAGCCCTTGCAAGTTCTCTTCCTGCCCATCTCCTTAGCAACGTGCTGACATTCCAGTGAGACTGTCACATCCACAGCCCATCTGAGGGCTGCTGTCTTTCCTGTTCCCAGCATTGCCTCATTTATTCTCTCTTCCCCCTTATTGCTGTGTGGAGCTCTTTGCATGGACAAAGAAGCTGTCCTTGCATGGTCAAAGAAGCTGTCCGTGTCGTTTTGGAGGGCTGGCTGGTGTGATGATGAACTCCACCAGATGGCTGTGCTTGGGTGGTGGGAGATGCCAAGGCATATGGAACTCCACAATCAATGGACTGCCCAATAAGCAGAATTTTGAGAGCCTGTCAGCTCCACGTTGGGGAGGAGTTAATGACACCAGGCCCCACTGGGTAGGGTCGTGTCTCAGATCAAAGAGAGCAGGAATCTCAAGCACTCCCATGTTTCATTTGCCACTGCCTGCTACAGTTAAGACTGCTTGGGTAGTTTCAAGAAAAGAAACCAAAGGCAACCTGGGAATTGTTGAAAAAGAAAAGGGAATATCTGGGGCATTGCCTCTCTCCAATCTAAAGGTAAAATACTTTCCTCTGCCAGCTGTGTTACCAATATTGCTCTTTATTCCTGTGAGCTGGCAGGGAGATACAGGAGGATCAGCTGGTGTGGATGGTTCAGAGCAGGGCCATTGGTGTCAGACCCTGTACAGAGGGGACACAGGAGAGTTTTCAGCTGATGATCTCTCACCCTACACAGCAAACAGAAAGAAAGGATGAGAAGGAAGTAGTACATTTATTACCAGCTAAGGTGTGGCTGCAGGTGACATGATATTTTTACAATACAGAGGGGATTTTTAAATTAAAAATTCAGGTTAGGTTATCCTAGGAGGATTGTAAGAAGGAAGATGAGAGTGAAAAGCGAGAACAGGATTAGGAGTTGGGGGGAAAAAAGATAAAGTGTGTGAGTTAAGGATCTTACAAAGAACAGAGTAACAATATCCACAGCAGAAACTCCAGTGAAGAGCGTGACTTTTGGAATTCCCCACTACAGCATCTCCTGAGGGTGTTTCCTGTTTGCATCTGAGGAGGAGTTTGTACAGCTAACTGTGAGAGAGGGCAGGATCAGAAAAGAGAACATAACCATGACCCAGAAATATTAATATATTCATAAAATAAAGCCAAAGGAAAGGCCCAATCCCATAAACAATTAGAGGAACAAGAAGGAAAAATAATATAAAACAGCTTTGGAGGAGATGAACTTGCTATTGCCAGTGTATTAGGGATTCTTTCCTTTTATTTTATCTGCCTCTTCCTCCCTACACCAGTCTCAAATCCATTTTTTTCTTCAATTTCTTTGACCTGGTTTTAATTAATTTCTTTCTAAGAGGTGCATTCATTTATTCAGGTTGCATCACTAAGAGCAGTTGTTAAAGCTGATATTGAAGCCTTTAACACAAAAGACTGTGTGTGTCTTCAAAAACTGACATGGAGGAGGAGGGAAATCATAGCACATCTTTCAGAGAGGAGGAAATATGAAGAAGTCTGCCCATGGTAGAGCCAGGCTGGGGAGTGATATTGGACCACCTTGGTACTTCTGAGTGTCCCATTAAATATCTATTTCACCAGCCATTCTTTCAACTGTTAGAGCTGGAGAAGGCATGGGCAAAGCTCTGAAAACAGACAGGATCACAGGAGAAAATGGTTCAAGTCTCCTGGAAGGATATCTCTGTAGACAAGAGAAGCTCTGGTGGTGGGAGCTCGTGGTTGATCACAGCCATCCTTAAAGAACAGGCTGGAGAGCAGCCACTGTGATGGAGCTCCATCAGCTTATGTAACTCCCCATAAACCAGGGATAGAGTACTACATCCAAGGCCTGAAAGTGTTCACTGAGACCTGATTATTCTGCTTTTTGCAAGCAAAATAAATGTCTTTTGTCATGAGATACAAATCCTGATTTCCATGGGTTTATTCCGTCTTTTATTTTATTACAGTTTACAAAACTCTCCAGATTTTCTTATAGATTAAGATTCCATGCATCATTTTCTGCATAGAGTGATGCTACTCAGCTGGCTTTGACTCTGTGTCAAGATTTTCTGAGAAAATATTACATGTCAAAAAGCTCTCGAAAGTCAAGACACTAAAGATGTTTTGTAATCTCTTCATGTGTGGAAAATGTATTTGATGAAATCAAATAGAGCTACTTTTTGAAACATAAATTCTTTTTAGCCCAAGTTAAAGTTTCACCATCTGTTACAGCTCCATAAAATTCTCATAAAATATCCACGATGACGAATTACTTCATATACATAATGGACTTGTGATTTCTCTCTCTGAACTTGTCTTTTTAGAGATCCTAAATGAATTGCTGGGCTTGCTGCAAAACAAAGTGCTCGTGCAATGTAAATCCAAAGACCCCAGTTAGGGGCAGCTCTTTGTAAGTGCCACGAGTCTTTAAAATGCAATACAGTGAGCACTGCAATTCTGAAATGACTTCCCCTCTGTAGGGGCTTATTAACTAATTATATATTAATATTAGCAGGATGATCAAGTTTTATGTAGCTTTCCAGCTTCCTGAAGATACATTTGATTGACATAATTGGGCTTTTAGTTACAGAACAGCATCTGGTTCCCATCTTAATTCTATCAGTGTAAATCCTGAGAAATGCATATTTTTCCAGTTTAGACACTTGCCTATGAAAATGTTCCATAATCCAGAGGCCCTGTAATGTTCAGTTTTAGTCCAGAACATGTAAGAGCTTTTACTATTATGGCTGTGTGGAAGGTACTTCTTGTTGTTAAAAAGTAATGGGCAGACAAGAAGGGAAATGGACAAAAGTGTCATTGGTTTTTAGAGGTGTGAAATACTGCACAAAGTATTATACAGGAGCAGTGTGGGCAAGAAAGTATGGGGTAAAACACAACTATGTATTTCTTTTTCAAAGTTCTGTTGTCACTGTGTGTACTCTGAAACAGCATTTTAACGTAACTCCACCTTCTTTTTCCCTCACTGAAACCCATAATTTTAAAGTGAGATCAGTCTGGTAATAATGCATATTTAACCCGGAGCAAAAAAGTGGAGCTAATAAATAAAATGCAATGTAGTGATCAGCAGTTTCATTGGCAGCAGTCCTTAGGGAATGCTTTCACAAGAACTAGTCCTGTGTCCAGGTGCTGTTGCATTTTAATTCAGTTTAACATTTTAATTCAGTTTAACATGCCAATTCAAATGCCCTTTATGGACACTTTAACAAGTGTTGTGTTTATAATGCAGTTTGCTCTTTTTGAGGTTTTTCCCTATACACACTGCTCTGATGCACTGGCTGAAATCTTCATTTATTGCAGAAACTAAAAAGAGGCTGCAATCCTCAGATTTATTTTTGGAAAACTACTTGTTGGATGATTTCATAAAAGGCATTTCTGCTGTCTTCATGCCAGAGGCGGGCCAAGTTGATGCAAATGGTAATTTGAGTGCTAGATGAGTTAATAACAAGGGGATGGGCTCAACTTAGAGCAAAATAACTGGAAGACATCAGTAATACAACAATCCACAAAAAAGAAATTGCAGTTACGACTGCGTTCTTGCCTGAAGAACTTAAATGCAGTTAATATTTTATAGATAGAATTATTCTTTATTCTGCCCATTATAATTGGAAAACACAAACAAATCTCAGTGATCTAAAAAGTACCTATTTAAATCGACGAGCTGACTTTTGCTTGGGTTCCAGAAAGTGCTTCCCACCTGGTGTATAATCACCTGCAGACACTGCAGGTCAGCCTGTCTCACACAGCCCCCCTGAGGCACCCAAAAATGAAGGCAGAGCAAAATGTCCCGCCCAGGCCTGGGGCAGCTGCTTCCAAGGCTGCCTTTGTGCTGCAGAACAAGACGTGTGTGATTTCCCCACGCTTTTGGAGTGGTATGAATGACCCAGTCCTGAAGCTCTCCTTAGGTGTGATTGATGGGAGTAGAGTTTTGCTTAAAGATCTTCGTTCCTTAGTCAAACATCAAATGTTAGATGTTAAGATGCGGATAGCTGAACTCCCAGAATGGCCAGAAATTACATATCTGTGCTGGAATGCTTATTTTAAATGTGTATTTTTGTTTATTTTCCCTCCTTAAAATCAGCACAAAATACCACTCTCTTCAACAACTTAACCAAGACAAGAATTAATTGAGAATATTTAGGCCAACTCAAGGAGTAGTAGAGGCATATGTTCACCAATTAGAAAATGAGGTTTTAGTTCAGGCATTGAGTACCTGCTTGCTGACAGGAATAGAGAGATCTCAGAGGTGCATAAGTAATACTCTTTGTAGCTCCTGAAGTATCACCACGTCACTGTGATCAGACATCACAAGGCTGTAGGCCTTCCTGAAGGATATTAAGTATTTTTCTAAACCAAGTAGCATAAGTCTTTATCGCTCCTCATTCCAGAGAGGATAACAGTATTAAATTGGACTGTTGGACTGAGAGGTTGTGATGCAATAATTGTTTCTGTTTGTTTCTGTGAAGGAATTTGTTTGGAGAAACTCTGGGAACAAAGGTATGTCAGAATGTGCAATAAATGCTTCATTGCCTCAGTGGTGGTTTGGACACACCACTACAGAACCCTTCCATATGACTGGGATTGATGGAGATGAACCCCAAATCCTGCCTAGGCCTTCTGGGTGGTCCCATCTGAGACCCTCCATCAAGGTGGCAAGTGGGCAGTGAGCTGTTCTGCAGAGGGGTGGCCTGTGGCTGGCAGAGCAGCACAGACATCCCTGGCAGCTATATTAGCCACTCTTATGTGCTGGTGTCACAAGCCTGTGGTCCTTCTGGGTGTTCAGAGGTGTAGATCCTGTTGGCTGACAGAGCTCCCAGTCATGGGATTATTTAGCTTAAAAATCTATTTGTTGAATTTTTAATGGAATGGAACTAAGATGAACAACCCCAGCTTTTTCTGAAGAGCCTACATACTCAGGCAAATAACACATCATTTTCAAATTAATGAAGTTACTACCCAGACCTCAAACATTCTCATCATGGGTACAGAATCGTTGCCAAAAACCATCAAATAAACCCATTTCTGAGTCCCACTTCCTTGAGGTTTCCAAATTATCAGTGATATGTACTTATCTGATGTCAAAAATAGCTCCAACAAACTACTTTGCAACAAAACAATGCGGGAAGATAATTCCCCACAGTTATAATAAAGTCAAAGAGAACTGAAAACAGCTTTGCATCAGAGCCTGTGTCTTCTGAATGCCAAACTTTCCTTCATCTTACCTTCCCACTCTCCCACTCTCCTATTCAAGAAGGTGACCAGCTTTGGTGAGCCATGAGAGAAGAAGCTGTCATCCTCCAGCACTCTTGAGACCAGAGATTTCCCTTGGACTCAGTGCAAGGATTAGTCAGAGAAGGAAAGCCACCTTCAGATTTCCTTGCTGCCTGTCCAGGCAAAGGCCTGAGTATCTGGAACCTGAGCTGGTTAATTCAGAAATAGCCTGAGTATCCATGGCAGGAATCTGCACTGGGGTGCCCACATGGAAAGCAGGCATTGCAGTGACAGCTTCCCAGTGTTACATTGCCAGTGGAGATGTGTCAACAAAGCAGGAACTGGGAGGAGGGAATGCAAAATGTGGACTGCATTTCCCCCCAACCTTCCCCAGTTTGTTCCATTTATTCCTTGCTGCTGTTTCTCTGAGTTGTGACATGGTTTATTTTGTCCAGTTGCAGGTTCTTCTATTATTTTCTGTGATCAAGGAGTTCATTGAACCCTTTTGTTATGGCGACAGATTGTGTTGAGAAGTTCCTTTAGGGTAGTATCACAATAATCTTGCCATATGACCTTCCTCTAATGCTGTGCTTGCTTGTGTCCTAAATGTCCATACATAGTAGCCTATTCCTGCTGACTGAAATAATGAGAAGCTCCCTTGCTATGAGATATTGCACTTGGTTTTTCATACCATCAGCTTTGGTCCCTTTTCCACACACCCAGCATAAAGTACTGTGTTGATTGGTTTTTTTTTTTAAAAAGTATAGATATGTAGAATTCTCTGCTCTTTCCACTCCCCAAAGATTAAGCTCTGCAGCAACTAAAATTCCAGGATCTTGTGGGTCTTATCTTTGGTGTAAATTCCTTGCCATGTAACCTAAATAATGTTCCTGATATGCTTTGAGGAATCTGAGCATGCATTTGTATGTTCACTTTAGGGGAGCCAAGAGCAGAGCTCCAAGGTTTCAATATGATTTAGGTTTTATGTCACTGATTTTTCTTTCAACTGAGCTACTCCTAATTTCACAGAGCAGGGAATCAGGTCTGGAAGCTCAGGACTGCTTCCAAATACTGTGGCTTTATGTTGCATAAACCATAAAAGACATAGAGTAAATACTGCATCAAAGTGCTGATGTTTTAGGATGGAACTGCAATGCAGAGTAATCCTTTCCATGTGGTTTTTATTTTACCTCTGTTTTTTGTTTGTGATAAAACAATTGCTGCATTTTCAGTTAATGCAATCTAAAAAAATCTCTTTCTTGACCAAACTGTGTACTGTTCTTCCTAAGTGAGTGGACAGTATCTGTGAGCCTGTCTCCCTTGCATAAACATGATACTGGGCTCAACTTTCATTATGCAGATGCCAATTTACACCACTCTGACAATGTTAAGGATCTTAGATATTTAAATCAAATCTATAAATATTAGAGGACTTAAGTTATAGTCTGTGCAGGTGTAGTGAGTCTTATATATATAAATTAGCTATAATAATACACTTCGTTGATGTCCATCACCATGGCCTATTAAAATAAAGCCTTACATGTCTTCTGCCAAAGAATTTGGCTTGTTTTGTTCTTAAAAGAAAGAAACAACAGAAAAATATCTGCACCTAATTTTCACTGGTCGTTTCTCTAACTGCTGTGTAGATTCCTTGATATCACTGTTTCTCTATAGCAGTTTTTTTCTTAGTCTGGCACATGAACTGATAAGAAAGTGCTGATAAGAAAGCACTGAGACTGCACTGGCCATTTCACAGTCAGGTGATTATTTATCACTGTCAAGATGTTTGGGAGAAATGGCATCTTGTGTTGAAAACACTATCTCGTCTGCATTACTTGATCCAGCCCCTTCTCTGTGCTCCCTGCATGGTCACCTGCCTTCCACAGCACTCCCACCCCTCGGGCCTTTCCAGGGCTTGCCTTTCCCCTGTGCATCACCCTTTATAAGCAGGTTTCCCCACCTGGTTTCACTGACTGCTCTAAACCATGGATTAAAACACCCAGTAAGCTTTTGGAAGCAATCTCAGTCCCAGCAGATGAGCCATACTGCTGGAAAAGCTTTGCTAGTCACTGATGGGCAAGGATTGTGTTCTGGCTGCAGTGTGTTTCCAATTTTCCTCCTTGTGCAAGTGCACAAATGCCTTTTGTGCCTTCTGGAGGTTTTTGGATAGCCTCCCAAGGAATAGTCTTTGGGCAAACCTGTTAAATTTAACAGTAACCCAACCAACAGGAAAAACACAATAATTGAATTAAGATGAAAAGAATTGTTTTGTAGAATTATTTTTTTTCTTTTAGGTATAATATCAGTATTTACTCAGCAAATCACTCTATAATGTTTTTGGTTCTACCTAGTGCATCAAAGCCTCCTTTACTTTTCCCTTCCCAGGTAATTGCAGGAAAATAGGCACCTCTATGAAACAGGCCCAAAGAATGTGCCTGTAGTCAGAGCAGTTTCCTAAGGGTAAGACCTGTTTCATCCTAATGATTTCAGCAAGTGTATTCCTGGAAAAATGTTCTTTCAACTAGCAGAACAGGATAATTCTTCCTGATGTCTCTAATTCCAGCCACTCTCATCACCAATCCACTTGGACAAGAAGTCCTGCATCTGTGATGGTGGATTCAATTCTTTTGTGTGTGCCATGACTTTGAGGAGGACTTGGACTCCCAGATCATCCAGTCAGTGCAGTCACAAGTGCCACGCTGCTCACACAGCCCTGCTGGAGGGGACCTGATTTGCCATTCTGTGTTTGTGAGTGAAACACAGTGAGTCACAGCAGCTGCTGTGCACTCATTATGGATTATTGACAGACTCATTGGCACATATCTGAAAGGTCTTTCCCCCCACCCCCCTGCAGAAGATGTGAAGAATTTGGGGGATTATTATTGTTTATTTACAGCTGAGTGTGTTTCAGCACTGACCTGGCAAAGTGTATCAGGCATACCTGTATATGTGACTTCCTTGTGACACAGCTCATACCAGCTTATTTCTGTGTCTCAATTTCTCTGCTCTGTGTGGCTCATTTATATAATGCTGTGGTGTTTGGCATGCGTAGCAGCTTTTCTTCTCCTGTTCAATTGAGGTTAACAGTACTCCCATTTATGCTGTAAATTACAGTCCCTTCTGCAGCATTCTTGTGTGCCCGGAACAGATGGGAACTTGCTTTCAAAACTAGTACAAATTGTTTGTTTACATTGGATTTCCATGCCTTTCTCTCAGTAATAGTAGTACTTCCAGACTTTCAGTTCTGTGCTGCAGACTGTTTCCAGCCCTCCTCTCTCTGCTTCCGAGGAACCAACGTGCTGAGACTGATCATTCTGAGGGTCTGCTCTGCAAAGGTGGGATAGGGAAGTGTTTTGAAAGGGTGTTGAGGAATCTCCATTTCATGTCCAGGAACTTGTGGTTGTATAACATACAGAGATGCAGTCACTTGCTCTGACCCGTTGCTACAGGACTAAGATGATGGCAGTGTGATTTCTGCTGGCTGTTGGTTCATCTCTTTCTCCCCCAGTTCTGTTGGGAGTGTATTTAATGCATCCATCTGCTCTGCATCCACTCATCCCCATGACCCAAGCACGAATAGTTAGAAATAGTGAAGTAGAAAATTCCCAGCCAATAAAAGATCTGAGGAAGTGCAATGACTTTTCAGAAGTACCTTCTGGTCTAAATATTATGAGGTTGTTTGCATTCCCTGTTTTTGACCCCCTGATTGTGTCAGGGGGTGGTTATTTGGAGGACCAAGGGCTGATGTCCTGTAGCAGGTTTTGTTTTCCCATGTGGAAAACCCCTTCCATCTTTGTTCATATGCCTGCTTTCCTATTCTTGCACCCTGTTCTAGTCCCTGCCATAAGAGATGGAGAGAAATCTTACATCTCACTTGCCATTCACAGCATAGAAATCAGAAAGGACATTAGACAAGATGAAGAGAGTGCTTATAAAAGCAGTCCATAGCCAATAAGTTGAGTAACTTTCCTTAATCTAAATTGTATTTGGAACTATTCCGAAGAGTAAAAGGTGAGAGAAAAGTGTCTCATCATTTTTCAGCCTCTCTGGCCATTGGATTTTTGTAGGTTCCAGAAGTTGGGAAAGTCAACAATACATAGCTGGCTGCCTGCAGAAAATTCAACAATCAATTGTTCTGCCTTCTGGAAACAAAGCCAAGAGAAACAAGTTCCTTTGGGAAGAGTTCCTGCTCTCTTCATCAACATGTATTTCATCCAAACAAGCCAAGCTCCCCTGACTTGCCTGCTGGCCTATGAGCTGCTGTGTTACAATAGGATAGAATTGCAAGCAGAGGAAAGATTGTCCTAGTGAATACACATAATTGCTATAAAAAGAGAAAATGAAAGTGAAATCACAGGATTTAAGTTCTACATGCATTTCTGACATGGACTTTGTGGCAAAACTGCATAACTTTGTCTCAGAGTTTCTGTGGCATCTGCAAATGTGAATTTACTTTGCTGCTTGAATCTGTATTAAATGACAAACTTCATTTTGTACTGCAAGCATTAATTGAGTATGTATCAGCTTCACCTTTATGGAAGCAGGCTGAGAATGCCAGGATAAATGTTTGTGCCTTGGAGAAAGCCATCAGTGGCAGTTTGTTTAACCTTGAGGATTAATTTTTCAAATAAGAGTAGACAAAATACAAGCTATTGCTACAGCAAAAACAAGTTGTGAAGTTCATATTTTAAGTAGGTTGATGGCCAAGAATAACCATGCAAGAAAGTGGTGAGGAAGGGTCAGGGAGGCTACTTGATTTAAGGACAGAAATTTAGGGATTGAAAAGGCCTTTTAAGAGGTGTTGGATCCTGATGAATAACTAACTGCTCGGGAAGACAGTGGAGAGACAGAGTTTTGCTTTCTGCTGAGCAGAGTTGCCCACTTTGATTTATTCACCCCTGTTGAGTGATTCATGCCTGTAGACATTGCCTTCTTCTCGAACAAGTAGAAAAGAAGTGTGCCCAGATTTCATGAGGAGGGCAGGGCTGTGGCTCCTGACTCAGCAGGCCAGTTCCCTTTGCAAGGCAGCAACTGGAATAACTCCTGTTTTGGGGAGCCTTTGCACCTGCCTTGCTCTCCTGTGAGCTCCTGAAGACAGGCAGCTGCCTTCTCATGCTGTGCAAGCCATGCTCCTCTCCCTCTTTCCCCAAGGCTTGTTCACTTGCAGCTTGCAGGAACATAATTCCTCTGTGTTTCTATGACAATAAAGATTGTCTTTCAAATCAAATGAGCAAAACAAGTTAAGACAAGTTTTTGTCAGTTGCCAACTAGATTTTCCCCACAGTCACAGGCACTCTCTGTCAGCCCAGACACCACCGTGGGTGGCTCTGCTGCTCTGAGTTCCATGGAATAAAACACTGCTAAAGGTTTAGTTATTTTCTCCCTGGAGAGAACAGGACATGAGAAGACAGACTTTGCATGCTGGCACTGTGTGTTCTGTATTTCATAGAAACTCAAACATTGCATGGATTGCTGAGCAGGCTGGTCTGGTGGAAGGTGTCCCTGCCTGTGGCAGAGGGGTTGGAGCTGGGAGGTCTTTGAGGTCCCTTCCAACCCAAATCATTCTGTGATTCTATGACTCTCTGCTACCTGAGCAGTTTGGGGAGCAGAGCACTTTTTAAAACTTCTCTGTATCTTAAAAAAGACAGCATTGTCTTCCAGTAGACAGAAAGGAGGTGTGTAGGAATGTTCTCATAATGTAGGGCCTCTCACATTTCCAGGTGATCAGCCACATGTTAATAGAGAAGATACTTTCTGTCACAGTCTCATGCCATCCATGTGTCAACCACGGCAACGGGTGATGTGGTAAATTAAGACTAGAACACAAATAAATGCATTTATCTCTTTTCTCTAAAGCAGTTCCTAAAAAGCTTGTCTAAAAGTGTTATGTAAAGCATATCTATCTCATTTATCTAAAGCAAGACAAGTAGGGATTATTTTTTTCTCCATTTGTGAAACACCAACAATAGTCTTCAGGACCCAGCAGGTTTTATTCTCCTCCCATCTTTTTTCCAAGCTGCACATACATTGATGCCTGCTTTTTCTTTCCCCTGCATTTTTTTCCCAGCCATCTGACTTTATTGTCTCCATTAAGTATGCTGTGGCCTGGTTTCTATTTTTCCTGCTCTGATTTTCTTATCTTCTCTCTCCTGCCTCCCTCTCTGAGAATGAATTCTTGAAAGATTATTGCCAGGGAGTATGACCTAGAATGGTGCTTAGTTTATCAGTTACTACACTACAGGCATGATCAAATCCAGTAAAATACAAATGCAATTGTCCAAAATATTTGTAATTCTTAAGCTATCTCTGAAAAAATTTAATTGGATGAATCAGTTCAGAAACTGGTGAGTAAAATTTTATTCCCATGTCAGTTTGAGTGTGGGCAAAAGCAGAGTGACCATGTGTGTGCCTCACCTGTGACTCATTAAATTGAGCAGAGAGCCCTCCTCATAACTTAAGCAAGTTTTACTCATTTAACTCAGTCAGAATACCTTGTTTTTACCTGAAATTAGTTCTACCCCTCAGATGATCCAAATATCTGAAAAAACCAAGCTAATTTGGTGTGCTTTAGGGCAGTTGATTCATTAATTCTATTGTATGGTCATGATACACAGTCTTTCTTTTCAGGCCATAACTTTGTTATAGGTGGGACTGATTTATTGGCAGACCACAGAATTACTGCTGTGCTCTGTTTTACAGAACATGTCATAAATAATACACCCTGAAATGCCCCTCACAGGCAGAGAGGACTATAAATTACAGGAAGTCTTTGTGTAAAGACATTCTACAGTGAACTAATTAAGGCATTCAGGCAGAAAGCTGATAACACAAAGGAAAAAAATTAAAAGATATAGCACAAGGAGAAAATCTATGCTTTTGATTGAGATTTGAAAAGAGAGAATGAATTGATGAAGCAGAAAGCAAGAGGCAATCTGTTTCAGATGGCAGGTTACAGATGAGAAGGTGTTTACAGCGAGCGCAGGAAGTGTGAAGGAACAGAAAGAAGCCTGGCTCTAAATTGCAAAATAACCAGAAGAGGCAAGAGAAATGTGTCGAACTAGAGAAAACCCATGGGTTTGGAAAGCAAGAACAAGAGAAGGTGTGTGGCTGGATCATGTTACTGCATGGAAGGCTGAGATGAGCCAGGCTTGAAGAATGAAAGCAGTAGTGAAGACGAGAAGAGACGGTGGGAATGAGAATGTCAAGGGGTGATTGCAAAAGAGGTGCCATTTGAAGGTGTTGGGGGGCAAAGAGACACAGGTTTGTTCACTGGAAATGGAATCCTGTCCTGTGCTCTGCTGCTGCTTGTCAACAGCACAGTCTGTCCTCACAAATATCTTTCTAGGAACAAAGGGGACAGAGTAGAATATTTTCTTATTGCTTAGAAACATCCTGTCTGGGGAGATGGAGCAGAATGTGCCTGAGTCCCTGTATGTAAAGTGGAATTTTCTGCCAGCAATAACCAGGCTGTAGGTAGCTTGCATTTCATGCTGCACTTGTAGCACACAGTGGAACACTCCTCCTCCACTGGGGCAGTGAAGTGCCTGAATGAACATCTGGGTGGGTGAGGTGGTATCTTTTTCATGTCTCAGAATGTCACCCAGGAAATGACCAGAGTTCAGGGGCAGGATGCCTGGAAGAGGAAGGGAGTAGCTTGCAAGGTTCAGGTTTCTTCACTAAGGAAGGGAAAGCTCTCTCCAGCAGGTTAGCATGGTGGTTGCACTCCACTCCAAGTCATGCCATGATCACAACATCATAGAATGGTTTGGGTTTGAGGGGACCTTATAGAGCATGTAGTTCCAAACCCCCTCCCGTGGGCAGGGACACCCTCCACTAGACCAGGTTGCTCAATGGCCCATCAAGCCTGGCCTTGAGCACTTCCAGGCATGAGATACCCACAATTTCTCTGGGCAAACTGTTCCAGTGCCTCATCACTCATAGTAAAGAATTTCTTCCTTATATCCAATATAAACCTACTATCTTTTCTTTGTTTTCCCTGCAAAGATCTTATTTGCAGCAGAAATAAGATTTCCAAATTTCAAAAAAAATTTTTCCAACATTTTTTTCAACAATTATTTAAATTTTGTATTTAGAAATTTTTTTATTACTGAATATCTGAGTATTTTTTCCTAAATTGCAGGGAACATGTTAAAAAGAGAAGGGTCATTGTAACACAGATTAATTTGAGTATTTCTTGGCAGTGGTATTCCTGATGCCAATAAAAGAAGATTCACTTGCAAAAGTCAGAGGAGTAAAAATGTAGCATCAACACCTGTTGTTCTGAGAACTGCAATTCCCCTTACACTAGAGCAACAAGGGAAGTAGAAATACAACTTCTATTTGCAAACTTTTCATAACTCCCAAAAGCAAAAAAACCCAGTAAATCAAATGTGTTTCATAGTTCCTACTGCAGCCAGCAGTCTGTTTGCCTATAAACTAGTAAATGGATAGCAAGAATAGTTCTTCTATCACATTACTCAATGGTAAAGGTAATTTGTTCAGGTTCCCATAATAAATATTCACGCTTTTATGGGTTCCTTTATCTGCAAAACCTGGTTAGGTGTGCAGTCAGCCTTTTTCATTTGTTTCATTTTCTTGGGAGATATACTTTGTAGCTTGGCAGATGAGTCGTTGTGGCCTCTATCAGCCTAACACCTTGTTAAGCCAGTGGCTAAAAAATAGATCCATAAGGCTCTCACCCTGCACATTTGGAGGTTTTCAGCAGAACTGATTAGCAGATGGCTCATTCACCAACCTTACACAGGGAGAGTTTTTCTTCAGGTGAATCTTCCATTGTCAGACTTTTTTGTACACCGAAGTTCTGATCCGTTTGGTCAGTGGAAGCCTTTACACTGAAATTGTGCATGAGTTTTGGGTGAGGCACTGGCAAATTAGCATTTATGTACATAGACAACTTCAAAGGGATGTGTAATAGATAATATGGAATGTGGAAAACAAAGACTAAGAGTTTGGGTAGAGGCTAGAAATGCTGCTTAGCAGTGAACATGCTGTGGGATTTCAACACTTGGAGTGCTGTCCCAGGCACAGAATTTAACTGCCTCGCTGGTTGTATGCTGCACTTGAAGCAGCAGACATTAGATTGGGAAAAGCCTGCTCTGTAAATAGGCAATAGTGACTGTCTCGTTGAGGCTGCCTCTGTACAGCAGAAGGAGAGAAAAGCTAAGCTTGCATTTTAATAGCTCTCTGAAAAGTTGGCTTAAATGGATAAAGCTTCCTGCTAAGTGGCTCGCATTATTTTTCTTTTCATCCTTGTTTGCCTGACAGATAAATGGGGAGCCAAACAAAAGCTGAAGGTACAAGAAGGAAATCTGCCAGATTGCAGTTCTGACTGGTAGGGTCAGTTAGAATGTCTGGATTTGTAGCACTGGGGAAGTTCCATAAAAAAAGGCACATGGACCTGAGAAGGTGTAGGTGATGAGGAGCCCATCAAGGCTGGGTGCTGCAGGAGGTTGCTCCCCTCTCTGGGCCCAGCCATCTGAGTCTCCTTGAGATACACTGGCGTTTCCAGGAAATCTGACTTGTGCTCTCAGAGAGAAGTGACACATATTTGGGCAGTGGACTGCATCAGTAGTGCCCGTGGCATTGAACATCCTGGGGGAGGCTGACAGTGCAGCAGGAGATGGCACAGTCCAGGCCAGGCTGTTCAAGCAGAGAGCTTTGCATGATACACGCCTCTGGGATGAGGGAAAACAGAGCCTTGGGAATTGTACTGTCCTGAGGGACCCTAGGAATGAGAGTGAGTTAGCAAGAATGAAGCAGGAGGTACTGCTGCTGTGGTACTTCTTCATGTTGTCTCTAAATGGGGTGTACTCTGTATACACTTAATTTGATGGCATCTGTTTACAGAAGCAAAACACGTTTGCTGACTCTTCTTTACTCATGGACAGGCTAAATGCTTTCACAGCACTGGCGTGGTGCAGTGACTGTATGTGCTGTATGTGCTCCATTCTCTGCTGCAAGGAGAAAAATTCTTGTGTGTGCTCTCCACGTGCATGTTTGGGTGGCTGACTTTGAAGGAGAAGAACACCAGGTATTTGCATGCTTAAAAACAGTGATTCTTCACTTCTTTTGTTTTCTGTCTCTCCAGGGTGAGTCTTCCTGTGTAATTCAGGGTCTCCCTCCTTTGCCATGCCTGGATTGCAGCTGTTCATTCAGGTAGCACAGGGTGTCTCTGTGTTATACTGGACTGCCTTGTCAATACGTGGAACTTTTACTCAGGGCTTTTTCCCTTATGTGCATCATCACCTTATTTCACAGCAGTTTTGTGTTAGTTAGGGGATGGTTCTCAGAAAAAGGGGGGACATCGAAGGAACATCGACTCTCACAATAGGTAAAGCACTGCACTGAATGCTCATTAGTGAGACACAACTGGCAAAGCCTTAATGACAACAGAAACAGCAGGGGCAATGACCTGGGTCAGTGCTTCCTGTGTGTATGTTTCAAATTCACGCAAGGAATCCTGTTAGAGCTTTAAAATCATCTGCGTTGCCTCAGCAAGTTTTTGTGCCCGTTGAAACCCCTGGTTTATCATTATGAAGTGTATTAGCTTTCCCATGTTTAATGCTTATTCCTGTCCTGAGAGAAGTAAACAAATAATACTTTGCAAAATGGTTTCTTGGGAAAGGAGGCTGAATGGCAACAGGGTATTCTCTGCACTTGGAGCTGATTGCTCAAAAAAGCTGCTCTGGAGTTCAAAAGGTGAAGAAACAGACCCGCTGAACATGTGTATTTCACTCATATTCTCCTTTTTATGCTCAGAATGGATCCAGAGAGCAGTCTTTTGACAGGCACGAGGCAGTGCCAGCCACTGGAGTCTTGTGCTGAAGAGGAGGAAGCAGTGAGTGCTTGCCCAGCAATTCTGTGGGACCGCCAGCCTCAAGTGTAGGCTGCTCCCTGCTCCTGCTGCTGCTGCTGCTGCTCCATACACACCTCCTGAACCACCGGGTTAAAGTGGGATGAAACTGTGGTGGGAAAAGACGTGTCCCCTTCCCACAAGCACTTGGAAACAAATAAGCATCTTCGTGAAACTGTTTTGTGGAATAAAACCCCTCTAATCCAGTGAGGTTCTAGAGAAGTGCGTTTATTCCAGGCCCGGGCGCAGGGGGGATCGCTCCTCCAAAAACATGTGCCCCTGGTTGAGTTAACAAAGGGTTTATATGCAACTAAGTGATACATATTCATTTTTCTTTGATGCATAAACATTATTTCCTTGGAGAAGGCGGGGTTATTATAATGAGCCTCAGGAACTGATCTCCATTTTCTCTGCCCCGTGCCGCTTCCTCTTGTCCGTGCGCTGTTCCTCCTGGGAATTCAGGGCGGGGGTCCCTGGGGGTCTTTAGGGATGAAGTAAAGGGTCTTCCTCCTGTGAACTTTTTACCTTTTGCTCAAAACTGGTCCAAACCAGTCTTGTTGGCAACTGTAACTGGTCTAATTGGACTTATTTTGTTCTTTTGACATGTTTCCTGATTTATCATCGGGTATCCTGGCTGGTTTAATTGGGCCAAGAAGTTTTGGGCCTCTTGGTGTGGCCCTTTCAAGGACACTGTGTGAGTTTTGCTGCAGTGAATTTCATACTACTAAGCAAAGTCTATGATGAGTATAAAAGCATAGAAAATAAGCATCATCGTAAGTCCTAGGTAAATAAGCATAAACAAAATAGGCATAAACAAAATGAGCATAAGTAGAATAAGCATAAACAAAATAAGCATCATAAGCCCTAAGTAAAATAAACATAGGCTGCCCCTTCCCCTCCCCCTCATCAAAACAATCCTGTCCCCTGTGACTGCCCCGCAGCAAAGGTTTGTGTGAGGCCGTTTAGAAATGCCTCCTATGGGAGTGAGTGGAGCTCAGAGGGTGCTGTTTGAATGGAAAGGTGTGTGGAGGTAATGGAAGAAGACAGAGGGAAGTCCTGGAGAGTGTGATCCTGAAAGAGCACACTGTGCTGTGGGGCTTTAGAATTGTGAACAGGGAAGTCTCTTGCTGTGCAGCTGTGCTTTGTAAATAAGCAGGAATGCAGCAGGGATGTTTTATTCCAGCTCTGATTTATTTTCCTGAAATAACTAATTTCCAATATGTAAATGCTTTTAATTTTCAACTAACAGTGAGATCCAGAAATTATTTCATGTTTTCCTCCTGCACATTTACTGCCACTATGTACTGTTGATATTCAGACTTCATTCCTCCTAATCACCTACTGCCAATTGCAATTCTTTTTTGACAAGCAAATATTGATTTTTGTAATGTGGGAAAAGTCAGTGGAGGGCTCAGTTGAAGGCCATCACATTTTATGTGATCTAATCTGCTTTTCCAGTGGAAAAGACTAGTGTATTAATTTGACAGTGTTTTAATACTGAAATTAACTGAATATGCAAATGTTTGAGGAAAAGTGCTCAGTCAAACCAGTTCTTAATATCTTGGTGCCTATTTCTTGGGATTTAAACAGAAGTAGCTTGGCTTTTCAAATAGCTCAATACTTGCATCATCCCTTGGCTTAATAACCACATTTTCTCTGACACTCTCACAGTACAACTCATTTATAAACCTGTCCTGATAACATCCATGGAATTTGCTTGTTATAGGAATGTGTTGTGGCAGCAGGTGAAGAAAAGGTTATAAAAAAAACTATTGTAGCTGGGGATTTGAATCACTGTCAGGCTTTATACTAAAATTGCTTTGCAGGAGGTGAAGCTATTCTGCACAAAGACTGTGCAATTTATAAATGGAAACTTTTACACTACAGCACTTTCTTCATGCATGATTAGGCTTCTTAAAAAAAAAAAAAAAACTAAAAAAAATAGAAGGCATAATGGTGCAATGCTAACACCTATGAGTGATGCATGATTGATGATCCCCTAAAGGCAACGAGAGAGCAAATTACCTCCTTCCCTCATTTAAGGACTTTATTAGAAGACTCAATGAGTTCAAAGCTCAGGAAATTATGTTAAGAGGACTGAATCGGGCTTTTAAAAATTGGGATAAATTATTTTCTCAGCAGTTCCAGGGTAACGTTTCTTTTAATGCACTGTGAAAGAAGAATACTTTGACACTGTGTTACTCTTTAAAGGTATCTGCCACCGCTTTTGTGATGTGCTTGCACAAATCCTATTCTCTCCATGAGCTAAATGTACTGCAATCTGCAACCACTCAAATTCATACTGTATTTTAAATGTAATACTAATTTTAAAAATTAATATGTCCTTGTACTTTAACACAAGAGTAAAGGGGTCCTTCCTTTGGCTGTGTAGGTACCATGATATGCTGGGAGCGCAGAAGGAGTTTATACCATTCAAAACACCGGTGCTTTCACCCGCAGCCTCTGAGCGCAAGAGTGAGTGAGTGTCAGCTGGCAATGGGCACTTTCTGCTGGTACAGACAGGGAAAAGGGGAATGGCACTGAACAGATAAAAGCATAGTTCTAAATTATTTTTCCCCTTTAGCCTTGCTCCTTCTGTCATTCACTGTTTCCTGGCACTGCTGTAGTGTCAGAGCCCCTGTCCATGTTGGTGCACCAGAGGGACATGGAATGGGCTCTGTCCTGTCAGGGCCCCTCTGGGGTGTGCATGGCAGCAGCTTATTCCCTGGTTTCAGAAGGAAACAAGACTGACACAGGTTTCAGACTGAAACAAGGCTTCCCCTGTGTGTCAATCTGCTCTGTGCCTGAGGCTTTAGCAGAAGTTGTCTGAATGGTTCGAAATTTGGAAGAGGCTGTTGCCTCAAGTGTATTATGGTCTGCAGAGTTTCCAGGGAGCAGAGCAGAGGCCACTCGAGCAGCCTTTAAAAGGAGTGCCCACTGTGAGAGGAGGCTCAGACTGGATGGGGCAGTCTGCATGTTACAAGCACTCCAAGTGGGAAGAGCATCAGCTGGAGGTGTCAGCAAATCCAGTCACAAGAGACATCCTTAGGAAGTCAGGCTTCTTAGCTCTTGTTCCTTTAGAACTTTATAAAACACAGCTGTCTGTGTCTGAGTGGGACAAAACACAAGCCCTTGATTCTAAAGGTGGGGGGAGTTTATCACAGCCTTTGAAACAGGGGGACATTTCCCTACCTACAAAATGCAAGATACATTTTGTCTCAGGTTCAAACCAAAATACCCTATGGGAGTGGCTTCCAGGTGTGACACACATCCTTAACTTACATCAGCATTCATGGATGTTATGCTTAAGAAAACCTGAATGTTGGAAGCATAAACACCTTTTTAGTTAAAGTGGATCAGAGTGGACTTGGAACGTGTCTCTGCCCTATCACAATGCCTTAATGTGAGGGTTTAGGTGTATTTTGGGGGATTTGGAAGTAATGTGGTGATTTTTGTTATTCAAGTAGGAGGGCAAAATGATCTCTAACCTTCCTCCAGCCAGGAAAGTAAATTGGCAATTTTCCTATTGCAGAAACTTTACTTTCTGTAATATAGAAATAAAATCCTAAAATCCCACAGTATCACCTGCAGTTTTATAAAAATACACACAAATAGAATATAAATATTATCTGTCAGGCTGAGAGAGCAGCATGGAGAAGAGGAGGCTCCAGGGAGACATCATTGTGTCCTTTCAGTACTAAAAGGGGGTTTGTGCAAAGTAGAGAGGGTGAATTTACACAGGCAGATAGTGACAGGACAAGGGGGAAGGGGTTTAAACTGAAAGGGAGGAAATTTATGTTAGATATTAGGAAAAAATTCTTTAGTGTGAGGGTGGTGAAGCACTGGAACTGCTTGCCCAGAGAAGCTGTGGATGTCCTATCCCTGGCAGTGTTGAAGGTCAGGTTGGATGGGACTCTGAGAAATCTGGTCTAATGAAGGTGTCCCTGCCCATGGCAGGGGGCTGAAACTGGGTAGTCTTTAATGTCCCTTCCAGCCATTCTAGGATTCTCTGATTAATGAGAGATTGTCTAATTTATTTGTGTCTGTGTCAGCTTTGAGGGGCTGCAAGCAACACTTGAGGGGCAAGAGAAGTAAAATAGCATTATTGTTTTGTTGGCTTTTGAGCACCTTAATACCTCCCCCTTTGTTTGGGTTAACATCCTCCCTTGGAGCACTCGAGACTACCTCACCAACTCAGGCAAATTTTCTGCGTTGTAATAGTCACTTATAGTTCACTGATATGTGGATCAATTCTCTGTAGTCTTGGTCAAGACTAATGCTTTCCTAATGCCACATTTTCACCATGTCATAAAATAATAAGAATTCCAACGAGTTTCTTGAATGTACCAGACAGAGTTGAACATTCCCACTTTACTGTATGGAAATAGATTTCTTCTTCCCTACACAAAAAGTATCCACTCCTTTGCAAACTGACAATATAAAGATCTTTAAAAACAATAAATCAAAAAAGAATACAAGTAATGTATTAGGACGATTAGGAGCATGTGTTTGATGAACACTTTAGATTTCACCAGTGTCTACATACCTTCACATAGCTGAATATACCAGTGAAAACAATATGCTTCCACATGAAGAGGCTCCCTGAAAATTTAACTTAAAAAGCTCAACACAAACCATTAAAGTGCTGGCTGCATCATAATTAAAAACTAATCAGGCCCATCATTGCTGAAACATCAGCTTCTCATGTTTGTATACAGAGTACATCATTAACTTATTGAAATGTCAGCAGCAGACTTCATCAAGGCTCCCTCCACTTCATCCCACATGCCTGTGCAGGATGTGAAGTTATTGCTGCCAACCAACCAGTTGGTTCAGCACCATGTAATTCAGACATGGCCTTGGACACATCTTTTAAAGCCTTTGAGATTAGAGTGTCACAGGCTGTGACACTGTGCTGGTAGCTTTGCACTTTTATGCCAGAAGCACCTTTCTAGAACATTTACAGCTTTTTTTCTTCACTTTTTTGTTTTTTTCCCCCCAAGGTGACATAAAAGCATCCTAAAGGCCGGGATTATCACCAGATGTATGTGCATGTGGCTGGGAGAGAAAGAGGATAATTACATCCACATCTAAGGTGAAAGAGCAATTTTCTTCCAGGAGTGAATGCACTCCATTCAGTGGGTAACTCTCATTTGCTTAGCTCTGCTGCCCACTGGGACTGAGAATAACATCCTCCTCTCTTCTGCCACAACTTCCTTTCCCTG
Organism: Formicarius rufipectus; assembly: GCA_013399695.1. NCBI lineage: Eukaryota > Metazoa > Chordata > Aves > Passeriformes > Formicariidae > Formicarius > Formicarius rufipectus. Next base: position 1,282,870 of record VXAU01002928.1, on the reverse strand, counting down.
CTTCCGAGATGATCTGTAATTTCATGAGTGCCTGATGGTTGTTCTGTTGAAAGGAATTTTTTGACACAAACTACATGTTAGATAAAAGATGCAGATTGCACAATTAGCATGAGGAGGAAAAAAATGTCCCTGAAAGCATCAGATCCTTAAAAATGTAGGAAATTGAGTATATTAACATTAACTTCTGCATAATGAGATGGGCTTGATGTGATGAATTAATGCATTAGCCCTTCACCCTAGAAACCTGTGTTCAAAACTGGAATCATGCAGAAATTAGTTTGGTAACTCGATCCAATTCTCTTTTGAGCTTATACAAGTGACAGCTCAGCCTGACCTGCCTGGATGCCAAAGAGCAGGCAGTGGGATCAGCAGGGAGCACAGCCAGCCCTCTTTGGGCACCTGTAGGACAGTCAGAGCCCCTTCTTCCAATCCTGGGAGCAGAGGTGTTGCTGCTGCAGCTTCCCCTCTGCTCAGCTGATTTCTGTGCTGCTGGTGTCTCCTCATTGGAGATGTGACTCTGTGGTTTTGCAGCATAAAAATAATAGTCCCTTCCTTAAATTTAATTTCATGGTGACACAAAGAAAAGTTGTCTTAGCTAATGCTAATGCTCTGACATAGAGAGATGGTTAGAGAGACACAGTGCTTCAGTGGCCAAAAAGAAATAAGCTGTGGAAAGAGGGGCCTTATTAGGATTGCTGTTTCTCATCACTGTGCTCCATTACTTTATGTCAAAAGCAAATTGCATTAGGCTAGCAGAGCACCAGCTGACATGCACATTCAGTCAGCACTTTCCAAAGCATGCTCCCATTTTATTCTGTGCATTGTAGGCAGTATTTAAATATTAAGTGAGTACATACTCCACTGAGAAGCATTTTAAAAATAACCCTTGATGCATTATTTTTCATGCTTTTAACAGTAGAACAAGCCTGAGGCTTTGGGTGAGGTGGCAGCTACCCAAAGTGCTCAGTTTCTCAACTATTCTGAACAAGTTAGAGTCCTCAAAAATTCAGTGCAAAAACCTTAGTGTTCAGGTCCTTAAAGCATAAAGAGCTCAGGTCAATCAAATGTAAGCAGCTAATTTAGGATCAGACCTTCAGAGACAGGTATCCCAAGCACAGATAGTTTGATTTGCATGGTAGGAAAGCACATGTATGTATTTGTAAGCTAAGGATGAACAGGTTTCCTCCTTTTTGGGTATAACCTCTCTGAAAAGATGTCTGCATGCCTGTGCAATTGTACAAGTTGTAGGAGGTATTCCTGGCTTTGATATCTGCCCACCTCACTGTAGGAGCAGTGCAGATCTTGGATCTGCTGTAAACTGCAGCCCCAGAGCTATGGGCTTGTTTTCTTCTCACGGAGGAATCCCTTGGGTTATGTTTTGTTCTTAACCACTGAGATGTGTCACCAGGTAAGGCTACACTGAAAGTCCCCCACGTAGTCCAGCCTCCCACTGTGCCTGAAACACTTGCACATTTGTGTGATGCAGTCTTTGTTCCAACTCTATCAAGGCTGTGATTTAAAAAGAAAAAATCAAACAACCGAACAATGAGTTTACCTAAGAAACATCTCTGCCTGCAATGAATCATCCCATTGGCACTTTGGCAGTGGAAGTGTTGGTGCCCAATTTAGATTCCTGCACATGCACACTGATTTTCCAGCCTGAGCAAGTGACTGATACTTGGCCTGGCTCTGCTCCTGCTCTGTAAAACTCCCAAACACCCTGGGGGTTTCTGTTGTGTTCAGTGTGCTTTTGGCACTCTGGCATCCATCCACTCATCACAAACCAGAGATCCACTGTGTAGTGGTGGACCATTCCTGCAGTGTCAGACTCCCTCTGGCAGTGTGGACAGCTCAGTCACACAGCTCTAACGTGGGCAATGAGAGGTGCTCCACAACTCTTACCCAATGCAGGCATTTACTGTGGAGTTGAAGGAAGCGTGGTTGAGATCCCGGCTCTGAAGGAGAGCTGTACACCAAAGCTGTCATTTCCTGAGCAAGGTCAAGGACTAGCAGCAATTACATAGACAGTGTCTCCCCCTGTCACCCTGAGACAAGTGAATTTTGTGAAGTACTGAACCAGAGAAGTGGGATGAAGGACTTAAACGTGGAGCTCTAAGGCAGACAACTGACCTGCAGAGCATGAGAGTTCACATGCAGCTCGGAAAGTGTATCCTTCTGATCCCTAACTTTTCCCTGCTCATCATGCTGCAGTCATGTTCCCAACTTCAGTAGTACCTATGGTATTCTGTGTCTCACCTACAGCCTCAAGACATCCCTCCCAAATAAAAGCTGCAAAGCTTTGTCTCATCTACAAGTGGCTCAAGTCCTCTCTAGGAACTCTCAGCCACCTCTTGCAGCAGAATGATGCAAGGTTGAAGCTGTAACCCAGCAGGGAGCAGCTGGCAGCCCTTTCAGCAAATTGATTATCCTCATCACCCCTCTGTGTGGCAAGCTGGGCTGCAGCAGTGTGCAATGTCCTGCAGGTATGACATCTTCCCTATCTTGCCTTCCAAACTACTCTTTTTTTTTGTTTTGAACTGCTAAAGAGGGGTGCTAAAGCTGCCTCTTGAAGTGATGACATTGCTGTGGTCAAAGAGCAGCCATGAGTTCATGTCAGCATAATGCCAGACACTGCTAGAAGTTGAAATCCAGCCTTTCTCTAATGGCAGTTTATTCTAAAGCACATGAACATCTGTAATAGAGAAACATTTTCCCTTGAAACATTGTCCTCTGAATCCTGGCATTTTACTTCCTTACACTTCAATTATTCCTGACTGAGAAATGCAACAGGAGGATTCCAGAGGCTACCCAGTGGAATAAACAACAGCCTTTATAAAAGCAAAGACAAGAAATAAGCAAGTTGACAAGACCTGGTATCTGTCAATTTAAATGGCATTCAGCATGTGAACTTTTAATTGAGATGAAGCATAGTGGCACAATGTATTCCATTTATTGCTTTCCATTAACTTTCATGTGACCTATTTCTCTACCTCTTGACAGGTTCATCTCTCTGAGAACTTCACAGGCAAAATGATATTTTCCTTTCCTGTTTGCTCAACTGTGATCTCAGTTTGAAGAATTGCTTAGCATTCACTTCTAAAAGAAATAATGCCAAAGGCATTAAACATCGCCTCATACTCCCCCTCTTGATATTTAATTTTCCTCCTGTTTCTTGACCTTACTTATCTTTTACTCTGGGAAAAGTATTTGGTGATCAATCCTCATGGTTTCCTTTTTTGGCCAATTAAAAAGAATAGGAAGCAAGAAACACTAGCAACTATTGTTATTGTTGGTCCTTAAAAGACCTACAGGCGTATGTTAGAGAAGTGATTAGTAATTATGAATCACAGTCACCAACTTTTGGATTCAATGAGTGGAGCCCACTAGAATGCAATGCATACCAACCTGGCAGGGCCAGGGGAGGGAGCTTTACATCCATGGGGAAAGGGAGAGCACAAAGGTCTCTCCTTTTTTACCCATGTACCCAAATCCAGTGTTGAAGGTCTTTATGAACAGTGTCATTTTAAGAGCTAATTTTGAAGAAGTGGAGGCTAAATATTTTTAGGATGTTCATACTAGTCTACAGAATTTATAGGATAAATTACATTCACGTAAGTGACATTTCTTGTGTGAAATAAATATCTGTTAAGAAAAAATGGCACTAGATTATTCCAAAAATATTGGGGCACAAAATTGATACATGCAAAATAAAAAAGTGGTCATTTATGTAGTAGGAATATAATAACTATTTACTTCTGAGGGTGACACCTGGAATGTATAAATGCAGATTTGACTAAGCATAAAAATAATTTCTTGTGTACGATTGATTAGGAAATTATCTGATTATGCTGATCTTGCTTAATTATTTTACAGTTTGCTAAAAACCTTTGTTTAATTTCATTCCATAAAACTTACTGGAATCTGCTCCAGTGCCCCATCCAGCAAACAGCACACACTGTTGAAGCAGCATCCCTTGCACACAAACCTGAGGTTACTGTCAGTGGTTATCAGATGCCCATTAAAGGACAAGCAGGCTGTTTACCTTTGGGCAGATGGTTACCAAGAGCTAACATGAGGATTAACACTGCCATGTCAAATACTGCAAAGTGAATTGCAAGCCTCCAACATGCTCAGCATGAAAAATTATCTGCATCCTCTGTAACCTATCAGTCTGCAGCCCAGGAAGTCATCAAGTTAAATTCCAGTATTGAAATAAACCAACAAATACTGACATTCATTTGCTATCTGATTTATATTTATATTTGCTTAGCCTTTGTTTCCTGAAAATCCCCTCTCCTTTCCCCTGTTACGTAATATAGCAGCTCTTGAGATCAAAAAGTCCTGGGCCAATTTCTTCCTCCAACGACTTTGTTTGGTTTTGTTGCAGGATAACTTGTTTCATCCTGAGTGACACAAAGGCTGGAGGTGAATATTCCAACTGGAGTTACTGAGAAGAGGGTCAGAGCCTGCCAGGTCAGTTTGTGTGCCCACAGCAGGGGGCAGGGCGTTGTGGATAAGATCTCAGGCATGGAACCCCTTCCCCAAAAGGTGACATCCACAACGAGCTATTAGATCATACCTAGATCTAAATGTTAGAAAATCGAGAAGGAAGAGTGGACTGTGATGGGTGTTTCAAGGCTGCTTGCTAGTTGGATGCTTGAATTTATGAGGGAGGTGACTGGGGTGGTGGCTGATTGAGAGGCTGGTGGAATCACTGCTGAAGGTGACTGGATTATACCAGCAATTTTTATTTAGGACAGTTTGCTGTCTAGGGACTTTACTAAATGCCACCAGTCTCAAACATGAAAGCAGCAGCCACCACTTTATCAAGCTTGTTGCTTAATTCTTTAAAAATAGTGAAAAAGGTCACAGCCCTTTCTTCTGGCATATTAGTTTGGGCAGGCATTTATGCAAGTTTTGTTATTGAGTTTGTTGTTTAATAATAACTTTTCAACTGAAGGGAGATCATAGAGACATGAATGTTATTTCATAGTGATACATACATTGCATCATTGCTTGCATTGATAGGTGTTACGCAGGAATTGTTGCCTTGTGTTTGGCTCATGTTCTGCGCAGCTTAGGATGTAATTTCTCAGACAATTAAAGTTCCAAATTAAATGTGCTCATTATTCCAGTTTATTTAGCTATACTTAACAAACATCTACCTAAACTGTGAAGTAAACTATGAGACAAGCGCACTCTGATTAAATAACTAGTGAGCTCCCTTTTGCTAATGAACAAAATTTCACCTCCCACCTTCTCCAACTGACTTACAGAGCGGAATACTCCAGACTTGAAAGCACCTTTTAAAATCAGGTCTCCCTCACAAGAGTCCTCCAAATCCTTTTCTTTTGTCACCCCTCTCCCACATTTCCCACTTCAGGAATCTCTGCAGCTATCACACTATGTCAACAGCACGTACTTTCTCACCAGGTGTGAAAAGCATTACTATTCATGGTCTTTATTTTCTTAATTACATGTTGCTCTTGTACTTATTCTGCCTCGGGTATCTTAAGTATTAATCACTTCACAGTCACTTGTGCTAACATGAACTTTGCTATCCACTTACTTTACCATCACCCACAAACCAAAATGCACTGATTAGGGATTTGAAAGCAGACTGCCTTGCTGGTTTTTCACTGGGACACTGTGGGTTGTTTTTTTCCCAAATGTGTGCAAACCAATCTCAACCTTCAGTTCGTTTCCTCTCCTTGGACATCTGTGTTAACTTGTTCACTAGGCATGCAACCAACAAAACTCACTTGCAGTCCCTCTGACGCAGGTTTTTGTTTTATCTCCAGACTCATCTCATTAAACTTGTATGGCATTTTCTTCTTTTGGAAATAACAGTAATTCCCTCTGTTTTTCACTGCAGAGTTGCTAGGAAGCCTTCAGCTTGTGCTCTTTCTCCATAATACAGGGATTCTAAGCTGGTTAAGTTTAGGAAAGAGCAGAAAGAGACTTTCCTGAGCTACAGTTGCAACTTTCTGCCAGTGTTAGTAGGCAGAACATGAGCCAGCAGTGTGCCCAGGTGGCCAAGAAGGCCAAGGGCATCCTGGCCTGCGTCAGCAACAGTGTGGCCAGCAGGACCAGGGAAATGGTCATGGCCTGGACCTGGCACTGGGGGGGCTGCACATGGAGTGCTGCCCAGTTCTGGCCCCTCACTACAAGACATGCAGCTGCCTGAGCCCATCCAGAGAAGGGGAATGGAAGCAGCAGAAGGGTCTGGAGCACAGAGCTGATGAGGAGTCACTGAAGGAGCTGGGGGTGTTTAGTCTGGAGAAGAGGAGGCTCAGTGGTGACCTCATCACTCTCTACAACCACCTGAAAGGAGGGTGCAGCTTGGAGGGGATCAGCCTCGTCTCCCAGACAGCTAGAGACAGGACAAGAGGAAATGTAGTGCCAGGAGAGGTTTAGGTTGAGTATTAGGAAAAACTTCTTCAAGCAACAGGCTGCCCAGGAAAGTGGTTGAGTCACCAAACCTGGAGGTATATAAGAAATGTGTAGATGTGGCACTTGGGGACAAGATTTAGTGATGGACTTGGCAGTGCTGGGTTAATGGCTGGACTCATTGATCTTAGAGACAATTTCCAACCTTAACAATTTCATGATTCTGTGCCCTAATTACTGTGTTAACATTAGCAAACCGTTACTCCAGGTATTGCTATCAACTATCATTCCTCTACCTTTTTATTTGCTGCTCAACTTTTCCACAGGATATATTTTATCAGCATTGTGGAAACCTTCCATACTTAACAATATGCTGCAATGTCCCTGCTGTGTCGAGAAGATAGCATTGCACTTCAGGAAAAATGAACACTTAAATAACTTCAGGGGCCTAGCAATAACAATAAGCAGAAGTTTACAACACATGATGGTCAAAGGAAGTCCAAGTGAATTGGCATTATTGTGAATAAGAAACAGAAGACTGGATAGAGTTGAATTAATAGTCTTCAAGTATTTAAAAGGCTGCTTCAGAAAGAGGAAGGATGATCTGTCCTCAGCCTGTGGTGATTAGGTAAAGAATTCCTGAGCTAAAGCTGCAGCAGGCAGATTTGCTCTAAGTCCTAATGGGAGGCTGGCTACATAAGAATTCAATTATCACCTGCTCTGTCCTGGCTCGCTGTCCTAGCCAGGTTCTGTAGGGTTTGCAGGCTGCTTCTGTGAAACATGTCACTAAAGCAGGTCTGTGATTGCAATTTTCAAAGTTCTTTGACCTTTTAATTAAATTATGTCCCTGTTTTATTAGGTGTCCTATAAGCACAAAAACAGTCCCTGCCCAGAAGTGACAACTCACAGTATGAAAATGTATTATCATTGATTTTTTGTGTTGTGGTAGGACTTAAAAAATGCCAGGCATGGCTTTAACTCCTCTGAGCAGGACAGAATACACATACCTGACCACCACAGCCATCCAAGGGTATCACAGCTGAAAGGCCCACTTTGTAATGGTATAGAGCAAGGTCTTTCAGTGTTCTGAAGCAACCATTGCACATGATGTAGAGCAATGTAGTTGCAATAACTGGTGATCCTATTTTAGGCTTTGTTTTCCATAAAGCTTTAAATGAATTAAATTTTCACTGTTACTTTGGAGGACCCTGTGAAAAATAGGTTGGTTACACCATATCCGTGCAACAAGAGTGTCTCCACTCTGTTGCCACTCAGAATGGAAAAGATGCAGAATTTGAAACTGCACAAAGCCCCTCATAATTTAAGGAGCTTCTGAAGATGCTTCTTCCCATTCCTTGACATCTGTTTGCTTATATTTCAGCTAAGTGTCGAAGACCCACAGCGAAAATTGTTCATCTTTGTTTAAAGGGAGACAGTTTAATCAGGATGAGGCTTTTCTTTTTGTAACTAAGGAATTTTACTATATAGATGATTGAACAAGATTACCAAGTGTTTCAGCTAAGAGTAATATCAAGTCCTCATTGTTGAGATATTAGAAAAACTTGTCATCATCACACTTTCCACTTATATAACATCTCTCATTTAAATCTTGAAGTGGTGAAAAAAATTCCAAAAATCCTGCAAGAGTATTAGGAATCTCCCATACTACAGAGATCCCAAAGATATTCTCAGGCTTGGAGAGATCTTATAAAGACACATAGAAGTTCTTACGTTGAAGGAACACTCATGGAGAAGTGAGGAACACAAGGTCCAGTAAGAACCCTTTTTGCTTGTATTCTTAAACTCCTGTTATTCTGATTTTTCTGTCAGAAAGATGGTTGCTGTTCCACCAATGTATAAAATTCCATCTGAAATATATAACAGTTTTTCTATCCAATTTGGTGGAGAGGATTTGTGACTTCCTATATAAATGTAGGAAATAAATGACATTTTTTTGAAAGTCAAAGAGATTTGTTAGATAACACCATAAAAGTGTATTTACCATGAGGAGAAGAGCTACTTCTACAAAGTTTGATATGAGAAAGCATAAAAAAAGTCTTTGGACTATGGGACAAAATTTCTTCCCCACTGCAGGTTGTTATTATCTAATACACTCCCAAATGGCTCCTGCTCCAGAATAATCAGTGTCTTAAGAATAAGTTTTCAGGCTCCTTTTGCCAACTGTGGATGCATTTAAATTCTGCAGACCTTGAAATACATGGGTTATACTGACAATACATCTGCTGTATGCAAAAGATTTAGGGAGGAAGTAACAGGCTTCCTGCTACATTTATTCTGTGAAGGCAACTCATTTTAGCTGTAAATCTATTTTTGTATGACTGTTGTTTAAATTGACTAGTTGCTAAAACAGAAATACATGTAATTTACTCCTGATATTAACTCAGTTTGATTTTAGAATGAGGTGAATGCTTCATTTTTTAGATTGTTAACTGTGACAGAGAAGTACTTAATGAGCAAAAACCTAAGATATATATGTGTGTGTGTTTCTAAATTTCAGTTTTGTGCTAGTTTGACTGCAGTTGCCATGAAAGTGCTGACTCAACTCCAAAGATTTTTATTTCGACCTTGCTTTTATAAGGTGTCCACACTGATATAAAGAAGAGTTCCTTGTGGACCTTCCCACATAGGATAGAAACTACTGATTCCATCTGCAGATAACACAGCACTAAGAGAGACCACCCCAAATTAAAACATGAGAGGTTGGAAAGGAAATGACAAAATGAAGTGACATGAAAAAGCAGAATAGGGATGAGGAAAGATTCTGCTCCTGCACAAGAAGAATCATCTGCCTGAGCACAGAAAATCACATTTTCAAATGGAAGTGTTTAATCTCAGGCATGTATGTAACAACATTCTCATCACTCACATGCACAACTTAATTCTCTAAAGTTCTGGAGGTGCACAGCTTGGTTTGCTGTAGGTATAGAAGAGCATCAATACCAGCACAACTTCATCCTTTGGTTTCCTGTCTGACTGCACCAGATGCTCCAGTGCAGATTCCTGAGGCTCTAAATTAGGCAGTGCTCGGATAATCTGAAATGGATCTTCTTCTAATACCTCGTAGCTAAGATTGGCTTAAACTCCAAGGCATGCAGTTTAGTGTTTCTTCCAGCTAACCTATTAATAGCAATCCCAGGAATTCCAGATGGTATTGTTATCCTTTTAAATGTTCAGTCACTTTTTATAGTATTTTTTGAACTATAGCTGCAGTCTCCACACTTCAACTGCTCGTGGTGTGAAAAATAATGCTGTACTATCTTCTTACAAGTGCCCAGAAGTACTAGTGGACATTTTTGCTACAGTTGTTAACATTGACATGTCTTAAAATATTCCAGCTGTCATGAAAATCCCTCAGGTGCAGGTGGAATTTTCTGGAAACAAGCAGCCCCACCCAAGAACAACCAGTCAGCCAGAGGCCAACATGGTTATCTAAATTAACACCCAGTGAAAACCTGCGTCTTTTAATTCCCAGGTCTATTTGGTAATTGCTTGCAGTCCACCTGAAAACCCACAGCGGATGCTTCAGAGTGCACTGCATGTTCCTTGTGCTAGAGGTGGCTCCTGTACTAGTGAGGGCTTGGGTCTTTGCTGCAAGCCACAAGCTAAAAATGAATTTTCTGTTTGCTGGGTGAGCACCTGAGCGTTCAAAATCTTAGCCTTTCTAGATGGCTTACTCTGTTCAATGTTGTCCTCTTTTCTCTGTCAAAAGAATTATGAAACAAAAAATCACGGGAGAAAATTCAAGTACAGGTTTTGGGTTTTAGGGGTTTTTTTTCCCTTTTGGAACAAAAAGTTGTTTTTGAAATCAATAAATGCAATTGTTTCAGCTGTCTGTGGTAGGAAAAGGTAAGTCAATCTAGAGGACGGTGCACAGAGGATATGTTTTATGTTAAGTCTTATGTTTCCCTACTGTTGTTCACTCCCTATTCCCATTTCTTGGTCTTTTTATCTTTGTCTTCTCTAGCCTTTCCTGAAGAGTTGTTGGGGCTTCCCCCCCACCCTCAGCTCCCTTCTCTCCCTGAGCACATAAACAGGTTTTAAGAGATAAATGTCATTCATTTGTGCTCGTGAGAGGCTGGGAAAAGCACTCTGCTCTGTTGAGTGGCTGAGATATAAAGGTGCAGCACAGCTGGAGGGAAGTGGTGTGAGTGTTCTCATCACCCGACCTGCATTTTATGATTCTCAACACCCAACACGTGCCTGACACATCGAGCTCTGCTGACAGGCTGTCTCCCTTTCAAATGGAAAAACATGACCCCACTCAGGAGCACTGCTCTCTGAAATTCCAACCTCAGAGCCAAGAGATACCTTTTGTTCTCTCCTAGGTCTTTTCTCAAAGGGGTGCTAAAACCTCTGCACTAAAACAGTTTTGGAAAGCTTAGTTGTGCTTTCAGAAAGCCCCACCTTTTCTCTTATGCCTGACTACTTTCATTAAAGTGTCAGGCAGGTTGGGAAAAGCTACTCATGCGATCGGAGTAGGGGTAACTCTCAACAAAATGCGTTGGTCTGGCCCAGGCTTAGCACAGATGCTGTAGCAACACTCATAAATCTGATGTTATTGACTGTCCTTTGCTAGAATTATGTGGTTCATACCATCATCCCTTGTCACTGGAGAGTTCAGAAGAGTGCTTTATCATTTTGTAAAACATTAACATAAGCCTATTAAAATGCAAAAGCATCACATTAATATGGAGTAAATCACCTAGTCTGGAGCCTTTAAGGCAGGCTGTGAATTATTCAATACCGTGATAGATTTAGCCAGCACAACACAGCACGCCTCTGATTAGCCCCAGGATAAATTTTGAGAGGTTATTAGGATCAATATATTCCTTTAAATGTACCTTCTGTGTGTGAGTGTATGTGAAAGTGGAAAAACAGGAAAAAAGTAAAAAGAAAACTTAAGTCCTAGGAAAGACAATCAAAGAGTTCTCAGTCTTACAGGTTGTAATAAAATATGGGTGATACCAGACCAAGCTGAAATAGCCTGGAGGCAAAAGCACCTCTTGTGTTGTCCTGCTTACAGTAACAATTAGGGAATGGAGTTTCCAGTCAGAAACCTGAGCGGGAGCCCCTGATAACTCAGTGTCAGAGACTGTTTGTCAAGTACCAGGTAAATAAACAAACCTGATTCCTGCCGAGCCACTTCAAACAAAATGGAAAGCAAACACAGTTTCAGCAACGTCCAACCATCACCAACGCATGCACATAAATGTGTTTGGTATTTGCACCGGAAAAAACCTCTACAAATAAACTATTCCTAGGGTATTTGTATGCTCATTTAACGGCTTTTTTTTTTTTCTTTAATTACAGATTATGTCAAGTAGTGTCTTTCAGTCTCTAATTAGAAATACCACGAACCAGGGTGAGCATTTGGTCCTGTTACTGTGACCGGGAGGTGCATTATGATTAATTTTGGCTGGATGTTGCCTGTTCTGCTTGCTTGTAGCTCAGAAAGGAGTGATCAGGTATAGGACCTCCTTGCTGCTGCATGTGCAATCATCTCCCGCTATTGGGGTTCCTCTGGGAGCTGGCAAATGAGCAGCATATGTAATTTCTTCATTAGCCCACACGTTTACTCCCAACTGTGCTTTGAAGTAGGTTGGGACAGGCAAATGCTGCTCCTGTTGATCCATCACAGTGGTAAGTACCAACCTTAAGAAACTTAGGTAGCCTATAGCTGTTTATAACTATTCTGAATCCTGTCCATCGTCAAAGGGGAATGTCTCAGAGAGTTCATGAGAGTGTTCCCAGTGTTTAAGCATTGGAGGTTACCACGTGCAGATCCACACAGTGCTGAAATTCCCTTCAGGGTGGTGTTTGTGCACTGCTCAGTTCAGTGCACAGAAGGGAGATCTTTGCCACAGATCCGTTCCTGCCCCCCCAACATGGAAAAGTGCAGTATATTGGTAAGTCATATATTGATTTTTAAGTTGCTAGTGGACTGAATGCATGAAATGCTTCCAGGCAGATTTCCCGAGGCAACTTTAATGTCCAGGTATACTGGAAGGTCAGGATAAATAGAGTATTAAAGAAAGCCTGTCCTCTGCCTCTATCCCACACCCCTGGCACTTCTTTCCAAAAGCATTAAGGAAGACAGTGAACCTTCTAGACTACCAGGCAAATTTTAATATTTACTATTTAAAAATAGACTTCACATAAGCACCTATTTTCTTCTCCTAACCCTGCTCACTTTCAGAGCTCTGTAGCAAAGCACATTTCCCAACAGAGCTCCTCCTCCAAAGCTCTTGGATATTTTCTTATTTTGTTTATTGCTCCAAATGTTCTAGTAGCCACCAAGCTCTCTGTGATGCCTTTCTGTGAGCAGGCTTTGCCTTCACAGACATGTTTGCAGCTGTTACAGTGGTGTGAGACCTGCGAGAAGGCAGCCCTGGAAGATTTGCAGATAATTCATCCCGTGCTCCTGAGACATTGAAACAACATGACTGGTTTTTATGGCATAAATTACAGAAGTGACATGAAAACAGATGAGTTTATTAAAACAGAGTGAATCACTGATGACATTTAAGTCTAATTAAGTCAGGCTACCGAGCTTAATGATTTTGTTCCAGAGGAGGTAACTATTTGGGAATTCATAATGCTTAACACAGATCTTCTGAAACAGGGTATTGTACCTAGGGGTGCCATTATCAGGGTCTGTAATAGCAAATGCTTTCACTTAAAATGCTGTGCCAAATAAAATCTCAGTGAAATTTTCCCAGCCATTTGATAATCCTATCCCAAAATGCTGTCATGGTTGAATAAACACTTGAAGGCAGAAGGGGGGCAAAGGATATTCACAATGGGAAGGTGACTCTATTTTTAGCCTGAAATAAGATGGTTAAAGCAAAAAAAAGGAACTGTCCTCCCCACCTATGAGACTGCCCTTTGGTTTTGTGTTCAAAAAATACGAGAGCGATCGATTTGTTTTGGTCTCAGTAGCCAAAGCACCCCAAATTAAGGGGAAAGCTGCTAAATGCAGGCCCTCACAGAGATGTGCTCCACACATCTCAAAGTATCAGCTCCTGTGGAAGGTTCACCCGTGTCCTTGTTGGCTTTTCTTCATTGTCTCCTGGGCTGCAGCACTTCTGTCTCTATGCAGCCAAGACACGCCATTAATTTTGATTTGCAGTCTGTGCTCACAGCTTAGTATTTCAAGGCTGTTTTGTTGTGTAGACCAGATCCTGTTCCTGTGACATCGCTGCTGGACAGTTTTACAGCCAGCCTCCCTGGAAATTAGGCCTCAGCCTCCTTCCTTTAGCACTGTGGTGCCCTGGGGGTTGCTGTTCAGGCCCTGGAACAGACAATGCTGTTTGCTTCTGCAGCAGCGGGTATTTGAACAGCCTTGGTATCATTGATGGCATGCAAAGCTCACAGGGGTCAGCACCAGCCTGGATGTGTATCTGCACCTTCTGGGGCTTCCAGAAGTCACACCTTCATCTACATATTGGATGGATAGATGGCATTCAGAGATTTATTTTTTTTTTCCCCCTCCTGCTATTCTGCAGCCAGGACAAAGCTGCTACTTGGTAACAAGACAGTTCTTGACTCAGATCCTCTGGGGGGAGTTGTTTAGTTTGAGGGTTTATCTTCTAATTTTTGGGGTGGGTTCTGCTGATGACACGAAAGATACCAGAAAGCAAAACTGCAGATCTCAGCACTTTGAATGGTTTTTGATGACTGAACAGGGCAAGAACTATGTCTGTAATGTGCCTGTCATCAAAGGGGGCCCCCTAATTTTCTTTGGCTTACTGAAGTGCTTCACTGAACCCCCTTGTCAAACACACAGCAAGATGGTATGGAGGCTTTTAAATGCTCTCTGGCAAGGCTCTCTTCTAACCACAGCTTTCTGTGAAGTGTTGTTGAGTGTGTTTAAGTTCCTCAGCTGAAATATTTCAAATCTGTCATAATGACTGCAGGGAGTTACAGTTCATAGAATTATGATTACATGGACAAAGCACACATGCATTTTTGCATGCCTTTTTATTTGCAGCATTATCATCTTTCCTATTGTGATTTGAATAATATCAGTGTCTCAAAATACTCCTTCTTGCTATTGCTGAGTTGCAAAAAGGAATAGGCACTGGACTCCAAGACACGAAGTGATGGATTCAGTATGTTACAAATATGATGTTCTTATTAGGCAATTGTGACCTATGTGCTAAACCAAAACGGAAAAAAAAAACAACAAACCCAACCCAAAATCTGTGAAACAGACAAAACAACTCCACATGCAGATAAATAAATGATTGCTAAACCCAGATTCCTTTCCCTACATCTGCAGTATGTGAATACAGCTATCACATTTTTTGCTTCGTGGAGAGTTGTCATCTGTTGTGTCCTTTCTTCACTCGAGATTTGCACTGGATCTGCCAAAGCATCCATGCAATATTAAACACCACAGGCAACGGAGTCATGCACAGCACATGTTATGTAAACTGTTGAGGTAGTTTTAAGTCCTAATTTATGTCACCGAACAGATCTTCTGTTTGTTTCCCCAGCTAACTTTACCACTCACACATCCATTTACTGTTTCTTTTGGGAGCTTAGGAACTACAGGCCTTTTCCAAAGTCAGCAGGGCACTCCTAAATGGACCTTGCTCAGAAGAATGGACATTCATTTAATTGCAGTGCATGTAATTTACATATTATATTGCCTGTAAATGCAGCTCCACTGCCAGATTTTGTGCCACACAGAGAAACATACAGTGAAGGGTAATCTTCTAGCTTGATAGTCCGGGAGAGAGGTATGGTCATGAGTGGTTAATATAGAACTTGCCAAGCTTGTCTACACAGAGAGCTATTCTGGCCAACTGCCAGGAATCCAAGCACTGCACTTGATTTATATCATTATTTGCATATCCTTATAATCTAGACTAAATTTTGCTATTGGCAACTTAATTGAAAGTGGAAATAAAAGTATTAGTACCACTGCAACAAAAAGCTGCATATTATTTGCTTTCCTTTCCTTGTAGGTGCAGCAGCTGTTTGTTTTCTTCAGTGGGAGTGCTGAGCTTCACATCCCCCTGCATACCTAGCAAGCTAGGTGGCTGAGACACTAACTGTCTGCAAGGCTCTGAAGGTCATGGGGTGGCATCAGGCACGGTGATCTGGCTTCTTTCTTCCATTTTCAGGCAAGTTCTGTCAAAGTGTTCTCATCAGCTAAAAATGCAAGGTAAAGAAAGAAGCTGCTGCACTCCTCCGGGCTCGTGGTGCTGGTTGTCATGTTCAGAACATCCTGTGATGATACAGGAGGTCTCTAGCCCTCTCTCCTGCTCAGAGCAGGGCCAGCTGAGGGGTCAGGCCAGGTAGCTCAGGGTTTTATCCAGTTGGCTGGAGACTTTTTGATTGTTACCCTTTTTGATTGTCCTCCTCAGGAAAAAAGCTTTTCCTCATAACCAGTCTGAAACATTCTTGTTTCAATGTATGCCCATTGCCTCTTGTCCTCTGAATATGCACCATATCAGGGAAACAGTAGGAGGAGCAGCTGAGGGCACTTGGTGTGTCCAGCTGGTGAAGAGGACACTGAGGGGAGACCTCATTGCAGTGACAATGTCCTCAGGAGGGGCAGACTCTGCTCTGTGGGACCAAGGACAGCACCCAGGGAATGGCCTGGAATTGTGTCTGGGCAGGGTTAGGTCAGATCTCAGGTTCTTCTCCCAGAGGGTGGTGGGCATTGACCAGGCTCTCCAGGGCAGTAGGCACAGCCCCAAGGCTGCCAGTGCTCCAGGAGTGTTTGGATGATGCTCTGGGGCACAGGGGGTGACTCTTGGGGATGGTCCTGTGCAGGGCCAGGAGCTGGACTCGATGATCCTTGTGGGTGCCTTCCAGCTCAGCTGATCCTCTGATTGTGGATCATTCTTGCATTTGGAGAATACTGTCCTTGGAGACCTGCCAGATTCTCAGAAATCCTTATCTCTTCAGAACTGCCTCCCATCAGAACCCACTTACAGTCCCCTGAATAAACCAAAGTTGGCTCATCTGAGGTTCACTTGAGCACTCTGCTACTGTCCTTCCTCACACCTGTCAGGATCTTGAATGCCACTCTTCCATGGCCACTACTGCCAAAGCTGCTATTGATTGCCACTATTGACTGCCCTATCTCCAGCTTGTTCTTCCTTATGAGTGACCAGCAGGTCCAGCTGTGTGTCACCTTTGGTTGGCCCACTGGTATCCAAAAGGTGCCTTTGGTTACACAGACTCGTTTTGCTGAGAGGCTGCATCAAACTGTTTTGTTGCATGCAGGCAGGCAGGTCTCTGCCGCACTCAGGTGCACTGAAATGGATCCTCTTTCTTTCTTTCTTTGCTTTCCAAAAGGTTTTTCTGAGTTCTAGAGCTGTGATGTCACTCTGCTGTAGTTGGGTAGATGTTTAGCCTTGCTCAGCACAGCTGTGTCCCAATGAATCCTGCCAGACCTAGACTACATCAGTAACCAGCTCTACACAGCAGCCTCCTCTGTTACAGTGTCTTGTTGACCACCTTCATCCCAAGACCCAGATGCAGGCCCCATGCTGCCAATAGTCATCCTTAGTACACAGTGTGCTGGGTAGATTCCAAGGGCAGAGACTTTGGAGGAAGTAAATGAGGTTTTTCAGGTCCTGAAAAAGGCAGTATGGTTGTCATGCAGACAGAACATCCTCTGTATCTGACCCTGAGGAGCATCCTGTCTCAAAGATCAGCCATCCCTTTGCTAGTACTTGCAGTGCCCTCTGTGGACAAGGAAAAGCTCAGACTAACCCCTGAAGAGGACAGTAGAGAGTCCTCTTGCAAGGTCCTGGCATCATATGTTGAAGATGGTGGTCCTCTTAAACATAAGCAAAGACTTTTAGAGCTTTCTACACCCACCAACAGACCTCCCTGATTTTCCAACAGCTCATGCACATTTACCTACAAGAAATTAAATGTGGCATTTGAATTCTCTTTCATTCTAAAAAGCAGAGTTACTGCAGAGTGTCACTGGAAAGCTGGTTTGTCCTACATGACAAAGATATGATGGATGTAGCTTCTTTCATATAAAATCAAAAAGAGGAATTTATTTTTACTTCTAGGTGAGCAGGGAATAGAGGTGATACTGTTTGAAGTTATACCTGGAGCAGCTAATAAGAACTGCATAAATATGACCCCCTTCTTCCCTTTAATGTCAATCTATCTGCTTGATCTTGCCTCCTATATATTTATATTTTCTTTAAATGTTCCTTTATAGCCTTTAGGGCAAAAGTTCAGATTCAGAGAGCCCTTCCTAACTAAAGGATATGTAATTGTTTTGTACAGTCCAGTGTTGGTTGTCAGGCATCTGGGGAAATCCCTCATTTTTGTTAAGAGCAAACAGCAAACTGCATGTTCCTCAGTAAAGGTTACACACCTGTCTTTTGCTTTCTCCTACTGCTCTGTGTTTGAAGAAGAAAGAGCTGTAAGTTTATGCTCAAAGCTGACTTAAGCTTGGTGCATCAAGTGAGAATGTTGTGTGTGGAAATGAGAAGGAAAATTGTGTGGCATAATATAAAGGTCTAACTCTCAACCTTGAAATGTGTATTTATTTTTTTAAGCAACTTACCAATATTTTTTTTTCATTTTCTAACTGTTCTGGGGAAAAGTGATATTTATCCTTTTCTTATAATCAGAGAAGCAAGAGTACAGTAGTTCTACCCAGGGGCAGAAGGACTGTGTTTCCCTTGTGTTTTGAAGGCAGGTGCATGCTCACTTTGCTCACACTGCAAGAGCCCCAGCAGTTGTATTGGTTCAACAGTGGGCCACTGAGCTCAGGGTATGTCCTGCTGAGAAACTAACGGCTCCTCCTTGGCTTGGAGCAAGAATACCATGTAGAAATTAACAGTCAAACAGAAACTCTGGGGTCTGTTATGGTTCTCAGACTACTAACAGGCCTTTCTTTTCCCCCCTTTGCAGAGGTTGGGCTGCTCACCCTCACTGCCACTGAAGAACAGGAGTGAAAGGCCAAGCAAGGGAGGAGCTCATCACTGATGGGTGATGTTCCACTGCAGTCTTGTATTAGGCAGTAAACATAAACAGCTCTATATACATAAATAGTAGGACCTACACAAGAGGTGTGTCTTTTGGTGGCATCTGATATTGATGCTTGGTTACTGTGAGCAAGGGCTGATGCTTGTCCAAGTCTGAAACTGGAAAGGAAGAGAGAAACTCTGCAGCACCCCAGCCAGGACAGCAAACCCTCTACCAGCCCTCTCTCTGGGTAAGCACAGCTTTGGAGGCTGCCCTGTTTTTCACTACATTCCTTTTTTGTAAATTCAGAGTTGCATCCATGTGGCATCTTCTTCTTTACCAAGAACCCTGAGCATGTTTGAACACCAGAGATGTTATCCTTTGCCAAGAAACTGGTCTGAATACAGCTGCCCAATTGTCCCTTATCTGACTGTTCCTTATCAACATTTTCAGTGGTCACCAGCCATTGCTCTTTCAGTGTTCCTTGTGCCTTTCTGTTTCCTTGTCCTTTCAGCTACACTCCCTAAGTTCTGGACATGTCTAGTGTCTCTGCAGCTCCTGGTCTCTTTACTACCTGCTCCTTCTTTTGCTTCCACAGGGGCTCGGGTTAATATTTTAGGTTCCCCTTTGTAATTCATTCCTTTGTACTTGAGTGACCTACACCCAATCACAAATCACATCTTGCTTCTGCTTCTTCCACAACAGAATGTCTTCAAAGGGCATTCAGGAGCCAGAGGGACTGTCTATACTGAACTATTTCCAAGAGTGTTTTCAAATCTTCCTCAAGCAGAAGTCCATCTGCTCCCATCAAGTCTCTCTTTGAGACTTTCCTTCCCCAAGCCTCCTTGTTGTCATTCTTCCTCCAAGTGTCACAAGTGTTACTGACTTGAAGGGGAAGATGGAAAGGCCCTGTCACAAACTTTTACCATCAACTTACCTTCTTTTCTGCTAATAGCTTTTGTTCCCAGTCTTTTTCTCATCTGTTTCCTTCCCCAGTGATGTGTGACAGCATGACTGAACTACTTCCTTCCCCTCCTTCATCCATCTGGTGACTCTTTCTATTTGTGTCCTAAATTAATTTTAATGTTTCATGTCCTTAAACATATAAAAGTAATACCATAATAATCATACTCTATTTGAAATATCATTTATTTGATATCCTCTGACCTTTCCCCACCTTCTACATGCCCTCGTTGTTCCCTGCTGCTCTGTCAGCTCCCACAACCACCTTCTCCTGCCTGCCAATCAAAGCATGTTTTTGTTTCACTGAATCTTCCAGCTATTCTCTTCCAAGATCAGATGCTTCATCCTGACACTTCACCAGGCCAAATCTCTGTCTTTAGTTCCTTTTGTGCAGTCCTCATTGCCAACCCCAGTGCTCTGTTCACTTTCCTTCACTCTTGCTGGCCATCATGTTATCTCCCAGTGTGTGGGCACCTGTTTTCTCTCATTCAAATTCTTCCTCAAAGCACATTTCCCCAGGGCCCTTGGCACCAGCCTGCCCTCACCATTCTGTTGTTATTTACAGGCCCTCTAATGATAGCAGAAAAAGTAGAAAGCAAACCCAAAACCAACAGGAACACTGTAAGTTGTCGCCTTCTCTGCATCTTCAAAAGAGTCTTCTGACATCTGTTGTTCTTCAGGATAAATTAGGACAGCGTTTGCCTTGTGGAGCACCACAAACACTGCTGGTGCCTAACAAATGTTGTTAATAACTGTAACTGGTCCTTTCTTCTAGGCAGTCACTGGGAATTGTCTACATGCAGGGGTTGTATAATCAGGCTGCTGTCTCAGGGGGCCTGCTGCCAGTATCTCCATGTCCCGGGTGAGCAGCAGAGCATGACTATGTATTAATAATGAACTGTGAGATGCTTGAGGTTTTCATCTCCTTGCTAAGGAGAAAAAGCCAAAGTAAACCTATGTAAGAGATCCTTGTCTGAAGTGAACACAAGATGACATTTTCCTGCAGTTCTCAAATTCTCTTCAGATTCTTTGCTTGTATTGTCTAAGAAGTGCTGTGGCAATACACACTTCATGTGCATGAGAAATAAAGGGGTCGCTTATGTGGGACGTGAATACCATTTCCTACGGTGTTCATACTGTTGATGGGAATGATGGTCACTCACTGGCTGGGATTCTGCTAACAGCTTCAGCAGAAGGGGAGTTTGGTCTGCACTTCTCATTTCAGGAGTTGGTCGAGAGAGATATAAAGCCCTGTGAAAAATGTGGCTCCGGTGCTGAACAAAATAAATTACAGAGTGGTCAGAGAATTAAGGTGCTTTCATAAATGTGTCTTCATCTGTAAGAGAGACCAGATCATTCAGTGGTTTTTCTCTTTCTGCATAAATTGAGGGTTTGGTGAATGGCTTATCTGAAAAAAAGGTCCTTGTTTTGCATCTGAATTCCGTGGCAGAAAAATGTTTGCCCCCACTTCAGCCTAATGTGGAGTTTTAAGTGGCTTGCCAATAGCTTCCCACCCTGGACTGCAGTGTGTAACAGCAGCAGCTCAGCACAGCAGTGCAATAGCAGCATAACAACCTGTTGCAGTGGAGTCCAGGCACAGTAGGATCAAATGAACTTCCAGCAAGGAGGGAACCTTTTCAAAGAGTCTCTGAAAGTCCATTTGTGCTACACTAAAATCTTTGTTCTTTAGTAAGAGTACTGTTAAATAGCAAAGCTCCCTTTGTCTTAAACAAGGAGTTCTCTCTTGGCTTGGTGAGGGGTATTTTTTTCAGAGGAGAGGAGGATGAGTGAGGGGAGTGGTTGATTTGGGTTTCTTTTTCCCCTTAGGACCGCTACCAGCTATTCACACACTTGAGCTTATAAAGAAAGCCCATTTTTTTTCCACAGTCTGAATTCTCTTTTCCCAAAGATTCAAAACAGAGCAGTGCCAGAAACATTAGAAGGCTTCTTTCTGTGAAACTGTACTTTTTGTTAAACAAAACAGACTTCTGAACAGATTAGGAGTACATTTACTGGGGCTATAAAAGCAGGGAATACCTAGTCTGGAAGTGTCCTCACCACATTGCTGTCATGGTCACTTGTACCAATGGAAAACACTGAGTTTTAGCAGCACTTCTTTATCTATTCAATACAAACCTGAACAGCCACACAAGGTGAGGGGAAGCACTTAGCATTCAGCCTGTAGATGCTGTCTGCAGTTCCGGCAGGGTTCCCAGCAGAGGTTTTGTATCTGAAGGTTATCATTGCTACTTTTGATCATATATACACTATCCCATTACAAAGTGAGGGGCAAAACCAAATTTGTGCTTAACTTCTAATGGTAAAAACTACTCCACTGTCTAAAGGAGCAAAGGAAATGTTTTTGCAGTGATTTTTCACTTTGCAAAGCAAGTGATACTCTGCTCTGAGGTCTGCAGGGGAGTTTTCTTGTCTGTCTCACATGAACCCTCTTGAGACATTGAACATGTGCCTTTGCCAGGAGGTATTCACATGCTTTGCTTCCCTCTCTGAGGCAACTATTTCTATCAGATCCTACTACTTTAGGCAACAGAGAGAAAGTAAGAGAGACAGTGAGAGCATATTCCTCTTGAGTAACACAGCTTGTTTACAAACCTTCCACAGCCTGAATGAAGCCAACGGGAGGTCTCTAAATTAGCTATTGGAAAAGCATTTCAGGAGGGTTTGTGTGGTGGAATGGAATTGATAATAAAAGTTGCTTGCCTGTACCCTGTGAGCTGATTAGCCCAGGAAGAGTACACACAGTGTTACAATTAGCATTCAAAGCCTATTCATCTGTACACTGGCACAGAGAACAGTCTCTGTGGGAGGCTTAACTGGGAGAATTATTCCTTTTTCTATGCTGTTTGTAGTTAGTTGAGCTTTAAAGGATCCAAAGCCTTTAAAAGAGACTTGGTCTGTGGAAAATCATTGAAGATACTAGAAGCTGAGGTGCTCAGGAACTGACAGGTCTGAGAGGAACTTCTATATTGCTCTCTGTAAAGACTAGCATTTTGCACTACAAAAAGTCGTTTATTAGTAACACATCTAAAATAATGTCCCTGGTCAGGATTCAGCAGCCAAGACAATAAAATGTGTTGTATGTGCCAACTCTTCCTGCAGTGTTGCCGTTGCTGCTATAGATGTGAAAAAAGAACCCAAGAAATTGAACAAATTAATGTGCCTAATTTTCAGCCATAGTAACAGGCATTTTTAACCCTGCATTTAAAGAAGTAATTGAAATTGAAATGAATGAGGCTGAAAGGCTTTGGAGCCCCCCAACCATGTGATTTCCTAACCTGGGCTGTTGCATTACCAACGTTCTGGCAGTAAGTTTTATCTGTGCAAGGCCAAAGCCTGAACGTCCTTCTGACCATCCTGTAACTGCCAGTCCTAGCAAAGACTCCCAGAAACCCAAAGGATATTTACAGTCTTCCCCCAACCAAGAGCTGCTTTGGGATCCCAGGGTCCCCTATCCCTGAGCAGCATGCACAGAACAAGCCACCTTCAGGCATAATCTGTGGTCAGGCGTGGGGACTGCCAGTCCTGCAGGCAATGTTGCATTTTGATTTGTGTCTCCTGGGAGCCAACGTTTTCAAGGACAGCATCCCCATATGAGAACACCTGTGGGCCACATCAGTACTTGACCACAAAAGGAAAGACAAATAGCTTTAATACTCTGGGGTAAAGTTGACCACAGAACTCTCCTAAATTCCCCAAGTCACTTTGGATTTTGTTTGCCTTTCAATTCCAGAAAGGTCTTGCTTCATGTCTATTCTGTTCCCACTGAGGTTATTTGCTCTCAGGCTGCCACTGCCACATTACAGAGGCCTGAGTGTTTCAAACACCTGTCCCAAGAGCTGAGAATCCATTCAGGCCACTGCTGACCCCAGACAGATGTGGGAGCTAGGAGGGTTGCTTGGGCAGGCCTGTTGTGTTTCTGCCCTTTGCTGGATTGTGCCCTGCCTGCCTTTCTTCCCACTGATTCCCCACTGAATCCATCTTTGTGTATCACCACAATGGTCCCCTCTTTGATAGTCTTTTTCACACACCAACTGCTTTCAGCATTCAGAAATACACTATGAGCTTAATCCCAGCTCCTTCCTTGTTAGCCTGCTTCTGCATCTCAGCATCTGCTCAGATTGAGTAATTCCCTTCCTTCATCTATATTTATATTTTGAAGGTATTTATACATTCAAGCTGTGGCCCCATGGGTTTTCTTTTCTCTAGGTTATATTTATAGGTCTTTGATAAGCATCCCCAGTATTTTGTCCTTATCTTCCAGTACTTACATGCTGATTGTCAGTCACTGCTTTGCTGCTTTCCTCCACCACACACATGATTTTGCTCTGCATTATTCCAGGAGTGGTGATATCAGGTCTCATTTTCACATAACCTTATTAATTGAGCATGATGCAGCCCCAGTAGATATAATACATAATCCACCAACACTCCAGCCCTTATAAACATTCTTAGACAGTGAATACTTTCTTACCTTTCAGAAGCTTGCTGCTGTCTCTCCTGCTGCTTACGACAGGGACTGTCTCTAGCTGCCTGTGCAGCTCAGCACGGTGGATTTCCAGTTGCCTCTGGATCCCTTTTGTGGTCCTGTAATGCCAGATAATTAGAAACAAAGGCAGCAATTACTGAAGAGTGAAGAATCGAGTGTAAAGCCAGAATTTCACCAGCTCTGCTTTTGTAAAAAAAATTAATTTTCACATTGAACGTTCCCAAACTGCTGTAAGAGACTTAGAATTGAAGGTGATAATGATATGGACTGGTGCAGATTTCCCAGAACCATATGCAAGATCAACAATCTAGGCTCATAAATTCAGTTCAGTAGCTGTGAAAGCGCCTTGAATTAGTTAGTTAACTTGCCCAGTGAGAACTCAAAGTTATTAAACTGTTGCCAGCTCCTGCATGTACATTTTTTTTCACAACACATTTTTCCTTGTGTATAGTTGGCATATTTTGAAGCACACGCGGTCACTCATCTTTCTGCCCTCTCATTTATTTTGAGTCCCTCTCTTTAAAATTTTTTCTCACATTTCCCCCAAATAACTCTGCTCCAACTTTGCCTCTGAGTTTCAGACAAAATCTCGATTGTATCTCAGTAACTATTCTGACCTGAAAATATCTGAAGAATTATGTGTGTGGCAATGCAAGCTAGATTCAAGATTTCCCTCTTAGTTTACTGATTTTTTTAACTTCTCAGAACAAGTGAAAACTTAACTTGTTCTGAGACAAGGTGGGCTTTTGTTTGCATCTGCTTGGGCTTTCCTCTGATGAGAAGGTATTTTCTTAAACAAGTGATATCAAAAGGGAGGCACTGCTGTAATTTCAAGCCCAGGATTTTTTTCTTTGCCCCTGCAGGTAACAGGAACTCTGTTGTGTAGTATTTGTGTCGTCAGGAGTGTCCTGTCTTTATCATTTACTGGCTTTCGATACATGTAGAAAGAGTTGATATTTACATGCACCCTTACAGAGTGTAGGAAATGAGTGGCATATTAAAAGTATACTGTTTCCTTTAGCATGTTTTTCAAAGGTTACCCTAGCCCAGAGTAGCAAAGGCTAAAACATACTTGTTGAAAGGGTTGTTTAGTTTTTTCTTTTAACTCAAAATATTTAACCTTTTAAATGAGTCCAAAAAAACCCCCCACATTCAGTATCAATAAATCTCATTGCTGTATCCAGAATATTGCAGGAAACAGAGCAAAAGCGCTTGCCTCAGTCAAGGGGAGGCTGGCACAGGGATGATGCCTCCTGAGCCTGCACATCCTGTGCTGTTCTCACTTCTTCTGCTGCCTTGTGTCTCTGTGTGAGGGTTTAGCTCAGAAAGCCACACAAGTCCAATGGAGCAGGATAATTGAGACCTTGGAAACTCACAGCCTGTAATTTCAGTGTCTAATACACCTGTAAGATTAAGTTACTCTCTGTAGGGGCACATTTCCCCAACAGGCTCTTTACATCCTTCATGGGTACATTTTATACTAGGGTAAGCAGTTTCCCAGTGTCATCATAGCCTGCATTTCACAAGAATCACCTCTTAATGTGTGCAAAAACATAATGGCCATAGAGCACAATTTCCAAATACATCATTGCTGGCAAACCTGGAGGATGTTTCATGCTCTTAATAAGAGCAAGAACCTAATGACATTAAATAAAACCATTGCTAGATGAGGGAACAAGTGATTATTTGCCTAGGAGGTAATTTGTATAAGAAAATGCTTATTCAAGGTGAAAAATGTTTCAAAACTTCAGTAAAAATCTTGGAATAAAAGCCTCCAATCTGCCATCACGATATCTTCACAAGTCTAGGATGTTGCTGTGAGATTAATGTGGGGAAATGCTGTGTGAGCTGCTCTGCAGACCATGATATCTCTGCTCACTCCTGTAGCTTAAACAAAAACAAAGCCCCTCTGACCCCCTATTAGTTGTTGAGGAGTGGTAACCTAAATGTAGAACAACTGAAGTGTGCTATCCCTGAAGGGATTTCCAAAAAGCATTATACTAGTGACTGTAAAAACTGCAGGTGGCAGACTGAAAAAAACTGCACAAATCCCCTTGTTTTATGCTGCTACAGCTTTGACAGGCCCCCTCTTGGGATGGCTGCTCTTAAGATGCATTCATTCCAGCACTTAAGCTCCCAAGTTCAGTGAAATAGAGGCATGAACTGACCTTTCCAGAAGGAAAAGGTTAATGTTGAAGAACACTGATTTCAACAATCCATCTTCTCAAGGTAACCCCAGAGTTTATGGTTTGCTTAACTACACAGTTCCCTTGAAAAATAACCTTCTTTCTGAAGTGATCTATGTAGCTGAACCAGCATTCCCATAAACTGCTCTGATCTTGATTGCCTGCTGTCCATCTCATATGTCTTTGTCACCTGCTGGTGTGGAGCAGATGTTGAGATGCATCTACATCTCTGGTGCTGCTGAGGTGGCAGCCAGAGAGATGTTCTCACAAAATCCTCCCAGGAGCTCTCGCCTGTGGTCATTCTGGGAGGGGCTTGACCACACTGCAACGCATCAGGAGGTGACTGTCAGGAAGGGGATAATGTGGTGTCCTTTCCCACTTTGCATCCGTGGTTTCAGTTACTTCAATTACGTAACAGTGGTGTTAAGAGGACAACTGTGTCACATAAAGGATGTAAATTGGGGGCTGAGTAGTAAGTCTGAGCAAAGGAGAACTTGGGATCAGTATAAGAATCAATTCTTTACAGGGAATGTATTGAGTAGAAAAATTTCACTGGAGAAACTGTGGAAACCTTACCCCTCCAGTTATTTGCAGTGACCACACAAGGCAGTGTAGGAAATTATTTTCCTTTGACAATTCAGAAGCATCCGTTTCACTATCTTTCGTAACAGCTGGTAGCTCTGCTTGATCTCCTCTGAATCTGTCTTCCCCACGAAGCTTGGCAGCCACCTCTGAGGAAAGTGGACTTGGGACACTGGCAGAGGCCCCTGAAGCTACTAAGTGACAGGGAAACACTTCACGTCTGCCCAAGTCTTAGAAGTGCCCCTCGTGGCTGCTGTGCATTTGCAGCTCCTCCAGCTCTTGCTCCAGGTGACCCAATCTCATCCTTTCCAAATGGGTATCCAGTGGACACATGTGGTATGGGAGAAGTGCAGACCAGCACCCCAGTTCCACAGGTTCAACTGAAATACCAGTTCAAGGGGGTTTCATTAAGTGCTGGGGGTGGTGCTCTATGGCCACAGAGATCATTGCTCCGTTCAGTGCTTTGCCTTGTCTTGCTTTAAATGGCTGCAACTAACGATGCTCCCAACTGCTTCCATCAGGAGGTTATTTGGCACCTTAATGGAGTGCCAGGACATCCCTCCTGATTCTGTCTGACTTATAGTTTTTCCTCCATTTAACTGTACTTGTCAAAACCCCAAATCTTTTACAGCTGTGTTTTCACATGCTCTGAATCTTTTTGGTTGTTTTCGTAGTCCCCAAGTAGCCATTACTGTGAAATATTTTGTTCCTCCTTCTTAGAAACTACATGCTGCATTTAATTGTTAGCTTGCACTTACCATGGAGATAATAAAAAGTGATTTAAATTAGAACTGATTGGAAATTATAGCCATGAGACAAGAAACCAACAGGAACACTAAGGCTAAATCCTGGGAAATTTTTATACCTTTAGTCTCCAAGTTTTCAATAAGATACTGCTGGCATGGGTATGATGCTGGGGCTCTACGAAGGAGCTAAACCCCTACATTAGGAGATGCTTTGTTGGACACTATGTATTTCTATACATTGAAAGTCTTTTTATTTAATGAGAGTACTCAGAGCAGGAAGCTCTGATTGCAGCATAGACAGGGACATCTGTTTGCTGCCTTCACTCAGCTCCCTGTGGGGCTGTCATGGTGTGTAGGGTGGTGCTGTAGGTATTTCCACATCTGTAGGGCGATAACCTCATGGAAAGTTTCAAAATGCTGTGGCAGCTAAATGAGGACACAGGAGGCAAAAGGGTGCTCTGCTCTGTCCAGGCCCATAGGAGCCCAGGGAAGAAGAACTGGCAAAGATGACTTTCAACAAACAGTAACAATAATCAGCTGAATGTTTTGCTTCTTACACATGTAGTAGCATTGTGATAGTAGACACATATCCACCACCACTGCTGTTAGAAGAGTTTATTATTTGCCTGGGAAACTGAGGAGGCTGGAGGTGACAAATCTCCTTTTTGAAGCTGCTAGAAGGCAAGTTGCCAGCGTGAACAGAAAAATGTGGCAACCTGGCTTGCAAACCAAGAGGACCACAGCTTACACAGGGCCCAAGAAAGCATTTCCAAAGGAACTAAGTGGTGTGGCAGAGGTGGATATACAGTGGCAGGAAGGCTTGGTAGGTGTGCAAGGGTTGATGGTGCACAGTACATCTTAACACTGATAAGAAATATCACCCAAGCCAGACTAAGCCTTTGGTCTAGAAGGTAAGAGGGGTTCTGAAGTAGCCAGTAGCCAGAGCCTTCAAAGCAGCTTTTAGGAGTGGGTGCATGCCTCAAAAATTACAGACAGATCCAGGGAATGCATTTAAAACCAGGCTTAAAAAAAAAAAAAAAAGGAAAAGCAGTAGAGTGTTCACAATTGTATTACTTGCAATGTCAATTCCCATATCCAAGCTGTAAAGTGAAGCAGAAAGGGCAGCAGCATGGCCACACACTCCTGGGGCAAAAGAGGTCAGAGCTGGGCCCCAGTTCTCCTGGAGGAGAGCGGCTCTAGCCAGGGGAATCTGGGAAGGACCGAGTTGCACAGAACCACAGAATATTCTGAATTGGAAGGGACCCGCAAGGACCATCAAGTCCAGCTCTTGAGCGAATGGCCCATAAGGGGACCCACCCCAACCAACCCTGGAGTCATCAGCTGTCACCAACAGGCCCAGCAGAGTCCAGGGGCATCCTCCAGTGCAGGGATGACCACACGGGCATCCTTCTCCGAGCAGCTCAGTGTCCTGGTGGAAAGAGCTGTCCCTTCCTCTCTCCTCCTTTGCAAGTCCTTCAGAAATCCAGACAGAGCAGGGCTAAAACAGCCTCAGAGCTCTTCGTGTCTTTTGGGTACCATTTCCCTGTTTAATGGGAATATTGCTGTAACTCCTGGAGACCACCCATAGTGAGATTCTTATCTTTGACTGTCCTATGTAGTTCCTTGAAGGCCAAATTGAATTTTAAAAAATTGATGACATTTCAAAGATTGCTATTTAAAACAGGCCTTTTTTCCTATGTCTCTTTTTTCTCCTTTTTTAAAAACTCCTGCTTTCAAAAACCCTTTTCCATTTGACATTTTCACAAAAAAAATAAAATTTTCATGAGAAATGTTCATTTCCACAAGCCTGGTCAGATGACACAAGCTTCCCATCAAACACAGTAATTTTAAGATGAGTCAGAGAAACTTGGAGAAAAATAACATGTGAGAATTGGAAACAAAATTGTTGCACTTTTGTTCTCAAAAACATCTGAAGATTTTTAAAGAAATCTACACTTGGTTTGTTCCTTTTATTTTACTGAACATATGCCAACTAGGTTTTTGTCCTCTTTGCAGGTTTTCTGGTATATCAGACCGAAATTGAATTTTACTACAAAAGTGATCTCTGCTTTCCTGAACAAGATCCTGCAATTTTACTGGAGAGCTCTGGGTCGCTCCAGCTTGGTGCAGCTTTACCTGCGAGGGTGCCAAGAGCCCCTCGAGCACAGTCAGTTAGAGACCTGCTTTCAACTGGCACTGCTGCAATGCCTCTAATCCTGACCCTGGTTGAAAAGTCTTTGGTTCCTTTCTTGGAGCTATCCCGGAAATTCAAATTTACTAGAAGCTCAGTGGTAAAGGAAAAGGTGCCTGTTTCTCCTGAGATTTGTCTCTTTCAAACAGGAGAACATTTTTACTTAGAAACCTCAAGAAAACCATGATGTGGTCCTTCAGGACATGCGACAAATGCAAACCATGCTAGTGCCTGTTTTAGGACCTTGCAACCCTTGTCACAGCCAAGGCACTGAGACCCAGTAA
Organism: Formicarius rufipectus; assembly: GCA_013399695.1. Classification (NCBI taxonomy): domain Eukaryota; kingdom Metazoa; phylum Chordata; class Aves; order Passeriformes; family Formicariidae; genus Formicarius; species Formicarius rufipectus. Next base: position 1,253,045 of record VXAU01002928.1, on the reverse strand, counting down.
GCAGCATGCTGTTGCACTGGGTCTTGTGGTTTGTCTTCTTTGTTTTCTTAACATTGTAATTTTTTACTGCTGTTAACCAAAATGCCACCAGGAGTTCTTCACCCAAGCCAGTATTCCTCAGTACGTGAGCTGTACAGAAAGCATTACTGTGCCAAGTTTTCTGCTGTGTCAGGACACCAGCCCTCTCCTTCTTGAAAAGACCTAAAACGAAATGCATTCCCTCATGGTTAACTTAGTTCTGTGGGAGCTGGCAACTCAATCCAGAGTGATCTTTTCCTTGGGTGTTGCAAGGTGCATTTTGCTTTGCTCTGATTCTTCTGCTTAAAACCTGATTCTGTAAACTCTGAGTGCATACGAAACATCTTTCCTTCTTTCAGTTTCCTTGGTCCAGCAGTGAGCAAGCAGATGCTTTGTGTCATTAGATAAACTTAAACAGTATTTTATTGTAAGAAGCTAAATGTGAATGCCTGAAGCATAAAAAGAAAGAAGTATTTTACTTTTTTGAGCAGAATTAGAAATAATATGACAAATATGCATCCATATAGTGCTTCTGGTTTAATAGGATTTAAAACAAGTATGATTGGTTTCAGGTGGTCAAATAATAACATAGAATGGAAATCCTGCATAATGACACAAGTTACTTGGAATTATCTCTTTGCTGAGCCCTTGCATATTTTTTAGCAAGTTGTTTTGATGGAAAACATGCTTTTTCTACTTATGTAAGGATCTTCCCAGCAGATGCTTTCTTGCTTCAATGGCAATAATGACTTTCTATTCCGGTCTCCAGAACTCTTAGGGGTATTATTTCCCCACAAGATCAGTGAGTTAAATTGCCTGCCATGACACATCTGAAAGTTATTCCACTCCCAAAGAGTGCATGTGAAGCACTTTTCATAAAAGTAGCAATCCTTTAAGGGCACTTGAAGTTGGACCTTTAGGACTGGTACTTTTTCCATAAGTCTTCCTGGTATTTTTGCCATACAATTTTGAGTATTTTTTAGTTAGTTTTCATTTATTTTTGTCTTGCATCTTTGTATAAACCTCTGACATTTCTCCAGGGTTGACCAATACTATATTGAAGACCATATGCAAACATCCTTTTTATTAAAGCTTAAAATATGAGCATCAGGAGCTCAGAAACTGAAAAACCGGATTTCTCTCAGCTTTTCTAATTAATTGCATAATGGACAGATTGAAGGATTAAACTGTCTGGAGTGGCTGTTGTATTTTTTTCTGAGGTTTCTTTTAGGAGTTGAAGAGCAAAAGTTACATAACTACAAAAGGAAAAAAAAAAAAAAGGTGGAAAAAGCACTGAAAGCACTGAAATTGTGATTTATAAATTGTTTCACCAGAAGTAACAGTGACTGGTACTTTCATTTCCTTCACAGGAGATAAATCTGGGGTGGTTTGGCTCAGGAACAGCTCTTCCCTGGGGGGGCGAAAAGGCCAAAAGCCAATTCACAGAAAGACGGGTTGAATGCTAAAACTGAAGATGACAATCTGACAGCCACTTGGCATCTGCTCCTCGATGGCAGCCAGCTGGCTCCCCACAGCACAACATGCACCAGAAACATGGTGAGCAAGAGCTTGCTGAGGAAGGCCACACAACACCTCCTGGAAGCTCCTCTTGCAGGGCCCTTGGGTTGTGTGGCACAGCAGCTCTGCTCTAGCACCTGGGTCTATCCCCACAACACATCTCAGTGGAGTGAACTAATTAGTGATGAGCCCTTATCAGCGATAACCACCCGCTTTTCTGGGCTCTGCCCTGCTGGTGCACAAAAGTACAGAGCTTTCTGCAAGGCAGGGTCAACCATTTGACTTCAAGGCTTCAGAATGCTGGCTCTGAGGACCTGGCACTGCTTTTGCTTGCATAGTGCCTTGCAGAAGATGGGCTCACCTATCATTGTGGTCAGTAGTGGTGGTATGGTTATGATTGGAGCTTCTCTTGGGAGAAGGCAAGGGTTTCCATCCTTTTTCTGCTCTAAGACAGGTTGAAAAACAATTGGCCTACAGAGGTGTCCTGCTCTGCTCTGTCATGTGGACACCTCACAGTCCTGTCCTCACACCCTGGTGGTGACAGTGCTGAACACGTGCTAGTGACAGTGGTGTGTACTTCACTTGATGTGTAAGCCATTGTTCCCACTAGGTGTCAAAATTAGAGCGGGGAGAAATGTCTGGATCTACAATAACTATGTTGCATCAAGGTGGACCTGAGAAGTCTAAACTTCTGCTGAATGGCTATCAGCTTCAGGTCCTTTTCCATGTCCTCTCCACCAGCTTTTTCAAGTGCTCTGGGTTTTGACTCTGAGAATCCCTGGTATACCAGAGTACTGGTAACAGTCACAGCCACACAAAGTTCTTAAGTATTTTTATGATGATGAATTCAATGCAGAACACTGAGAGCTTGCCACTTCTGGCAATTAACTTGGGATTGATAAAAGTGGTAAGAGGAGGCATTAAGTTACCCACCTGCAGAAGACTGGCTCTGTGCTGAGTGCTCTCAAGAGATGAGTGCATATGAGGAAGTGCTAATTGCAATGCATTCCTTAATGTTTTTCTGTTGATGCACAAAAGATTGAGAAAATGGGAAGAAAATGAAAATGGCTCTGTTTTGAGTCACAGTGGAAAATATGCAGGAATTGGACTCTCAGAATTGGCAGGAAAAGAATATGGTGAGAACAGGGGAACAAGCAGAGGATTGATGCCACAAATAGAACTGTCCATCTGTGCTCAGGCCATGGTCCAGGCTGGATGACACAGCTTACCTGACAGCATGCCCATTTGGATCACTTATGTAACATCATTGGTGCCTCAAGTAATGTAGGGAGATGCTCTGTGTGACCTGAGAGCCTCATGCTGAGAGTGAGACAGACACGATACAGTGATTAATGAAAGGGCAGCACTGACTCAGGTGAGAAACAAAGGTCAGGTAAAGAAGTAAATGCTGATCATGGCCATAAAAATGGCATGAGAAAAGACATGATTGCTAGGTGGAGACAAAGGGCTGTGAAGTAAGGGGGCCAAGGATGAAGACTGAGAGTATGACAGAAAGAACAGTGAGATGAGACAGAGCTATGTGACTCTAGGAAGTGAATTTATCAAGACTGTGAGCTTGGAAGAAAACAGGAAACTGGGTTATAGGGTGGTGGACTGTAATATACAAGTATAGTATGCAGCTAGTTAAGCAGACAATCTGGCTTGGTATACAATATTTTCAAGAGGCATGAGCAAAAATCAGAGGTGGGATAAAGGGAAAAGTAGTCTGTAGTAGATTCAACCAGTGCAGTAAACACCTGACATGATGGGAGCTATGTGAGCTGGTTGGCACTGCTAACCCCCTTTGGGTGGATTGTCCTGGGATGAGTAGAGTTCCTGGAGTAGGAGGGAAGTGCAAGGTGCTAGCATCCTCATGACCAGAGCTAATGGGAGCAGTGAGAAATCCACACCCCACACTGCATCCTGCACCCTCTGTCCCCTAAAAGACCACAGAGTGCTCCTCTTGTCCACTAGGCTATAAAGACTTTTCAAAAGTTACTGTAACAACACCTACTCAGAACTACATCCAAATTTAACTGTCATAGAGCTGGACTTAACCCACTAAATGCAACAATTCCCTAAGGGACAGTATCACAGTTGTGCAATTTCCCACCCTTAAAAGGGAAAATGAATGCCATATGATACACAGGGAGGCTAGACGTTGTGATGTGCTGGAGACAATTGCTGTAGTTCTGCATTCTCTCTTGTCCACGTTGTATTACAGTGATTACTTTTCTCTCCATGGACAAACCATAAAAGAATTGTTGAAAAACAACCAAAGTCTTTTTTGGGTTTTTTTTGCCAAAGGTAGACCATATCCTTTGGCTTGCCACTTGGGGAGGCAGAAAGGAGAAATACATCAAGGATTGCATGTGGCAGCTAGGAAATGTCTGGAGAAACAGCACAAATGTTGATAACAACTGCTGACCTGCTGCACAGGGTCTGCCTCGTGCAGGTGGGGACTGCTGAATGCACCACAGACCTGGCATGAGCCAGAGAGCACAGCATGTTCAAGGGCCTCATTTATGGCCCTCTTTGGGTCAGAAGAAACCAGGAAGGAAATGCTTACGTGTTTCTTCACTGTATTGTTTACGGGACACACAGGGAAATTTTTGGCTTCGTGTTTGGGTAGTGCAAAAGGCAGAGCCAGCAGAGCTGAGAAGAAGAATTGGCAGCACTGAATTTGGCCACAGCAAAGGCAGATTTCAGTGCTACCTGCCAGAGATGACGTCTCTGTTCATCCTTTCGGTGGCAGCTCTGACAGGCTCCCACACCGACTCGCTCGAGCTCAGGCCAGCAGAGCTGCTCTGGCAGGTTTTATCCTGATGATAAAAAGATGAGCTGCGACCTTGAGCAGCAGAACTGTGTTGGGAACAGCGTCCAGCTGAGGAGCAGCTTTCTTGGCAGAGCTGGGCCATTACCTGGACGAGCTGCTTTGTTTTAGGAGGCTCCTCGTGCCCTGATTTCACCCCATGGCTGTGCTGTGGGCTGCCCCCACGCTTGCCCATGGCTCCCAAGGCTGGGCACAGTGGTCATTTTATCCTGACTGGAGTTTCCTGGAACACAAAATATTGTTTCTCTGATGTATGTGTTTATAGAGTGGCTCTGATTGGCCTGATTAAATTTGCTGTCACAAGGAGAGATATTTTAGCAACCTGTGTCAGTGTCCTGTTGTTATATAATACATTTTGACAGAAAGTTCAAAGCATCTTTTGGACTAGGACTGATGAAAGAAGGGCCAGCATCATTCAAACAATAGTGGATTTAGATTTTCAAAAATCAGGATAAACTGCTCCTCCAGTGGCCTAATCCTATTTGCTTCATTAAAGGCCCACTGCATTGCAGGGAACTGCATTTCAGGGCAAAAATTTCTTCAAATAGGAGAAAATGGCTTTAGCCTTTTGTGTGTGAGAAAAAGGCAAAGAAGAAGATTATGGAAGCCAAATTATGACACATTTGTTTTGAATCATTTAAACAGCTCTAGGCATGGGTTGTGTTCTTCAACATTTTCAAAATTATTTTTTGATGTGCTGCAATGGAACTCAAGAGCAGCTGATACAATTTAATGCTTTTATATTTCTACAAGGATGATTTACTAATCAGTGTTAGTAGTCCCATGTTAATGGTTTACCTTTTAAAAAAAAAAATGAGAAGAGACTTTTAGGGCCCCAGAAAAAGCTTCTTGGTTTGACCTTTATAGTTTTAAGCCAAAGTTGTAAATCTAAGAATTATTAAAAGCAGAGATCATTTTATTAACTCACAACTGAGACCAAAATTGTGCCTCAATTCCTTTAGCCAAGCATAAGCTAAATTTTAAAATCAAAAGTATCCCTAGGATGGTTTCATTACTCAATGGTATGCCAGTTGCAAAGCTGGAGTCATTTCACTAGAATTTTTTGGTGAGTAAACATTGCTCTCTAATTCAGCCACCTTTTTTTTTTTTGCCAAGACTTCAGTCATGTCTTGCCACTACTTCTGGATGCACCTCTGAGAAATAAATCCATTTTAATATATATGATCTGTACTAGGGCAGACCTAACCCTTCTTCCTGAAGCACACTTTATTTTGGGTCATTTTTTACTGTGATTAATCTTACATTTCCTATAAGGTGCTTCAGGTTATGTGTAGAAGGAGATGTTATTTGGCCTTAACATGCCCATGTGATTGCTTACTTGCTTGGGACTAAATTGAATCCTAGATTTCTTCTTCCATTTTTTTTTAACACAAAATCATGGAGCAGTGAAATAACAAATTGAGCACAGGTAGGAAGATTCCAGGTTATTGTCCTGCCAGCTGCTCCATCCCTTCTGTCCTTTCTAACCAGTCTTGGAGAAGGAGGCACTGGAGAGGAGCTGGAAGGCCAGCTGGGAAGAGCTGCCAGTGGCCTCTTGCTGTGGGAATGGTCCTCTGTTAAGCTCCCTGCTGGGCTGGGTTAGTCTGTCTGCAGACCTGCTCCACAAACCTTGTGCACTGAGCCTGCTCTGCTCTGGAGGTTCAGCTAAATCAGGGTCTGTGAATTTAAATCAGAACTTGAGGATCTCCAGAACTCAGAGCTGGGAATTTGTCTTCATCGGTCCAGTTAAACTAACTGCAGGATTTGGTTGTCACCCACAACTGAGTATCCTGAGTTGTTTATGAAGAAAATACAGCAATTAAAATCCCATTTAATTCAATATACCTGCTGTTAGATCAAGTTCCTTTGACATACACCAGCAGAATACCAGAGCACTTTCCAGAGTTACACCTTTAAGTCCTTCATAGTTATTTGTTATAACTGTTTATTCATAATTATTTGTCAGGCATGACCATTTAAGCCAAACAATTTCGTTTAGAATCATGAAATATTTTCTTTTATTCACCATCTCTGTGTTTCAACCATAGCCTGCCATCCTTATGCTCTGAGATCCAAGCAATTGCAGTGACAAGAGGTGTACTGAAAGTTGCCAGGGAAAATGGGAGAAGGTACTAAGACTCAACACAAACTTGTTTTTAAAATGAAATCCATTTAAGAGTGAAAAATGACCTAATAAATTTTTTCTTGGCCCATTCTTTTCCTCTGAGATTAATAAATAAAACAAAAACTGTGCAAGAACTTTTGTATTTTCCAGTTTGCCTTCTATTTTATGTTATTCATGCAGGCAGATGCATATAGTCTGACAGGAGGCATTATGCTCAGTGAACATTTTTTATTTCAAAAGCTTCACCTCCCCTTAAAGCAAAATACTTCAAAAAGAGGAGAGAGAGAGAGAGAGCAAATGCCTTCTGCAGCAAACTTAGCAAACATTTCTGATACTCAAGGCACTATCTTTCTTGCACATCAAAGAAAAATACCACCCTTCATTAAGTATATTAATTAACTTATCACAGGATCTAATTGATATTTCAATTCCAGCAAATAACACACTTAGGTTTTTCATTCTATAGCTGCACAATATCTGACAGTTCACTGAGCAGTCAGTGTTGGGGAGAAATCACAATCAGTTTTGTAAAGCCTGTCAATCATTCAAAAATTCAAGTTCTCTTCAGACAGAAAAAGGCTGTCTCTGAATTATATTAGGTGTTGTGAGTTTAAACTCAGGCAGAGCCAGAAATCCATAAGAAAAACAAACACCTGAGCAAACAGTTTTTAACTACATATTTTGAGCCCCAATGAAGGGAATTGAATGCATTAATTAATTCCCAGAAGTGGTTATCTCTTTTTGAGCAGGAGCTTCAAGATTTTGATGTGAGCAGAAGCACAAGCTTCTTCCTGTGTATGCACTTGAGGTGGGAGCTTAGCCCAGAGCACTCAAGGCTGAAGGACACGGATTGTTCTTTAAAGGGTGCAAGAGGAAGAAAATGGAACAGACCAGAGCTTGTTCCAGAATTTTGAGCTTACACATTAATTGTCCTATGAGGAAAAGGGTGATAACTACAATGGAAACTGGTCTGTCATTTGGCTCAGTCCCTCTACTCCATGTCATTTCTGTGCAGGCTGGTGCTGATGTCTCCATACAAGTAATCTAAGCAGGATGAAAGGTAACCTTCTGCCAAAGTATTTCTCTGATACTCAAGAGGCCTGGGTTCATTTGCAGGGTCTGCTGGAACTTGTATGGACTCATACACATCGCTCCCAAACTCACATTCTTAACTCTGCAATGTGGAAATAACACAAGGTCATGATATGTGATAGAATCAATGTTTGTGTGGTGACAGGGCTTAAAAAATACAGAACAGGAAAAACAGCACCACCTCCAGAATCTAAACTTAACCTAACCACGTCATAGAAAGGCTGAACAAATAGCAGGTTTTTTTCTAGGTTTGCATCTTTTCTGTTTATTTATGTTTGAGTTATCCCAGCTTGAACTGCAGTGGAAAGTGTCTCTGCCGCGGGTAGAATGAATGTTCCCCTGGGAACAGGTCTGAGCCCCCAGCAGAAGGCAGAGCAAGAATTGTTGCTCCTGAAATGTGCTGGATGGTGAAGATGAGGCAGGGAAATGCACTTGTATCTGAACCTCAGACAATGGTTCACATTTTGTAAGAGAAATTTCCAGAACTTTTTGTTGAAGTTATTCTATTCTGTGTGGAAAATGTTATAAGGAAAATGTAACTCTTCTCCCTAGGTGAGTTCAGGTCTTAATTCAGATCTGTTTTCTTGAGTAAGTCTGTAAAGAGTAATTTAAAAGACTTAGCTTTAGTCTAAAGTCTTTAGAATCAGCTTGTAAGTCTGGGAAATTACCTTTTTTTCTTCGTCCCATTTTGGCAAAGTATGTTTTTCTCATGATCTTCTCTTTACTAAATGTACCATTAATGTGGTCAAATCATCACACTGGCTTTAAAAGTCCCCTCACTCTCTCCAAGGTCCTGGCAAACTGTAACAATCAGAGCTCCCTGCTGAAAAGAGTATCCTCCATTTGTTCTTGCGCCTTTCTTTGCTCTGTTTCTGTCATTTTTAACTTCCCAGCAAGCTCCAGGCTTGATTCAATTCTCATTTGCAGAACTGCTATAATTGCTGAAATAAGACAATAAAAATAAAGGGTTGCTAGTGCCGAGGAACTGCTTGACATCAAGAAACAGAGGAAAGTCCTCACCCATGTCCACCTTTGCATTCCACCTCTCAGACTGCCTCTCCTTTAAAGGGCTACATTATTCTGCTCTAGCACTTCCCACCAGAATTGGGTCTCTTAGTCTGATGCTGCTCACACTGCCCTTCCCTGTGTACCCATCTCTCCCTCCTGCTGCTGCCTGGCTCCCTGGGGATGAAGGCTGGTGCCCCACAGACCCTAGTGCCAGGTCAGTGGGTGGTGGCTGCCCGTGGTTTTGGCAGGAGCTCAGGTTTCTGGAGACCCAAAGCCTATGATGAAGACACCATCCATAGTTAAAAGGGTGAATAGCAGCAGGAACTGGTGAGCAGGCTGGGCTGCATCCAGCCTGTGAGATGGGGCTGAGGAGAGCTCATGGAAGCAGACTGGGATCCCTGGTTGCAACTAACACTCTGATGGCCTTGGGGACCAGGACCTGGGAGCAGCCATGGTGTGGCAATGCAGTATCTGCAAAGGCCCTGGTGCTAGGGCTGGGGGAAGCCCTAAGCAGTCCTTCAGGGCTGCCTTTGTCATCTGGATGTGCAGCTTGAGACCTGCTTAATGAGGCTAAGCCAGGAATTGTTTTGACTGAGTGTCTGAGCTGGAATTCTTTGAATAAAATTGTTGCTTTTCTTCGCAGCCTCTTAGAAGCTTGATTATTCCACTAGAGACATTTTGAGACCAATCCCAGGAACATATTTTGAGCTTATTAAAAGCCTGTCTTAAAACTGGCGCACAGAAGCAGCAATCAAGGCAAGCCTGGCACTGGTACACTGAACCACATTGTGCTGGCCATAATATTGATGTTTGCTGAATATTTACAGCATTAAAGCAACCGTTCATAGCAAAGAAACAAGTTGGAAAGAAGCTTGCACTGCAAGCAGTAACTAAATTATATCAAATACCATATGAGCTTTGATGTAGCATAAGCATTAAAGCCAGCTAGGGCTGTTTTGATAAAAGATCTGTCTGAGAAGTTTTGCATAGAAGTTAGTGAATTAACATAAATTTTTTTCCCAAAAAGAGGTGGTTTTCATAAGGCAAAGTGATCCAGAATTGTGTTGAGCAAGTGTGCACCAGAGGTTAACTTGGTTTTGTTATATGAGTGCTACATTTCACCTTGTGGGTGTATTCCTATCTATGTCTAGGTTGTGATTTGACTGCTGTGTGTCACAGAACAGGACACCAGTTGTTTTGGCAGGAAGAATAAATTTGTGCTCAAGAAAATATGGCTCTTCCTGACTTGCAAAGACTCAGGAATGGAGTGCAGAGAAAACCTCTCCCCCGTCTCTGATAACAGTGATAAATCATAGGGTAGCTGACAAAGGCAAATTTAGTTCTTTTTGCCACACAATGAACCCAAAGCACTTCTGCAACATTTTTATTATGTTACACATGTCATTTCTAGCCAGGCAAAGAAAATATCATTTCAAACTCTTGCTTTATTTAAGTCTTGATAGGAAACTCACCTGAAATGCAAAACATTGAAAATATTACAAGCAGCACTTAGAATTTTCTTTTTCAAAATGGCTTTTGTATGCATGTGTCAAAGTGCACTACAAACAGGGAGTAACTGAGGTCCATACACATACTCAGGATAAAGTGTCAGCCTTCCCAGCTGGGCAAGTGAAAGGCATGGAGCAAATGAACAGCTTTCTCAGGGTCCAGCAGTCCCTCAGTGGCAGAGTCAGGGACAAAGCCTGAGGTTCAGAATTTTCAAGCCCTTGTTTTAACCACAGTGCAGAGGTTCGGTGACAGGCTAAGCTTCCTTTTTCAGGAGTCATATTGAAAACACTGTTTCTCCTAAGTCTATCTGATGCCTATCTACTCTGTGTGCTGCACACAAAGTATAGTCAGAGGGTAACTTACTCCAAGTCCTAGACACAAGACAGAAGAACTCCCACCCTGGCAGTGCCTCTGTGTGCAGACCTGTGCAACTGACTCACTAAAGCCAACACAAGCTCCAGTATCCAAAAACATCAGATTGAGTTAATCATTTTTCTCAGTCTCAGGGATTCTATCGAACTTGAACCAAATTCTTATTGGAATATTTAGGCATTTATGGACCCTGTAGTATGTAACGTTTTCATATTGTTTCTTCTGGACTCCATTTGAAGTGACCTGGAGAGATGGGAGGAAAATCCCTGCCTGGGAAGCAGTGAGGTTCAGTTCACTCCCTCCTGGGGGAAATATTTCCCTGCTTATGCCTTGGCAGATGGGAAGGACCTGCCTGTGGAATACCAGCCTGAGCACGGGGAGCTGAGGGAGCAGAAGTTGTGCTCACTTCACTCACTAATCAAGAATAATCACAGAAGATCAACATTACTACATTAGTCACCACCATGACAGCGTAGCAAACACCCATTGTGAGGAAGTTCAATGAAATATTTAAGGGAACGCACCTGGCAGTGGCATTTGGTCCCAAAAGGACGAGTGAGTTAGAAATGCATGGATAAATTGATTCCTCAACCTTTGTTCCCAGAGTCAGAGTAATCATAGCAATAGAAGACTGATTGTTTTCACAGCAGGAGGTGTCCATTTGGTTCTTATAGCTAGTGACAATTCTTAGGTGATTTTTGTTATATTTTTTCTAATCCTATTTGAGTACCTGTTTTTTACCAGATTAATGGCTCACTATCTCTGAGACACTTACTTAAGATGCAGGAAGAAGAATGTGTCTGGCAGACACATCTGTGCTCTGCAGTCTAAAATTGCCTCCTGTTGTGAGACAGAAAGACAGAAGGCAGAGGCTAGAGCATACCTGAGCTGCTAATGAACTGCTTTGTAACCCTGCCCCTGGCATTTACTAGTTGCCATTTAAAAAAGCAAGTTCTACTGAGCTCTTGTTGGGCTGAATTGTGATATTTCCTATTCTAAGTGGTACTGTCAAGAACTGTGTGGTTTAAGAATTCTTACCTTCTTCTGAACAATGTTTCACCTGCAATAAAACCATTCTGTTGTCCATTGAGGTCTCTTACAACTGCATTAGAAACCTTTCTAATAGCAAACTTTTTTTTTCAAGTAATGTTAATTCATATTTGAATTTGTTTCCCTGGAAGTGAGACACTGACAGCACTGACTAAAAGCAAGCATTGTATCAGGAAGGTGTTGTGGTGGGCTTGCCCTCTTTCACTCACACATCATGTGTCTCTGTGGAAGGCACAGAGACATGGAGGAGGTTTTCACCTAATGATGAAAGGTTGTTTGTTGGATGGCTGTGATCTGAAGAACTGGTTCTGATGGCTTACATAATCTCCTGGAAGCCCACGCTCCTAAAGCAAATTCAGAGTTATGAAAGAACTCTACAGCAGACAAGTGTGCAGTGAGGTCCAGCTGCACAATGCCTGATTCCTGCTGAAATCTATAATGGATGAGGATCTCAATCTTCCTACAGAGTGGGACCCAAATGGCACAGCATGAATTATGGAATCACAGAATCATCAAGGTCAGAAGAGACCTTTAAAATCGTGCAGTCCCACTATCAGCACCGCCACTGTAACCCCTAAACCACCAAACCAGCACCAGATCCAGAAGGCTCTTAAACCTTCAGGGACAGTGACTTCACCACCTCCCTGGGCAACTTATTCCAATGCCTGACCACCCCAGCAGTGACAATTCTCTTCTGATATCTAATCTGAATCCCCTGTCTCAGCTTAAGGCCATTTCCTCTGGTTCTCTCACTGCAGGCACAGTAGAAGGAACAGGTCCCCACCTCACTATAAGCTCCTTTCAGGTAGTTTTAGAGAGCCATGAGGTCCCTCTGAGCAAAAGTGCCAGCAAGGAGTTGTAGATATGGCAGCTTACTGGACAGATGAATACAGCCTGACAAGCTCCAGCTTGTTGATCATGTAGGATGAAGAAGGGTTTAAGAGATAGCTGAGTAATTAGCAAGAAAAAAAACTCGCAAGTTTTCCAAGCACAAAAACCCTATTGTAGTCTGCAGGAGACCAAATGCTTCCAGGGCAGGATCCAAGTGGGGTGGAAGGAGAAGAGTGGGAAACTTTCCTTTCTGGGATACATACAATTTCCTCTTTTAAATTCGTAATACAATTGGGGTAATTGAAGTGGATGGGTGCTCTGTTTTCCTCCATAATGATCCCATTCCTACACTGAGATAAACTACAGGCTTTAGGCCTCATCGTTAGTCCCCTTGGAAACCAGATTATTTCCTTTTAAAACAGAGCACACCAATTATCCCCTAAATAGTTTCGATTATTGTTCTTCCCCACATAGCAACAAAAGGCATATTATGCACCCCATCATGTAGAGTTGAGCTTCATCCCTAAAGGATACTGGCAGGTCTGTCTGAACCTCCTTCTGCCACACACGGGACAGCCCAGAAGCAGCGATGAGTTATGTGTTTGGGGTGTTACTATTTTGCTGCAGAGCTTATTTTTGGCCAACTTTCAAAGGTTTCATATTCTCAGCAGTGGTCACTGAGAGTCTAAACCAGTATGTAGCCTTCTGCATAAAGGATCTTGGTGTTAAAGAGGGTAGAAAGGACTCAGCTGATATCAGTCTCCCAAGTCACTCAGGTTCCTAACATCCACTTGGATATTTCAGTGCCTGTGGGAAAATAAGTGTCAGAGAGGTTTTCAGAGGTTTCTTTTACATGAACACAGACAGATGAATGTTGTTCAGGTAGGGAATTGCTCTGTTTTAGGACAGCAGTTTTGATTTTCTGTGCTTACAAATGTGGAGGGTATATGCAGACTGCAGCAATGCAAAGCTGCGGGAGATTTGATCTGATTTTTAGTCTTTGAACATCAAATAGTGGTTACATGTTACTAGATTTTCTATTTTTGTATGCACTTGGAGTTATTCGTGGAGATCAAATAATTCTTCCTGAGAGTTATGGTTTATATATTAAAAAATGCTCTATTTGGTGTTAGTTCACATATTGTGAGGCATCTCAGTAGATATTAGGAGTATCTCAGTAGTTACTAATTATTTCACTTGTGAAGGTATTCATTATGCCAGACACTATAGACATACATGGAAAATACAGCCCTACCCCAGGCACTGACAATCTAATGTCTAAACATTTCTGTCTTGTGCTTTTCAGGATGATAACATGAATGCTAGGATCAAACACATACAATTTTATCTTTTGTGGGAAGCCTCTCAGTCTTCCACAGAAAATGCACTTTTTTTTTAGAGCTGCTCTGCCTTCCTTTGGAAGACTCTTTGGAGATCAAGTGACACAGCAGAGATGGAACCAGCTGTGCTCACAACAGCATAAGTCTGTGTTTCCTTCTCTCATTATCTGCTTAAAGGTGTTTAGTCTGCATTGCAATGGCTAAGATAACACTCTGTTAATAAGAAAAAATCCACAGGGTCTGTGTGTTGAGCTGCACCCTTTTACACCTTGGCCAACAGACAGTGAGGTCTGAGCTCCAGTTCAGCACTTTGTCCCTTCCCTCTCTGTTTATGCCATAGAATTATAGAACAGTTTGGGTTGGAAGCAACCTTAAAGATTCCAACCCTACTGCCATGGGCAGGGGCACCTTCAAGCCACACTCAAAACACGTGTGGTGACTTCAGTAACGCAGTTGCCAAGCTGATTTTTGCCATTGAGGTTGTGGTGTGAATAATTGGTGCTGGGGGCTAAGAAAAATGAGTTCCTCACTTGCTAAAAGCAGAGTCCCGAAAGCTTCCTCCAGACCCTGCTAAGTGAAAAAAAGACATGGAGAGTTCACCTCCAGGGATAACCATATGTAACCAATTTCTCTGCCTTTGGGGTACTTATTTCTGGTCAGACAAAATGATGCAGTTCCAGCAGCTGCCAGCACGACAGCATGTGCCTTTGCCACCTCCCATCCTTTGCTATTCACTTTCCAGCTTGGCCAAGCTGCACGGAGCTCAATGGGTTACTCTCACAAAAGGTCTTTATTTGCACAAAAGAGACGGCTTCCCCTCCCTGTCATTTGCATATTCAGAGGATGATTAACTTGTCGGGCTGCTTTACTGACCCTGCTGACCCTCATCACTTCCAGGTGAACTGCCACAGCTGCCACGTGAGAGCAGATTGCTGAACTCCATGAGAAGAGCTCAATTAGAGAAATGAGGTTGAAATGGCAAAAGCAGAAGTGAGAGAGACCGTGTTTGTGTGTGAATATGACATTATACACCAGAGGCCTACAAAAGACCCAGGCAATAATTGCCTGTCTCAAAACCTGGCAAATATTTCAATGCAGCCTGTGCCTTCACGTGGCACTGTCTGCCTCACCGGGTGACAAGGACTGCTCCCTGGTTTGTGTCAGCCGTATTCCCGTGGCTCATTTCTCACAGTCATTTGAAACCCAGCTAACATGATAATGAGGGGGCAGTTTATGACACTGAGCATGAATTACCTGCAAGGAATACCTGGGTGTTCTCTTAACCAAACTTCAGGTGCTCCTCTTATTCTCGCACAATTCCTAAAAGCAGCTTGAGTTGCTTTAAGAAGACCCATCACTTTATTCTCCTTGAGCTGGGATGATTTTTCTTACCTTCCCCACTAATATTTTTCAAGGTACTGTAAATATCCCTGGGATAATTTTGATGTGACCAGAGGAGCTTGATAGAGAGCTTTTTCCCTTTAATTACCTCTGGAAATCGCTGCCTGCATTCTGACACGGTTTTCCTCTATACACATGTGACAACATATATTTTTACCCAATAGACAGATTCAGCTCTTTGGAGCACATGGAATGGCACTCAGTCCAAATACATATCTTGAGATACAAAAAGCTATCTTGATTAAATTAAATTGTCGTTAAATAATGGAGAAGGCAAAATGGTTTTAAGAAGGGTGGTGAAAGTTCAGTAACTCCCAGGGAAAATGTGTATTTTCTAATTCATTCCACAAACTATTCTGCCTTCTAAAACTCCACACTGGAAAGTACTGTTTGGGATAGGGTTTTGCAGTATATAAACAATTTTACCCCAAAAAGCACAATTTGGGTGTTTGGTTATAGCCTTCTCAGTAGCTGCTGCTCTGAAGATGCTGCTCTAAGGCAACAGTCTTCACCTTTCTTGCATCATAGTTGTTTCTTCTTCTTTAGGCAGAACATGCACTGTCTGCTCGTGTCACATGGGCCTTATTATCCAAATTTCCTCCTCTATCTAGTAGTCATAAGGCTTTCCAAGGTCTTGAATTCTTAATACTTTTTCCCTCTCAGAGAGAGAGTGGATGAACTGGGTATTTCTTAGAGATAGTGCCCTTATTCAATGTCAATACTTCCAGTCTATTCAGTGTAGGACGTGAAAGATGCCCTTGGTAGTGCAGAGGGAGATTACATTTTGTCTGCTGAGGGTGGCAATCTTTTGAGAGGATGCATGTCTTACAGTCTGCATCCCTCCTGACATTCCCTGAGCACTCTGCAGAGGGGAAAGAGCAAGGCAAGGATGCATAATGTCCTCATGCTTGTTGGGCAGAGGTCTGTTAGGACTACACAATAGTCCAATTCTGTGTTGATGCTCAGACTGCACTGTGATGCAGGTAAGCACACGTACATGGATAATTAAGGGGTTTTCTTAGTTCAGTACACTGAAAATGCTGATGGGCACAGAGCAAAGAAATAGTAACTAAAATGCTAAACTGCCAAAAATTAGGTCTATCTAATTTGTTTGCACAAATTACCACCAAACTCAAATTATTTTTGTGAGCCCTTCTTCTCATTAAAGCGAAATTTTTCAAGTCATCCCTTTTTGTTTCAAAACAATGTTTTACTTAGACATGTATAATAGTGAGTAAAAAATAAAAAAAAGAAAAAAAAAAAAAGAAAAGCTACAGAAATTCATAGAATCACAGAATCAATTGAGTTGCAAAAGACCTCTGAGATCATTGAGTCCAACCCTTGATCCAACTCCAGTCCCTTTCCCAGATCATAGCACTGAGTGCCATGGCCAATCTCAGTTTGAAAACCTCCAGGGATGGTGAATCCCTCCCGCCTCTGGGCAGGCCATTCGAATGCCTGGTCACTTCCTCTGGAAAGAATTTCTTTCTAATAACCAAGTTAAAAGTAAAATATAAGGTTTCTTAATACAAAACAGTTCTTTTCTGGGGAATAGAAAAAAGAAAAAAGGCTTTTCAGATCAACTTTGAATTCAGTTATTCAGCCTCTCCTGTTGAACAACTTTCTGTAGCTGAAGAGCAGCAGCAGGCACTCTGTGCTAGGGCTGCATGAGAAGGTTTGAGGCAGCTTCAGACAGTGTCTCTGTCTCAGTGCAAGTGTTCTACTGACACCAGAATGGAAGGCTATTCCAGCTGATTTACTGCCCCTTTTACCCAGCTTGGCTCAGGTCAGCTTAGGGGTTCTTACATGACGTTGCAGGCACTTGAGTAAATAAATACTTCTCTGGTGCAAGTTGCTTTGGATCAGTTAATTTCAAGATCAAAAAATGTTTGCTCTTCATTTTTTGGGGGGTAATGAAAGAGCCTCTTCCTTTCTTCTGCAAAAATTTGCTCCAATCACTCCCCTTTTCCTACCAAGACTAATTCTAATTAATTCTCCTTTTTATCTTAGTCTATCAGTTCAGTAGTCTGAGCACAGAGAGAGTTCTTTATGAATGTTCAACTCAGTTTCTTAAATCTATGTATTTCTTGAAGAAATACGAGAAGAAAAGCTTTCCATAGGCAGTATTTTGTTTTACCTCCAGGTGAGCTGTTTTATAGATCCCACTGTTTTAGATCTTTCACTCCATTTGCTCTCCTTGGGTCTGATATATTATGTATAAATGATCAAGTAAACAGGAGCATTTTTTATAGCTCAAGTGGACTAGTGTGGGAACAGACCAAGACAAGAGATTGATGAATGAGGCAATACAAGCTGTTCTCAAAATATCAAATGCAGCTGAAGCCAGGGAAAGCCACACAACTTTGTACATGATGTGCATTACTTACAGTGTTCTGAGGCATATTTCTAAGATTTACCCAAGCATCTGAAATATGTAGCATGAGAAAAGTTTCTTTCTAGAAAAATAATTTATGTAGGGACACATTAATACTCATTTTGAGTGTTTCTTTTGGTCTGCAAACTCCCTTTACTTCTGTGAGCCTCAACTTGGCTATTTAATTTCAATTTCAATAATTTTTGCCCTCGGACAAGTTGTGACTCATGCTGTCATGTTTTGCAGATAAGAAAATAGTTGACAAACTGTGTAAAAATCCCCCCAATATTTACCATCATAGAAATCATGCATAAGGAGAAAAAACCACACTGCAAGGGTTTGAGTGCTGTCTCTGTGGTGCCACTAAAGGCTGATAGTGGGCAAACTGCTCTGCCAGAGTAACCATCCCTCCTGCACCGCCTCTGAAGTGCCTCTGAAGTCTTGGCACTGATCTGGTCCATGGCAGAGTTCTCCTCACCCTGAGCAAAAGAAGCAGTGTTGAAGGGACTTCAACAAGAAGGTTGTTCTTGTCTCCTCACAAGATAATGTCAGCTATATTTAGATATATTTTGGCTGCTAGATTGGTCTAGGACTTCAGTACCTTCAGCAAAGGAGATCCCAAGAGCTTCTAAGGGAAACTTCAGTGTGTTGCCACTAGAAAGTTCATTTTACTAGTGCCTGACCTGATTCTTCCTTCAGTTTAAACACACTATTTCTTGTTCCATCTGACAAATAGAGAAAAGAAGCTGCTTCTCTCACAGCAGTCTTTCATGTACTTTGAAGTCATGTTGTTCCCTTTTCATCTTCTCATCTCAAGGATAAAGAGCACTAAGATAACCTTTTCTTTTTTTGCTGTGTCCTAAACTGTATTCATTCAGCAAACACTTCTTCCAGTTGCCACGTGCTTCTTGAAGTTCTCACATTTGTGGCTGTAAATTCACATAAATATGTGACAGAGACTTCAGATAGAAATGAACCTCATCTGAAAATCCCCGGCAGCTGAACATAGAGTTTTGGGAAGCTCCAGTCTGAGGCTTTAGTTCCGTTTCTCTCTGGAAACCACCTGTTCTTCCAGAGTTCTCTGGAGTGTTGATTTCCCCCTGCAGGTGTCCCACCTCAGCCAAGAGTGGCGACAATATTCCAAAAGAGAGCTCTTGCACTGTGGGACACTCCAGTGTCCTTCAGACTGTTGCTAGCCCTCACAACGTGATCCCTATGCCCTCCTTCTCACCACAGAAATTCGAGGAAAATGTCAGAGATTTGAATTTTATAATCCCCAAAGGGCACTACTACCCAGGAATACAGGGAATAAATTTCGTTTTTGGAAGCTTAAGTGGTTGACCCTTGGGAAAAAGCTCATCACTTCGCTTGCTGGTTTAATGAAGGTTGTCTGCCAGAGAACCCAAAGTTCTTCATGGAGTTTGCTCTGCAATATTGACTTACTTAGCTGGGTTTGCAAGGAGCTCAGATCTCTCCCACAGAAGTCACATTAGCTGCTTTGCTGCTGCCCATTGTGAGGGGGTGCAGAATGTGTAATTTGCAGCAGTAAGGCAGACTGGGGTTTGGCAGGTAACTGGCTCTCCTTGCTGCTAGCCAGGAAAATTCAAAGACCTGCCTGCTTGATCCCATCTTCCTGGACTGCTCTGCTTGTCCTTAGAGGTTCTGGCTGTCAGATCAATTCCTATAAGCGTGTGTTATCCCCTGAATACACAGCCATTGCAAATGAAAAATATACAGACCAGACTGAGCATCTATTTTACTTCTGCTCAATACTCTGCAGCAAGATGGATGACTCCTTAAGCTCCCAATCCTGCTCCTTTGAAAGTCAAGGTAGTCATTGCCAATATGGACAGGAGCAGCGGCCTATTTTGATGAAAGACAACCCCCACAACTGTCCATCTCTGTATTCCCTGCTCCCCAGCAGGGCCTCAATGCCCTTGATGTCTGCCACACATCCCTGAGTGGGGATGGACTTCATGCCCCCTGCAAGGAGGAAAACACACAACTGCAAAACCACAGGCAGTAAGACACTGCCAGTGGTTCAGGCTGGCCAGCGGGCTGGAACAAACGGCACGCTTTGCTGAGCCTGTTTGTGCATGCACCGAGCTCGCCTCACTTATCTGTTAATTGCTTTGACCTGCTTGTTTACCTCCTGCTCGGGAATCTCAGAATCTGCTGCGCTCCGAACGATTTCTGGATTGCAGCACCGAGCAAACATTGACTTAACCTTTCCCGTTCCTCTCTGTCAATATTGCCAGTCTATTCATATGCATGTGCTATTGCACTGGATAAACCAGGATTGTGTTCCAAACTAATGCTCTTTTATTTATCTGGAGACATCGTATTGCGCAGGCACACAAAGCGCCCACATGGATGTCTTTAATAAAAAGCTTAACCCTTTTCAAACAAAGAACATGTACCCATGGAGTGCTGGATCAGAATAACTGCAATGTAGAAAGCTTTTCTGCTCCTGGTCGGTGCTCTGTCCCCGACATGCCCTGGCTCCATGGCCTGTTCCAACCAGAGCACGGGGCACAGGCAGCAGGCAATCCTGGTTGCCCAGCTGCAAGAAGCCAGCAAACAGGAAGAGCAAGGTGCTCTCAGTGAGTCATGTTGGAGACACAACCTTCACCCTCGGGTTGGACAATCAGATGACAGTTCAAGGGGCATCCTAAAATTGACCTTTAGTCATTCCAGGAACATGAACACAGCACAGTGAGCAGCGCCACCAAAGCTGTTCAGATCAACAGAGCGCTCAGGCCCTTAAAGCAGCATTTGGGGTGAGCAGAATTGACAATGAAAGCCATTTAGAAACACCCAATTCTGCATTTGAGACAACAAAACCAATCATTTCATTGCTGATACCCAGCATCGCTCTTTATTCTGCTAAATTCTGCATTTCTAACTTGTTACCTGATAGATATTATATTTCTCAAAGGGCCATTTTATAAAGTGCCTTTGGGACTCCTGCAGCCAAAGGAGACTTTGTAAAAACAAACTTTGATCCGAGTTGTTTGATCTAAAGGCCAACTGAGTGAGGTAAAAGATGAAGATCTGTTTATGTGCTGGCTGCCTTTTTGAATAATTCTTTCCTTAAGTAGTCAAAGGTTCAACACAGTTCAAACTAATCACAATATTTCTTTTTCATGGATGATAATTAGAGGATTTCTTATGTGTAAGTTACATGGTTCTCTCCTATGCAATATTTGTCAGATGAGCCTTTAAATCAACCTTTAAATTGTGCAATTTTGTAACTCTGTTTTACTTTCTCTCTCTCTCTCTGCCCCACCCCAGAACTGTTTTACCAAATGTTCCTGTTGGACTAGGTAGAAATAGAGATTTGGAATGAATCTGAGCTTTACCTTCTATTACTCCAACAAAAAACTAACTCCCTAGTCATATAGGCAGATTCTGTGCTCAGACAGTATATATCTAGACAGATGATATCATGCAGTACTTGGAACATGATTCATGTCCACCCACCTGCAGATTAAATAGGCCTAGTACCTTAAATCTGTCAAAATAATTTATTTTAGTAGCTAGTCTAGAAATTTATCATCATTCTCTCCTCTTGTAAGCTCCCAGAAAAAGGAATGTAACTGATCTCTTAAGATTACTTTTTTTAAAATTCTTTCTTACACATAGTCAAAAATATTTCATTCTGTGTACTAATTCTGAGTATTGAAACAAGATGGGTTTAGGTCTGAAGGGAATGAGTTAGATCTTAGGACCTGCCTTGAACAGAGGATTTCTGTTTATGAGTCTGTGGATGTAGGATGGACAAACTAAGCAGCATTTAAGAGTATTTTCACAGACTCTTTGACTGAACAAGAAGCATATTTCACCAGTCTAAACCTTGGTCTTGTACAGAGTCTTATTCAGCCAAAGAAGCATTTGGGACCCTAAAATAGGACAGTTTTTTGGTAAGACTGTTGCAAGTTCGAAACTGGAAGCTGAAATCAGACACAGAATGTATATCCTTGCTCAGACACCCAACTGAGGAAGTGTAAATGCAGCTTCCCTTTGTTTGAAAAGTATAACACATGAACCAAGTCTTTTACTTAAATCTTCCAGCTTGCTCTGAGAAATGGTACCCCTTTCAATGAGCCTCAGGCATTCCCACTTGACTCAGGTTAATGCATTTGGTCTCTATAGAAACAGCAGCAGATTCCACATGTAGCTTGGAAAGGTCACCTCACTTTTGTACAAAAGCTCACATTGTCTCTTCCTTCTGTTCCATAACACAGCAGTAAAAGGAAGCAAAGGCAATGCACTGCACTCACTCAGAGTCTCAGGGCTCTTCTGCTCTCGCAGACGCTGATGAAAGAGCAGGCCCTTCAGTGCTTGTGCTCGCTGCCCATCGTGGGTCAAAAGGAAGCACGAGCTTCTAAATGCAAACTAAATAATACCATTGAGTTGGCAGGAAATTCAAACTGCCCTGGACTGTCTGGAAGCCAGCAAACCTAATGAGCTGTACCATTTCCAAATGGGATCTTGGTAACACCATCTGAGAGCCTGAGTACATTCAGAGTTGTGCGGGTTTGCCTTAAAGCATAATTCAAAGTGGATTTAATTAAACAAGAGAAAAAAATATGGAAACTTAAATAGATATCAAGCAAGCTTATGTCAATTTGATTAAGGGAGCAGTTTAAACTGAATCACAATAATCCTCTCTTAAATAGAGCAGAGCTGTCTTTAATCCAGGGTTTTCTAGTGCTTTAGCTGTTCTTGGTTTGAAGAGCAATTCAAGTTAAAAGCAGTCTGCAAGTCAGTTCCCAACCTAGCCATCACATCTGTTATTGCAAATGGTGAAAATTCTGGGACACAGCAATCAGAGAAAAGCAGAGAAGAGTATTTGAAGGTATCAAGACACCTATCTGTAAAGGGAGAGAGCCTTTTTATAGGAAAATGGAGTACCTGAAAGGAAAAAACTCCTGAATTTCATTTGATTTCAGAGCACATTTTTATGTGTTCAAATGCTCAGTTACATGGCCTTTAGTGCAAGGAGCACTGCTCTTCAGGGGAAAAAATGTAGGTGAGAGAGCTCAGTGTTGTATATGAAGACATTTTAGAAACAAGTTCTAAGCAAGTGATTAGTCAGGAGGGTAACTCCAGGCCACAGCCACAACCAGACAGTCCCAGGGCAGCCCACTGAGCCTACCACTCCCACCCAGCTCGGCTTCTGAGGTTTGTGGATTCCAGGATCCATGCAAACACTATCCCTGTTCTGTCTCTCTGTCTTTGCTGCACAGCTGCTGCCTGCACTGTGGTGTTGAGGGCAGCAGGGAAGCTTTTCTGCCTGCTCCTGCACGCCCTGAGCGCATTGGTTATGTGGCTGATGGTCAATACGTTCCCCATAAAGCAGTCACATGAAACAGGACTCGTGCTCTGTGCATAAAAGGCTAATGGAACCAGTTCTGTACTGGGTAACAGACTTTCCTGTGCAGAATCCTGGTAACTGCAGTGCCAGCAAGTCACTGCCTGCCCAGAAGAATGAGCAGTGCCATGAGGACAGCACCAGTCGTGGGCCCTGGGCGCACACAAGTGACTCCAGCTGATGCACAACTTCAGCTCCTGTTAAATTAGTTGCCAGTTTTAAAACTTGTGCAACACGAGTCTTACTTCGCATTTCAACCCAACCTTCTCATAAAAGGAAGCTGCTGGAGTCTAGCCAGCCACATCTCTTCAAAAGAAATATGCTTAGAAGTCCATAGTTATCATGTAAATTCATAAGCAATTTAGCTGAAACCTGTTTGTGTCTTAATGAAGTTTGTTTATATGAAAACACAGGATATCATAGGACACCCTTCAACTTTCTGCCTCCCTCCCTGCTGCCTACAGAAGGCAATGAATTGAACTGGGACTCCACAGAGACTGCCTGCAGCTGCAAACCTCACTGGTACCTCGCTCAAAAGGCTGCCAGGAGCAGGTGGGGCTTCATATGCCACTGTAGGGATTAACTGCTGTAAATCAAGGCACCAAGAAAAGCTTCAGAAGCAGAGCTCATAAGTGGATATGCTCTAAAGCCAGAATTTGTGTACTCTTCCCATTAGTTTTTACAAGACCTGAGAGGAGAAATCTCTGAGGGCCAAATTTGGAACTAAATGGAACTACCCCATCCATTTCAATGCAGATACCACAGTGCAAGAGATTTGGTAGCACCTTGATAAAGCTATATTGATAACCATATGTACCATTTTAATCTAGTATTTCACAGGTTAGAGCTGAGATTTGTCACATGCATTTGTTTAATCCTGAAATGAAGTAAAATCCATTGTTTGAACAAGTGCTCTACTACAACAAGCACCAAAAATACTTTGGAAGTCATGATATGCTCCTCAGTTATCTTCAGCATCACAATAAAACTCCTGTCTTTATACTGAGCTATTCCTTACATTCTTATTAATTAAACTTCCTTCTTGCTGAACACTCTCCACCTTTTATTTTTAACTTTAAAAAAATAGGCATGCTTTTTTTGCTGCTACTCCAGCTCGACCTGTGCCCAGATAAATAAATGCCTTGTGTGCTTCTGCAGGTTGTCAGTTCTTTTTCTGCTCACCCAGAGCTCATGCTCTGGGAGACACATATTCTTTGCCCCAGATATTTCTAAGATGGAAATAATCAGTCGTTGTGTAACAGAAATCCAGCTCTGCTCCAAGCAGTATGTTCCAAGTTAGAGGGATTTTATTTCTGTTCAAGGAGCTCTGCTTGCACAATGGAAAGTAAATAACTACTCTCATCTGTGGAAAATTTAACAGGAGAGGGGAAAGGATCAATGCCAGCTCTGTCTGTAAGACATTAGTGCATTCTGAGTGCCTGCAATAAATTTTTAACCTTTTTCAGCTTCCCTGGGGATGGGCAGGTATTCAAAAATATCAGCACCCTCATCCTAAAGCCTCACTATGAAAACCAAAATGAATGAGATGTTTAGAAAACCACTGATAGATAAATCATAAATTTATGATTTAAAATTCCTTTTACTAGACAAATAGTACATTTATATTAGACAAATAATAGAGAAAATACCCCTGTGTGAGGCAGCTTAATGTGAAGGAATATCTGATTTTAGCAAGAACCAAAATTTTCCATTAATTCTACTTTTATTTCAAATGAATACCCGTGGAAAGACTGTGATGACTGAGGCAGGTTTCAATCTAGCACGTATTGAACATTAAGAAGCTTGTGAGCACAACGTGTCTGCATTCTTCTCATTCCTGGAAAAGGTCCGTGATTTCTGTGTCCCTGTCAAATCCTGGTCCCATGCTGAGTGCCCAGATGAGTTGTGAAAGGAGCGGGCTCAGGCTGTGAATGTGGTGTCACTGCCTGCTGTTCCTCACAGACAGCATCCCCCGAAGTAAGTGGGTGGCAACACTTCACAGCCTCTAGGATGTTGTGAAGGGTTCATCGTCCTGCAGTGAACTGAAGGGTTCTAAGTACAAAAGGCTTTCTTTTATTTGACTCCAGGAGATAGAGGTGATACAACGGGCACTGCCGTGGCAAGGTGGGGCTTGGATCACCAGCTTGGCACCTGTGTGACAGGGCAGATAAAGGGGCAAGAAGAGATCTTGCTAATAGAGAAAGCTTATGGTGAAATGCAGAAAATGCAGGATGAGAGAGGGCACTGCTGCAGACTGTTAGCATTGACCAAGAAGGAACAATAGAAACTTAGATCAGCTCAAACTACGACTGACTGTCATAGACCAGAGGAGGAAAGAAATAAGAAAGTTAGAAATCAGCCTAAATATAACCTAGGCATGCCACAGTACCTGAGCAGGATCAAAACTCTGGAAATGGCCACATAAAGCCTAATGTAAACACCTCTAAATAAGAGTCTGACCAGCAAGAATCCTTCAAAGCTGCTGTCTGAATCCCAACTTTATGGTTGGTGCTAATCTCCCTCACCGTCTTCTTCCATGTAAATCATTTGTAAATAACAAATATTTTTAAAGTTTTTAGGGTAAAAGGTCCTATACTACTGTCTTTCCAAAGCTAAATTTGATATACTTTGGAACTGAACGATTTTGCAATTTAGAATATACGTGTGTGGGGGTGTGTGGGTGTGTGTGGGGGTGTGTGTGTGTGTGTGTGTGTGTGTGTGTAAATCAGACTCAGGGTAGAGTGCCCTATAACTCTCTACAACCACCAGAAAGGAGGTTGGCAGATGGGAGTCGATCTCTTCTCTTAGGTAAAAAGTGCCAGGACCAGAGGAAATGGCCTCAAGTTGTGCCAAGGGAGGTTTAGATTCAATATTGGGAAAAAATTCTTCAAAGAAAGGGTGTTCAGACATTGAGTTGTGCTGCCCAGGGAAGTGATGGAATCGCCATCCCTGGAAATGTTCCAAAGGCATGTGCATGTGACATTTGGGAATACAGTTTGGCAGTGAACACAGTGGTGCTGGGTTAACACATAGACTCTTACATAGCTTTTGGTTCTATGCCTTAATGGTTCTATGACTACATATATATAAATATGTATGTATATATATTAAAAATTTCAAAATCTAAACTGCTGTCTAAATCATTGCTACTTCATTAACACATAGTACAAGCAAACCTCAAAGAGCTCTCCAACAGTCTTTTAAAGGCCCTAGTTTATCAAATTAAATCTTTAAGCATGTGTTTGCAACCCAGAAGGAGTAAAAAGGGAGGGAACAGCTGGCTGAGATGAAACAGGTAATGCAAGGCACCCCAGGCCTGAGCAGATGTGCAGAGGGCTAGGTCATGGGGAGTCAGAAGCAGGGACCTGCGGCCTTCAGAGGTGCCGAACTGGCACTGATGTCACTGGGGTATATTTATAATAAATTATTCGGAAACATATGTCCTATAAAATTAAGCATATATGTAACTCCACCCTCTGCTCCTCTCTCAATAATGTTTTGTGCTTTGTATCATCGTCAAGGGAGCCCAGCTGCACTTGCAAATTAGTGCTAATTTTGCAATGCAGCTGTCATATGCAATGGGTCAGAGTAATGAAAGGGGTTTTAATAAAAATTAAAATGAGTTAAATCGTAGTCTCATAAGTAATTTTACTACAAGAGGAACAAAATACTAATTCCTCCTTTGTATTCCTCCAGTAATTCAGCATTCTGATATGTCAGTCACCTTATTTGCATTTTTTCAAATTTTGTGAGTTATTCAGTATTCATTTGCAGATCTTTTAGAGTCAGTGCAGTGTGTCCTCTGAATGCATATTACTAATAGCTCCACGATCAGTATTCTGGACTCATAACATGGAAGGAATTAACCAATTTTATGTGCTTATGACATTCAAAGTAAAATATCTGAAAGATATTAGCATAGATAACATTACTACATGCTTGAATAAGAGCATGTATTCAAATAAAAAATACAGTAAAAATGCACACTGCTGGAGACAGTGTACTCTTCCATCAGGAACAAACTAACCAAAGTTTAATAACATTTGTGGGTTTTTTTAATACAGTCTCACGAAGGAGTATTTTTTCTACTTATGTGTCTCATTCCCTAGGCAGCAATTCTGCAGACACTTTGATATGTGCTTGCCTTGCAGTATCCATGTGAGCCCAGAGGAGTCAGTGGGACTATTCATGGCCTTAAACACAAAGACATGCCTAAGTGTCTGCAGGATAGAAGCCTCAGATTGTCCCCCTGAGAGGAGCTCATCATGACCCTCTGAAATGGCCAAAGCCCATGGAGTACAACAGAAATGTGCCCCTGAGAATGGAAAAGCAATAAATCCAATCTTGATATGTGTAAACCCTTTGGAAATGAATGGCAACATTGATGTTGACCAAGGGAGAGAGGTTTTCTCTCCCTGACTCCTGTGGTAGTCCCTGTGGGGGATATACATTTTTGTCAGTCATCTTTGTGCATGCAAGTCCAGAATACAAAAGCAATTATCTAGTTAAGATTAATTTCAGATCTAATCTGCTGTTTCTCCACATTGTAGAGCTCCCTGGATGCTTCTTGGTTTTGTCCCTCTGTAATCAGATTATTATTTGAAGTCCCATCCATCACAATTGATTTGCTCTGGAATTCATTAAATGGGTGTGATATGTAATCTTCTAACGTCTCCTGATGCCTCTTTCCCCAGTGCTGCCTCAGCCACTGAACTGTGCCTTGATGTCAGACACAGTAACATGCAATGTAGTTGCTAGTTGTAGGCAAATAAAGAGAGAATCCTAAAATAGGAGCTGACAAATGCCATGCAGCTTTACTCAATGCCAGAAGCATTGCTGCAGTCTGCCAAACTTCACAAGTTTTTGGACCTCTGAGTCTCCTTGCCCTCTGACTCCAGAAACCTGTTCTCAGTTCAAAAGCTACTATCTTTTTAGCATCACAGGGGTTTGAACATCACTATCAGCTACATTGATATTGATATTCCACAGAAAAAGACAAAAAACACACAAAATGCTCAATTCTGCACCATGTGAATCATGTCAGATGGGACACAGAGTGTTGGACCTGAAATTTCCTGTTTGAATAATAACTTTGTGTCATGCCCTGATGGTCGTCAGATTGACTGAAATAGCAGCATAATGAATCATGAAACCACATCAAGCAATGAAGGTATGAAAGCCTTCACTCAACTGTGTTTGAAGTTTTATGAGTTTCATTCCAGCTGGAGTGGAACAGAGGAGTGAACTTGAGCAGAAGTACCCATTAATTTTTACAGCTGGTTTGACTACTGCACTATAAACCATATTAGCTTGTGCCTAATATTAATACCATAAGAACAGGTACCTTTCACACTTACTGAGCCAGAATAGCAGCAGCAGTGAGCTGCTTTGTTGAGCTAACTGAGAGCCTGGGCTGCCTTTTAACAAGACTCATAATACTGATCCCCAGGAGCAGGGCTGTGTTGGAGGTCTGCATATAGAGTGTCATTTTTACTTTAAAGCCTATATTCAAGGAAGTAGAAGGGCCAGGATAACACCCAGGTCTTGCATTTCCAGTAGCATGAAAACAGGTGTAAATGAAATGAGTCCTATGAAATGTTGTGGGTTTCTGTACAAACAGACTCTTGAATTCATTGCCATAAGAGTGTGAAGGTCAAGAACTTAGTAGGATTAAAAACTGGA
The DNA here is from genome assembly GCA_013399695.1 of Formicarius rufipectus. Lineage (NCBI taxonomy): Eukaryota > Metazoa > Chordata > Aves > Passeriformes > Formicariidae > Formicarius > Formicarius rufipectus. The sequence goes on along the minus strand of VXAU01002928.1, from coordinate 1,224,515 downwards.
CAGAGGAATGGCTTACCCAGACATCCACTGGCTCTACAAATCATGACAGCAAATCAAGGTATGATGTTCCAGCTTCAGCATCAGAAGCAGCATTTTAAAATTGCAATGGAAGAAGTGAAATGATGGGAAGGGATGTGCCTCTGTTCCTGCGATTTTTATTTGGTTTTTTTGCCCCCCAAGGATATTTCATGTTCACTGTTGACTTTAAGTTTCAAGATAACAAATAAGAAAAGTACTCTGGACTGTACTTTGTAAAACTTACCTGCCACAGAACTTCAAGCAGTACATGGCCTTGTAGAGGTCACATTTAGACAGTTTTTTATTTGGGATTCTAGTTTGCAATTAGTTGCAAGACTGCACTTCTTGTATGTTCATCTTCAAAGCACTTTTAATAGTAACATGAAACCCTCATTTAATGGCATTTAATGAATATTCTTTCTTGGTAAGGGTATCTACCAGAGCAATTTTACTGCCTTGTTGAAGGGTACCATCTGCTTTGGGTAAGAATCTGCAGTGCCATAACTGTAAAAGAAATCTGTCAAAGCAGTGTACCCTTACTCCTTGGATACCCTGACTGGGAATGGCTTTCCCAGCTGATTTTTCAGCAGAATCCTGTGCTACTGTAGCTCAGCTAGAGAATTTCCTTTGTTCAGCTCTGCCACTTAATGCACTGCTAACACATCTTGATTTGGCAAATGAGTCATGCAGACAAATTGAGCCAGCTATGGTTCTTTCTGTTTACAGGATCTAGTGTTCCTAAAAGCCTATCTTCTTCTTTTTAGCATAAATATTCCTAAGTGTCACCTGATTCCTTTATGAAGACAACAGTTATCTCTAATTTCTGATCAATCTGTATATCCCTACCATAATTGCCCCAAACTCCATGATTGTGGTAAAGTGTAGCAACTGTAAGAACTTACAGCCCCACTCAGATCAAATATGAAATCACTGGGTTTATGCAGTTGTAAATTTTGTAAACAACATACTTGGAGATAGCAAATGTCTGTTCTTCACATACTAGTCATGTAAGACACCACTGGGTCAGGACTATTAAACTACAGAAGAAATTAAAGGGTCTGATTCTTCATCTGTTGAAGTCCCAAGGGTGTAAGTTCAATAAGAACACTGCTACCCTCTTTGGTTACTTAAATATTGTTAATCTATATTTAAAACCTGTGTTTTAATTAAACTTGAAAATTAATTTACTGTAACATCTGTGCAAAACAGATTAGAATTAATAAAGTCTGACCCCCTTATGGGTTAGCATGAATTAAATAATTACTCTTCAGCAGCACAGGACATACTGTACTGGACTTTCTGGCACAAGTTAACAGTAAGAAGCCAAAGGAAGTCCAGGAAATGCCAGAAATCTTGAACTGCATTAGTAAGTTTAGGTTTGCAGTTTCTCTTTATGTAAATTGAAAAGGCATGTGTCAGACTTTGTCACTGCTAATAATTATGGAAAATTACCTGCCTAAATTGAATATAGGAATATTCTAATTTGGAGCTTGAAACTGATTGCCAAAAAATTAGTTCCTAATGATGTGATAAGGATGGTATTCTTTAAAAATAATGCTAATTCACATGTCACCACCTGGTCTAAATTCAAAGTGAAGAAATGTCTTCCCAAATCCTTTCAGTGCCTCTAGGAAGCTACCACTGTTGGCTACAACTGCTTTTTACCATTCCAGGTGCATTCGAGGCTAAAGTCTCATTTAGCCTCAGCTGGAAAAAGAACCAACTACAAAGAACTTGTGTATGGTGGTATTTTGGCTACAGATGCTGGCAGTGGAATAAAGTGAAAGTATCTAAAAGGAAAATCCAGCAGTGAAATATTTTTGTTGTTGTTGGGTAAATAAAAATCCTAAAGACTTACATAAATCTATAATTCCTCAAAGAATAGTACTTACATTGATCTTCAATGCTAATAAATTTCCTTGTGGAGATATGTTCCAGAGAGTGGGCTTCTACCAGTCCCCATCAAACCTGCTGGCCTTGGCATCTGAAAGTCCATCTTGACCTCTTGCAGCATTCTTGTGTCTCACTGACAGCCCTTCCTACTTCATCCCTCAGGCCAGTGTGGGAGACCATATTTGGAGAGATTCCTACTGTTATATTGCTTTGTTTTTAATTCTGAGAGTGACTGCTAGCAGGAAAAGAAGTGCACTGTGGCTGCCCAGTTTGATACGTATGACAACCCAGTCCATGCTCGTGGGATGCCTGTGCTGTAAGAGGCAGTTCCTGGGAGGACACTTTTCCAGACAGCAGCTCTGTAAGTTCAGAGTAGGGTCTGAAGAGCAAGCTGCCTCTCTCCTGGATCAAAATCTCTTGTGAAGAATTCTTGGAACTCTTTTTGTCCGGTGCCTGTGGGGTGGCCAGGCACAAAGCAGTGAAGCCTGGGTGCTGCTCACAGCTCCTGCATCTCTCTCTCAGCTGGGCTCAGGATGCTCTCACAAAGCTGTTTGCATGCAGACCGTGGCTCAGGCTGTGATAGAGACAAAAGGAAGATACTGTGTGAGGACTTGTGGGGAGGATGGTAAAATCACTTTACAGATAGATTTGATAGGTTTGATAACCTGCGGGTGTCACCAGTTCTCCCTTAGACCTGAGTCAACCTATGGGCAATGCTGTCACTACCAGTGGCCCTAATCTCAAGGGCTCCCCAGTTCCTGGCAGTTTCCACTGCTGCATCTGGAGCCACATAACACGAAGACCTGAGGTCTGAGGCATCCCTGCCTGACCCAGAGCTGCCCTGCATAGGAAGGACCTTAATGTTTCAGGGGAGAGGCAAGTGCAGAAGCTGAGAGCAACGCAACCCGTGCCTCTGAAACAGCACCTGAGCACTTCCCTGCAACAAGTTCAGGGAACCATCCACCCTCCTGCTCCAGAGGCAAGGCATGCAGGGATGCCAAATGGGGAGCTGGAGCTGTGGGGTGCACCTGGGCCTCTCAGTAGACTACAGTAGCCACAACCTGCTGGATTGGAGAAAGACCTAAATGTTTACATCCCTGCCAGCACCACAGTACTATGTGAGCACAGTGTGATGGTGGGGCTTCAACACCTCATCACAGGATGGGGAGCTGACATCTCTCCCTACAGCAGGTACTGCCAGTTGCTCCTTCAATTATTTTCCACCCACACACTGGCCCTGACTAAAATTTAGCAGATTGGGTAGTTCAGTGAGGTTGCAATAAAAGGCAGTGGGAGTGCAGGTAGGCAGCTTTCTGCTACAGTAGCGTTGTTTGAATGGGCTCACATTCATCATTACCCTCGGCTGGCACAGCTGTAACTGGCAAAGCCCGTGGTCATTTGCTAAAAGGATGGGTGAGGGTGAGGGGCTTTCACTTCCTTATGGCACTCACTTCCTTCTCCAGGCATGATATCCTTTCATGTTTACCCCCTGCAAATAGTCTGTCTCAATACCCTTTGTGTTCTGGGCAGGGAGCAAAGCAGTGAGAGAATGAATTCCTTCAACGCTAGATTTACCCAGAAAAGGAGATTTGTTCAGCATGAGGAAGAGAAAGCAATGGGGAGAACTCCTTGCCCTCACAGGAGGGCACAGAGGAGACTATTCAACTGCTTTCGAAGGGGCAGTGTTAGGAGAGGCAGCAAACACAAGCTGAAACAAAGATTGCTGTCAGATATAAAGAAAATTCATATTCATATTCGCCTGAGGGTGATGCCATGCTGGCATGGGTGCCACAGAGGTGTGGCCCTCCTTAGGATGCATTAGAGGAGCTGGCCCTGTGCAGCCTGACCTCACTCAGATGGTCCCTCCCAGCCTAATTTGCTCTGAGGAGTCTACATTTGATGCTGCTAAATGGGTATCTGGCTGTTTATCTGGTTCTTCTGTTCCTGGACCTGGTAAACCTTATCTTCCCCGATCTGTTTGCACTTAGAGCAGTGGAGGGATGAAGTGCTGTGAAACAGACTTCTCTGAAGTGTCTAGTAAAGCAGGATGTCAGTCTATTTATAGTGACATCTGTAGCTTTGGAGACCTTTGATAACTTCATTTCAGAGTATATATATCTCTTTATCTGATCTGTCTGCCATACTCATTGTGATGTTCCCTGTTACATTTATCCAGCACGTAGCGGCAATTTTCCACCTCCAGAGGCAAACCACAGCATAAAATCATTTATAGTAACTGCTGCAATTAAGAGAAAAAATAGAAACACGGATGTTGAAGGCTAGTCTGTCACACCCCTCATGCTGCAAGTCAAGTGATCGTCAAAATTCTGATGAAAAACATAATTTTTAAAATGTATCCTTAAGCTGTGAAAGGTTGCTTTGCCATTCTGATAAGCTGAGCATGGCAGGGTGTGATTGAAGGAGGGAGAAAGCAAGTACAGCTGCTGAGTGTGGCCCCAGTGTGTTGGACAGCACAAGATGACTGAGTGGGCCTGAGCTGGCAGTATGTGTGGCTCAGCTCAGACCCCAAGAGTCACTTGGGCTCAGGTGGTGTGGAACACACGCAGCATCCTCAGCACTGCTCTTGGTGTGACAGTGAATTTTGCTGCCTTACACTAAAACTTCTCTTATTTGTATTTTCTCCCATCCTAAAACTATTCAAAACTTTTTTTCTGCCAAAACAGATATACATTATACATGACACACAGCATAATGCATTTTCTTTTTAATTTTCAGGAAAACTGTTAGTGCCAAAACATAAACTGCTTAAGAAGGAGGAAGAAAACTGGGGTAAGTGATATTTGGCAAGATCCACATGTTCCCTTTGTTTGTGCAACAATCTCTGCTGCTGACTTACAGCTTCAGAGGCAGCTGTGTAAATAGAGGGCTGTGATGGCTGAGGAAGCCAAGAGACAAGCTGTGGAAAAACAGCAGATAAACCCAGACCTGCTCTGGATGCCACAGGGCAAGGCAGAGCTGAGCTATGCTGAAGACATCTCACTGTGCTGCTACAATACCTTCGGTATCCTCTTTTGGCACATCTTTCCTGTTATTATTGGGGTGTGTTGTTGTTGTTGTTTGGGGTTTTGTTTGCCTTTTTTTTTTTTCCTTTTCTTTTTATAAAGGACTTGAAATTAAAGTTTCCTTATGAAAGAGTCTCCCAGTGTCCCTGAAAACATTAAGTAGACTTTCTGATGCAGGCTGCCAAACCCAAACCTGAACACAAGGGCCAGGAAGCCTTGAATGTGTCAGCTTGTGTTTGCTACCTTCTTATAAATGGAATTCACTCCTTTGTTTTGTGAGGCAGTCCTAGGAAATGCAAACTTGCGCATTTAATAAGAGCTGGAGCTGCTGCCACCCAGTCCCTGTGGGAGCTGACCTTCCCCAGATAAGGCCAACACAAGCACTTTCCTACAAGGCTAATGCTAATGTCTGCAGCCTGCTGTGCAAGTTAAGCCTCGCCAGGCTCTCTAATTTCTTTTTACTTCTGATAAAGCAGCAAAAGGATCGTGGGTATAAGGAGGCAGAGTGGATTAGAAAGGGTTATCTATTGAATTTTTTAATTGCAAATATTCACCTATACAGCATATTAATTTCTGCCTAAGTTTTCCAGAATTAAGCAATGTTATGAAGCAATAATAATAAGCAGCTATGTTGGGAGTCAGTTCACAGTAAATAGTGCACCTGAGCAACATACTCAACTCTCAGTTTTCAAAACACTGTCTTTATCTTTTTTAACCAGAGTATAACCTTTGTATTTCTTACAGACATCCTTGTGACTTCTCTGTGCATGTATTGACTTTTAGCTTATAACTGAACAGAAAACTTCCCGTTGTCACCAGCTCAGATAATGACTGTGCTGATTACACTTTTAAATTATTCTATAACAATTTCTACAATATTATTTTATAGTGGGATTCACATTTCTCACATATCTGCTGCACTTCATAAAATCCTACATCCTTCCTGTCCCTGGACCACTGGTCAAATAGGCAGAAGCCATGCCATTTAACTTGGTGCTGCAGTTCAAAAGCTCAGCAGGCAAGCCTTAAATAGGCTGCAAAGTATGGACACATCCAGTTTTTCTTGTAGTGCTTGCAATTTTCATCCATCTTCTCTAATCTTGGAATAAAATTGACCTAAATATATGCAGAAATCCCCAGCTGGACTGGGTTTATCTCACTCTGGGCAGAACGGCAAAGCTTTGCTCATCATAAGGAGAAGTAAAGACAATTGTCATAATAATTTGAACTGATTACCATTGACAGTTTCAGGAAAAACCCTTGAGGAAAAAGGTATTGCTACCCTATGTAATGAAGGGGCATTTGTTTGTTCATCTGCCTTTGCAAAGCACACCGAAGTGGTGCTATTTTTCTATTAGCAGCACTGCCATTCCTGCATTCCTACATTCTACAGAATTTTTGATTAATTTTCTCCATGCTTGGGGCAATTCTATTTTTTCACTCAAAGCAACCATCATACATCACAAAATACTGTGAGAAAATTCATGTGTTTATCAGCTGGTGGCATTAAGCCAATACATATCTTCTGAATTCAGGGTTGTATTTGGCTTATAGGGACAGTTCCTTACTCCCTTTGCAGAGATGCCTCTGCTCCCACTGCAGAGGTGAGGTTGTACTTCAGTTGATTCTCTCTGCAGAGTTGGGGAAAAATTTGAGTCAGAGACAGAAACTGGTTTCTAAGTAGAAAGTAACAAAACAAATTATCTTTTCTGTATTTCTTCCAAGGAGGGCAGTATTTTATCTTCTTGTGACATTCCTCTGAAGCTGTATGAATTGAGATGGGATGGGACATTTCTTTTTATTAAATTAAATAACAGTTTGGCTGAGCAAATCAACTTATGCAGTGGCTCTAAAGCAGATTATTAGACCTCAATCCTGTCTTGTTGATTAACTTCAGTGAAAGATGTGAACCTTAAAGGCATTCTTCTATGGGGAGTTACTTTGGGAAGGGGGAAAAAATAAATGTGTGAATTGTTGGATAACTCCATGTGCAGACCTGTAGGTTAAGAGTGTTTTTGATGGTTTGGATCCAAGCAGTTAAACATAACTGTTGATAGCAGGTTTCTTGGTGGATGCAATAAAAATTATGTGCCCAGTCACAACAAAATTCTGCTTTGAATTTGAAGAGAGGACAGGTCCACTTACAAGGTAATAGCAGCCTGTAAGATAGGCATAGTTTGTCTTTCCACAGAAACTTTGAGAGGAAAACATCCCAACATTTAAAAAATGTTTTGCCCTTATATTTAAAAGTGGTTTTCACTCTGATTTTATAGATGAGGAAGGTGAGGTATGTTGAATTTTAGCAACTGTCTGACATCAGAAACCTGGAAAAGGAAAGATCCAAAAATAACAGCTGGGTCTGGATAGCAGCAATCTAATCACTGGGACATGTTGTCTTAGAGCTAAAAGCCTGGAGGAAAAAGCTGAAATGTCTTTCTTCTCAACCCTGTCTTTACCCATGTCTGCATATCAGAGTCACTGAGCTGGAAAAATATGAATGTTGCTGTACAGCATGAATGAACTAAGATGTCTCTTGAGCAGTGAGTGCATTTCCCAGCTGGGTAGGATATTGCAAAGCTTTTATAAGTTCCCAGCACCATTTCACTCGAGCAAGACCCTCTTGAAGAGGTCCTGGTTTAATGTTGTTTTTATTTTTACTTTTCTGTCTTGAGAGCCACAACAATCTCCTGTTTTCAGCACACCCTTTGCCACAGCCTGTGTCAGTCTGCATCAACAGAGGTCTCTGGTGCAACGGGGGCTGTTTCAGAGCTTCAAGAGCTGTGTCTGCCAGGGGGAAGGGTCTTCAACAACTTACCTGGTTATGTCTTTATTAGCTGAACAGAAACCTTTGCTGAAACCACCAGCTAGAAAGAATTGCAATGAAATGCTCAAAGGGCAGTGCAGGTAAAATAAGTGCAAGCATGATGAGACTGCTGCTGCTTTCACATCAGATTTCTCCTTGCTCAGGTACTTAAAAAAACCCTCACAAAGCCAAAAAAAAAACCCCAGCACACTAAACCCACACCACTAAACCCCTCTGCAGTCCCAACATTCCAAACTAACTCAACTTTGCACCAAGCAATCAGAGTTTGCCTCTGCCCCAAGGTTCCAGGGAGGATACTCTGAACCTTGCTCTGCTTTGAGGTGGCTCCCAGGCTACAAATAGGCTTCTTCTCCAGCTACATCCTGCATTGACATGAAATGGAGATGGTCACATTGCCTTCTGGTGCCTGTCTGGGCCAGTAGGCACTGATGGTGGCTCGTTTCTCTGGCAACATTCAGGGGTGATGTGCAAAGGGAAAGAAATGAAGTGTTCGGCAAGGGACAGCTTTATTTGCAGATGCTGCCAGGCTAAAATCAGTTGAACTGCATGAAATAATGTGCACTGGTTCGGAAAAAGAGTTGAAAAGCCGTGACACTGATTGGCAGTGAAAAGCCTGTAAAGCAGCACACATCGATGCAGTAACTGACTGCTTCCCTCACATAAATGTTTTCTCCTTGCCATACTCTTTGAGCAGGCTGTGATTCATATTGGTGGAACATAACAAATAACTTTCTGAAAGCCATGTAAGTTCACAGACAGACGTCGGGTGAGAGGGTCTTGAAAGGTAATATTACTAATATTAATAATAAAAATTGAGTGGGGAAACCGCTGCCTCTTCAACTATACTAGGAGAAAAATGTCCTTTGAGGGAATTCAGTGAAGCAGGAGAGCAGGACAGCGCTGACTTTGCAGATCTAAGCACCCATCTCCTTGATCCATCTGCTTGCTCCAGTCCCAGAGCTGTTCGGTAGCTTGCTCAGCATCACTGCCTTGAGTGTTGTTCTGTTTTTCCCAGGGACCTGGTATATGAATTTTGGAAAGGTGAAAAGCATTTTGTTGAGCTCCTGCTGGCTCTTGTTGCTTTTTAGCAGGGCAGAATTGACAGAATTTACCTGTGCTGCCAGATTAGAAGACAACCTTGAGCGTAGCGAGGACCTCAGAACAGCAGAATTCTGCTTTCAGAGCTATCAGCAGATATGTCTGAGCCCCAGCTCTAGGTCTGGAGCCAAGCTGCTGCCAGGTTTGGCCCCCTCAGAGGCAGGATTTCTTCATAAACAACTCCCCAGCAGAAAACTTTGAGATTTCTCTTTTGCTGTTCTGAATCCACAGTCCCAGGGTGTTCTGCTGTTATGTTCACCTCATGGTTTTCCCTTGATCCATTGTGAACTGAGGGGCAGTTCAAATTCCTTTGTTCAGCTTTGCTTTATTCTGCAATGACACCATATGCTATTCTTACGGGTTTACACAAGACTTTGTGAGCTCCTGTCCATCACAAAAGTTAAGGAGGCTGTTGCATACCAGCTGAGCAACTCTACTGTGGGATCTAACAAAAGGAGCCCGGTCCCTGTGAGATGTGTGGGAATGAAACTTTGCTGCAGTGAAAGTATCTCTGGATGCTTTCCTAGCCTCTTCCCATAACATTCCATGCATTACACAAGGCAATGAGGTAGAGGTGTTCTCCCCTTGGAAACTGCTTTCCAGGTAGGGACAGGAGAGTGCATAAAACAAAAAGGCAAAGAGCAGGCAGTGCAAGTGTCCTGCTGGGAGTTTTCCTCTGCTCTCTCTCTTGGCTTCTGCTCCTTAGTGGGACACAGGGCTCGTAGCTGGCACGGATGCAAAAAAAGCAGCAGCAAGGACAAGTTGCCACAGATGACTGCTGCTGTCTGGTACTTCAGTGGGGCATGAGAAGCCCAAATGTGCCTCTCCTCTGTGTCCAACAGCATGAAGAGGATGTAATTGCTCCATTTGCTCAGTGTGAAGGCAGAGTTCAATGACATGTCTCGAGGGATCACACTAAATTGATACTGAGGAAGATAATTAAATTGTGTGGCACTTTATCACAGGAGATGCCTGGATAATCAGTGATTTTAAAGGACTTTAAATCATGGCTCTGTAGCCTAACTGTATTTATGAACTGTAAGGAACTCCTATGGATTTTGCTTGGCTGTTAGATTCTGTGGAGGAGCAGTCCATTTCTGTCCAGTTGAGTGACGACACCTCGTTAGAAATGATGAAGTGCTGGCCTGGCTGCAGGCAGCAGGTTCTCTTGCTTTCAAATCACCATCTGGAATTTCAGAGAGGGTTAAAAACATCAAATGCTTAACTGAATGTGTTGATATGTCACTTCCATGCACAACTTCTCCTTTCCTTTGTCAATTATTCCCTCTGCATTTTCCTCTGTTTAAGCAAATCAGGAAATACTGTCTTCAATTCCTGTATTATTATCTCCCATATTATTCTGACTTCTGATAGTGGGAAAACAGAGCAGCAAAACCTTATTTTCCAAAAAAGGGAGATCACTTCTGAGTGGGCTTCCTGGTTGCACAGGACAAGGCCAGAGTTCCTGTGAAACTTTAAGCACAAATTCCAGGTGATGCTTGCCATGCTTTTCAAAACAACCTTTCCTGGCTAGATCCCAGAATGCAGGCATCATGGGGGAGACAAAAATCTCTGCGGTGCACCTGATTTTGTTGCCACTGAGTGATGATGTTTTCATTTCCTCTGTCATCATATTGACTCAAACCCCTCAGCCACAAGTCAGGACTCAAAAGGATTCACAGCAAGCTAACCCATGCAGTCAGTAAGGCTCCTCCAACGTACCCTGGGTGTTTTACCTGATCCACTTCTATGCCTCCTGCACAACCATTTTAATTCTTCTTTTCTCTTTATCATCCTATTGGTGTTTTTTGACTTCCTGCCTTAGTCAGGCACAGATGCCAATTCCTACCTTAGGCTTCCAGATCTACCTTAGCGTATGTCAAATCCATCCCAGTGACCTCGCCCCTGGGAGCCCAGAGCATCACAGCCTGGGACTGTGTTTGCCTTGAACATTGACCCAGGACCTTACAATGGCTGTTTGCCTAATTAATCCCACTAGGTGTGTGTATACATACGTGAACAGAAACACAAGCACAAACATATCAACACTTGCTTTTGTCTGTGTTTTGCATGTGAAGCTTGCAAGCTTTCCTCCTGCTTACAGACCTGTATTTCTTACTGGTCTCATATATAACCACACCAATTAAGGACAAAAACCTTGTCGGATTTTTTCTCTTCAGCCAATTATCACCCGGTACCTGAATGAGGATATGATACCTTTAAAACTGTCATATTTTTCTTGTAAGAACAAGGAATACTTAAAAAAAATAAAATTGCACAAGTAGACTTTTGCTACACCCTTGCTACCTGTAAACCAGTTTCTTGAAATCAATGAACCCCTGTCTGTTCAGTTGTCAAGATGCAAGGCATTAAATGTGTTATCTGAAATCCATAAAATAAGTAAGTTTTTTAAACTCAAGTCCCAGCTGCAGTAACATGAAAAAGCTGTTGTACTTCATACATCCTGCTATCACTTACACATCTCTAGAGGCGAATTCAGTAATTGTTTCCTGCTTTCAAATAATGTAGTGGAACTGTGAATTTACAATATGCCAGATTTAGCAAATCACTAATAAGATGATGCCAAGCACTCTGTATTTCAGCCTCTCAGTTGCAGAGCTGATACTGCAGTCAGGAATGCTTTGCCCCTCTTTTGGTTCTGCAGCTCCCATCTGTGTATGTGTAAAGACCAGCTTTGCAAAACACCTCGTTAAAAGCCAGGTTTCTGAGGTTCAAGCATCAGACATATATAAGGCAGGAAATGGCACCCTTAAGACAGTCTTCTGCAGGTATAATTTGCTATCCACACCTTTTTTGTACAGCTTTTAAAGATACAATCAATTATCCTTTTTCCCCTAAACCTTCTCTGGGAGTTAATTAGGGTTGTATAGTGAAGAAGAATAATAAAAAATGAGAGATCCTACCTAAAAGACTTGAAAGGTATGGGAGCCCATAGAAAAATAAATAGTTTTGTGAACCACAGAACTAATAAAAGCTGTTTTCCCATGATTTCCAGCCTTTCATTCCTTAAACTCCTTTTCCCTGTTCTCCTGCAACTTCTCTGATTGCCTAAGCAAATGTCTGCATGTTGTGTGTGAACCCTTTCTGGGTCCCCAGCTCTACCCAAGTGTGCCAAATCCAGAGTGTTAATTGTCTTTGACATCACTGACCTTCTGGGAAACTGGGTTGAAACTGCCCAGCAGGATCACAGGTTGTTAAGGCAGGGAAGCAGGAGAGTGGGTGGATGGATGGATGGATGGATGGATGGATGGATGGATGGATGGATGGATGGATGGATGGATGGATGGATGGATGGAGACCTTGATTAACCTCAATTTTACTATTATTATCTGTGAAAAATAAATACAATACCAAGTAACTCAGGCTTGGTTACACAACAGATTCCTGTGATGTAAGTCATTTAAGTCAACTTTTTCAGAGGCAGTTGCAGATTTGTATTCTTGATTTTCTGTGTGCCTTCTTTAGGGAGGCTGGAGCATGAAAGTGCTTCAGTGTTCATGGCTGCCTTTGAAACCAAGGGGACTGTGTAACGTTAAGTAGCCACAAAACATCACACCTAAAAACCCTAAATTAGGCCAGAACATGCTGCTGATTCATCAGGATACTGTCTGATGACTGCCAGCAATAACCCCTGGGAAGACTCATAGTGGTGGTTTCACTAGGGCTTGGGTGGTGATGCTGAGACCTCAGAGCCTTCTGCTCAGCAAGAAGAAAGCAGCCTCTTGAGCAGCTGCTGTCTCATTCAGCCCTGCCCGGACATGTTCTCAATGGGGCATGTTCCTGTAGGAAAAATAGTTTGTCATCATGGCCTAAGATTGTACCATTTTGAACACAAGGAAATGATCTCCCACAGGCATGATAGGAATGGAAGAAGGAACAAGGAAGAGGTTGGGCAGCCTTAGTTCAGTATTTAAATTCCAAGTATTTAATTTGCAACTGAAACAGCAGTTCTTAACTGAAGAACATTGTTCTCATGCAAAACATGTTCATGAACAAATATAACATGAATATTTTTCAAAAGCCTTTTTCTTGCAGCCCCTACAAATCAAGACTTCCAGCAAGTGATCTATATATAACTGCAAGGCAGAAAAACATTTGAAAGGCAGCTTGATACCTTTCATAAGTCCCAGAGCTGGGAAGTAAGGAGAGAACAAGAAGAGGGAACCATGGCCTAGCAAGTCCCTTTTTGTCCAGACCCTGACATGCAGTAGAGAGTCAAAGTGAAGCACAAGGGCATGTAATGCTAATAAACTGGTATCCTTATCACATGACCTTCTGCCTGAAAAACACAGTCCATCATTTCTGTGTTGGATTGCCAGCTTTACCTGTACTGACCTAAAAAACCACAACTACAACAACAAAACCCAAAAAAACCAAACAAACCCCCCAAATAAACTATCAAACAAAAAAGCCCAACAAGCCCCCTTTACTTTATTATGATAAAACAAAGACATTTTCTCCTGTCTCATCACTCAGTCCATACCAGTAGCATTTTCATCCTTCACACTTACTTTGCTTCTAGGTTGGCTCTTTTTCACTGTGGCCCTGACACTGGCCAGAACGCTGATTTTTTTTTGTTTAAATGTTATGTGTAGTTTATTCATTGTGGGGTGTCCATAAATAATAAGATATGCCAGCAACTCCCAACATGACAAAATATAAAAGGATTATGGAATTGTGGTTCTGTCCTCCAGAACTGAAAAATACATTTTAGAGACAAATAGACACATCTTAGTTTTAAAAAAGGAGCCCTTATGTCATGCTGGCAAGCTCGTTAATGAAGAAAAATATATTGTTTGCTGTCTAACTGCCAATGGGACCCAATAGAAAGAAAAAATTAATGCCAGCTGAAAACTTGAGTCCAGCACATTCAGAGACAGCTAAAAGAGTATGATACTTCCCAATTCTTTCAGTTGCTGTAGGACTAGTCATGACTATTTACACAACAAGTCCCATTTTCCACCCTGAGAGCCTCAAAAGTCACTGAATCTCTTCTTTTTGTGGCACAGATGATGACCAGGATTATATGGATATCTAACAACTTTGGTAAAACTTGACATAGGTTGGTGATCTACCCACACAGAGAAACTGGACTACCCATTTCCCAGTGTATCCCTAATGCAGGAGAATGAATTCATTCATTTTAAAAAGAGCAAATTGAAACAGAGAGGGGATTTGCAGATGTCCTCTTAGCAAGCCACAAGTACATTTTTATGGTCCTTTCTATGAGTCATTTCCACCAAACCTGGAACAGCTGAAAAAAGAAAACAGAAACAAGGATCACATGACTCACACTCATGTCAGCCGAGGAAAATAACAGAGGTAAAGTTCACAAGCTCCAAAAAGCAAGAAAATTGAAAGAAGTGGACTCATAAGCTTGCTCTTTGCCCTCTCAGGAGCAGAAATAATGGGCACTAAGGAAGACTGATTGAAAGATCAGGATTTTATGAGCTTATTACTAGAGTTGACAATATCAAATAGTTGCTGACAAAGAATTTTCAGAATAAATTTTATATGAGGAGAATATCAGCAGCACGCAGGGCCAAATAAAACAAGTCATCCATCAAACTGCAAAAACTCTGTATCCACATCCTTTACCCTTTAAAGAGTGTTTTCTTCCTTTCCAAGTTTACTTTGCTTTCACACAGTGACTCCTGTACTCCACTGTGGAATTTTACTCTTCCCCTACAAAAAGACATCTCTGAAGCATCAGGGGCCAGGACAACTCTACTACAAATGTCCATGTATGCCCTGTGCATGACAGAGGAGCCTTTAATCTGGCTCGTGCTGGCTGTGTCCTCTCCACCTCTTCATGCTTTCAGGCAAAGGCAGTCTTTATTCTTCCATAATTCAGGTCTGAAACTGTTGGAGGGAGCACCAAAGTGAGCACAGGGGGTTAACTATGAGCGTCTGTCAGTGACATCAAGAAGAAGAACAGTAGGGTTAAGGTAAGTATTTTGTCCATGCTCCCATGGTGGTTTGTGACTGCACAAGGTAAGGTTTTCTTCATGTTGGTCCATATAAAGAACACTTGGTGCATCACCCAGTTTGGCATTGCTGCTCCTCTGAGCTGGCACTGTGATTAATGGTGAAGTCCAAAGTACAGTTCTTTCAAAGGTTAGTGGCCTAGGTCAGATGTTGGTCCTGCCAGTTTTTCATATTGACACACTTCTAGATAAGACCAAAGACACTCCTGAACTTTGAAGTCTGCTGAAAGACATGTGCCAGGCAGTGGATTATATGAAGAAACATTCGTGTAATTTGTTTTGGACTCTGGGATAAGATAGCCAGGCCGTAGTCATAGAGAGATAAAGCTACTTTCTGAAAGACTGCCTTATCAATGTACTTAGCTAGTTATTTTGCCTATAAGTAATGAATATCTTTCGAGTTGACTGAGTGCTCTGTTTGTGATTTTCTGATTTGCAGAGAGCAGTCCTTATCCATAGTAATAAGGCAGAGATCCATCACAGTCCTAGGTGTGGTGATGCAAGTTGTGGGTGGAGAACTTCACCATGAGGGTGTGACTCCAGGTGCTTGTCCGAGGGCTGGATCAAGTGGCTGTCTGAGTCTGTTCTTGCTACACCTGCATTAAGTCTGTCAGCAGAAAGTATCATGGCCAGTCTTAATCTGTAAGAGTGATGCTGGCTTTGTCCCTCTTGCTGCAAGAAGAGGGTACTGAAAAGCACTGATTTTATGAAAGCATAAAACAGGATCTAGGACCAAAGTCAAAGAAAGTCACCTGACTACTACAGTTGATTCAAAATTCCCTCCATACTTGTCCTCTACAAAGGGAGTTTTTGTTGTGGAATATGATACATGTTGAAAGTGAGTCCTACCCAAAATCATTTTATTCAGCCTCACTTAAATAATGCTTGACATGGCAATTCAAAGAGTAATTCAGCAGGATCAGTTTCAGCTCAGCATCCATTGATTTGGAGGCACACAGGGAAAAAAACCTCCATATAATCTGGCACTTGTAGGATGAGCAAAGTCAAAAAGAAGAAATGTGATCATTAAGGAATATATCAAAACCTAGGAAAGTAAACTGTTCAGTGCTGAACAAATGGATGGAGAGTATGCAAAGATACCTAGCAGCATTTCTGGGAGATGCGGAGTAAGATCACCCAGGCAAGATGTAGAAAGTTAATTCTAAAAGATAACATTCGGGGTATATGATTTTGTGGTTTTCTTTCAGTTTAAGTCTCAGAGATCCACAATGACATAGAGGAATGTATTTTAATAACTCTGTATTTCACAAATGGATTTTATTTGGGTTATTATGTCCCCTGTCACTTTGTTTCCAATACTTCAATGGCTATTTACATTCAGCCATATTGAACATGAGTTTTCCCCTTTAAAGATTATCTGATTCAAGGCAGACCTTGGGTGACTTTGGCAGAAGCAAGGTGTATTGATTATCCTCCTGCCCACACTCACTCCTACACCCAAATGTGGGAAGCCTTCAGGCCGTGCCTTTCTCTGGGCAGCCTAAGGGCCACCTCCGATTGCCACCACAGCATTTGCTGCCATTGAGAGAGTTGGTGTCATGAAAAACAAAGTTCTGAGGATAAATCTTTTCTCTAAGGTGTTAATCAG
This sequence comes from Formicarius rufipectus, assembly GCA_013399695.1. Taxonomy (NCBI): domain Eukaryota; kingdom Metazoa; phylum Chordata; class Aves; order Passeriformes; family Formicariidae; genus Formicarius; species Formicarius rufipectus. The sequence continues at coordinate 1,208,042 of VXAU01002928.1, read as the reverse complement.
TGGTCCTCCGACAAGGAGAAAGGAGTTGGAGGGAAGTTTCAATGACCAAGTGTCTTCAACCTATCACAGGCTGCAAAGAGAGAAGCAAATCAAGTACTTGTGAATGCCATTCAATACTGAGCCACACACAGCAACCGAGGACATGAATATTCAAGGCTGTCATCCTCTGGTCCAGAGTTCAAGTAGGCTCTCAGTGAGAACCATGCTTTGTATTTCATTTGTAATGCTTCACATTTGAAGCTGAATACTAACTTCAAGAATCAAAAGAAAGTGAAAGTCACTAAAAAATAAATAAATAGTTTGAGTAAAGCAACTTCATAGGAAGTTCTACGTGCAAAACATATATGGCTGGGATGACATTTTAAACTGCTGGTTTTACCCACACTTTACAAATGCAAAGCATTACAAGAACAGTGTTGTGTGTGTGTATTTTTATATATTATATATGTGTAGATACTGAAGGATGTGCATCTACATGTATGTACATGTGTGCATATACATATATACATAGTTATCAGTGTCACTGAAGAACCTGGATACACAGTATATGTTCATATGTTTCAAGTACAAGAACTGCACAGCATAATAGTTGGTGTCATGAAAAGGGGACAATTGAGGGGACAATTTGACTTGTTCTGTCATTTGTGGTGAATAATTTTTGATATGTGCACTAATACAGTTCCTATAGTTGAGACTCAGAGTTTTCATTATCATTTTCCATTTCCTTTTTACATTACCCTACCAGATAACTTACTCTTCATTTCTCAGACCCATAGTAATAATGCACAAGGACTGTTACTCCAACAGTCCTTCCTTTACTATCTTAGGTACTTCTTCTAAATTAAATTTTCAGACCATTTGTACAAATAAACTAAGACGATATGCAGATAGACCTTACAGTGGACAAAAGCGTCAGATAGGGTGATGATGTGCATCAAGCTATGCAGATGCAAACCCTTTTTGGCTCCAAAAAGGAGTAGCTCAGGTTTCCTTGGGAAATACCCTGCTGTTCCTCCATGCTGTCACCTTCGAAAGAATTGCTGGCAAAGCTGGTTTGCCACAATTAGCACAATCTTTTATGCAGTGCCACCTCCTGATGAGCAGGAGCTTTGATAGCAGGCAGGAATGAGCCTCCAGGATTTTCATGAAGTGCCCTTGGTAATGTGTGAACTGGACTGTCTACTCTTTGGCAGGCTGGTGAAGGTGGAAGGGCAACTATGACAATGATTTGAGCTGAGCAGCCCCCCTGGGTGAGCAGTAGGGCCAACCGAGAAAACATGGTTTCTGAAGCATCAGAGCTGCTCTGTGGGTGATCTGAGTTCAAAGGGCAGGGGGAAGTTCTTGACATACCTCCATAGATGCAAATAAGGGCAATTTGTGCCTAAATGAGAAGTTCTCCTCACCCAAACTCCCCACCCCCACCCTGTATTTTTTAGGAAGAATACACAAAACCCCCTGACATATGGTAACTGTCAGGTCTGAGCTTGAATTCTTGTTCCCTTTTGTACTCTGAAAGGTTTAAACCAGCCCTGCACATTTTTCACCAGCAAATGACTCCTCCAGCCCTACTGTTCTGCCACAATCCATGGATTTCATGGTGTGCTGCACAAACACATACATTTGTTCTTGTCACAAGTCCACTGTGCAGTCTGCCTTCTTTTGGAGATGTTCACCAGGAGACCTGTCCCTTCACTTCTAGGTAGTGGATCTACAAGCACAACAAAGCTCTGAGGGCCTGCTGAACCCACACTATGATTTAATTGCATCTGTTGATCATCATTATCCACCATGTGCCTCTCTCTTTTCCCCCTACCAGATGTAACTAATCAGGAATATGTCTGTTAGCAGGGTTTCCTAGTAGAGTTATCAGGTATTTCCTCTGTAATAAAGGAGTCTGGCTGACTGATGATATGCATATGGATGTCACTTGCAGCAGAAATACTGCAGGGAAGGTGAGCACAAAGAACTACAGTAAGGAAGGGAAAGGAAATGCAGAAATGCTAATTGGGGAATAACTGGCAGAGAAACAGCATATCAGAAAACAAGGTGTTGTTGCAGAGAATTACAGGTGAAATATGAGCCAGCAATGTGATGCCAAAATTGGGCAATGGTGTTCTGGCACATCTTAACAAAAAATGTCATGTAAAACCCATGGGAGGTAATTATTGTGCTCTGCTCCTCCTGTAGAGGTTCCTGCTGGAGGTGTTTGCTGGCTTAGGTCACATTTTGAGGAGCTGTACGAGAGGACAGCAGAAAGAAGAGGTTCAGAAAACAAGACCTATCTATAGAGGTTCAAACAACTGGCTGGTTTTGGTTCTAGCCAAGAAAACTGAAGTGAGATGATGTCTTCTAATACATACATAAATATCAAGAAAACTGTTCCTGTATAATTGTCTCTTCTGCTAAGGGAAATGGCAAGATGGAATTAATTTGCAACAAAGAGGAATTCAGCTGAGCAACCAACCTTGGAGAGTTTTTTGTTTATTTTTGGTTCTGTGTGAGAAAGTGTGCTGATTTAGGCTGAACATTCAAAGCAGAATCCTAATGCTAAGAATAATGAAGTTCTTCAGTAGTCTTCTAGTAGGAATAAGAATGATGATAAAATGACAGAAGCTCCCTACTGTTAAGGTGGAGTTCAAATCCAATCTCTTTTCCCTTGCAGTGCTACAAGTTCTTTACTAAGTGCAAAAAAGAAGTGTTACTTAACCCTTCCAAGAAGCTAAAGTCTTAACAGGATTGTTTTAAGCACTCTTCAGTCTTTTATTGTGAACCATATTGGTACAAACTGGAGTGCTGATCTGACAAAATCTATTTATTTTTCTGTTTAGTTATGTATATGTACACATTCCCTTCTAAACTGTACATGATAGGCCACACAAACCTATGGGCAGTGTTTATCCCACAGGCAACAGGTAGAATAATATGCCCTTTTCTGAAGTCTGTCATGTATTTTCTATCAAAATGCATATTCTACAATTCTGCGCTATGCAAACATGCAACGTCAAGTAGTCATCAGTACAGTAAAGCAATTTTCCTAATGCATCCTTATGTTTCCATCCCTTTAAGGCCTTTGACTTGCCCACATTACATCCTGGGATACCAGTATTGAAATTTTACAACCACTCACTATTTCAGGACCTGCAGTAACAGTTATAGTTATAAAATCAGCCTTCCATATCTCCTGGTTGCTGCAGCTTATTGCTGTTCCACAGTGTTTCAGCCTGAGAAAATGTTTTTCAGGCAGTCACACTGCCAATTCTTTTATAGCACAATTCAGTGTCTATACCACATATGTGGCCTTTAAGATTACCAGTGTACTATAAGGACACCAAAGTGCTGCTGGAAAGCTGGGAAGTGTCTCATTAAATAAAACAACAATGTTTTCTTCTACTATCTGTCTAACCTACTAGCTAGCAACTTTTTAAAAGTGCTGTCTCTAGCTGGCCCATACTGAACACAAAAGACAACAGAAGCACTTGCTGTTTGAGGTTCAGGTAAGAGCTTTGCATTCCACAGATTAAGATCCTGAAAGAAGGTAAAGGACTTTGTTGGGTTTTGCCATCTGCCCCTGGGAGGGCCAGGCCAGGAAGGACACTGCTAGCTGGTACTCCAGACTCCACAGAGGAGGTATCACAGTAAAACAGTAAATGTGGTGGCCATTGCATGATTGTTTTGAGAGCATTTAAGCAATAGTTGAGGTTCCAGGACAGCTCACTGGGGTTCCACAACAGTGGGTGCCAACATGTGCTTCAGGTGGGCACATGGTTTATAAAACATGTAATACGTGCAGAAATGTGTATGCATGAAACTTGAAGCCAAAATGTACTTTTATGATTTACCTTTCTAATTAGCTCATTCTACTTTACTGTATAAATTAATAATATGATTTCTAGTTTCAGGGGGATGGTATTTCTAGAGGCAAAAGGAATCTTCTGTTTCATTATTTCTGTCTTTGTCATCACATTTTGGTGATAGAAAAGGGAAGAAAGGAAATTAGAAACTGATTGGCCTCATGAAATTATAAATTATAAATGAGGAATCTGATCTGATGTATGTGACAAGACATCTTGCCAAGCTGCTTTCTCAATCTTTTGCTTTTGTCTAAGTAGCATCTCCTTTCCTAGAGAAGAAAACAGAATTAATGCTACTTTCATTTTATGAAATGGCCGAGGACTATTTTAGTTTCAGTGGAATGTTAAGCAGTGTGATAGGTGAATTCCCAGTTCTGTTGCAAAATATTCTTTTCCTTTTTTGTCTCCTTGAATTGTGTAGGAGGCCTTTCAACCACCACGAGCAACAAAGAATTTGCTGAAGAAAATTGCTCTTGACATGATATTCTTTGTAAATAGGTGTGGTATTCTGCTTGATCTGGCAGGGATACTTGCTTTTTGGTGTTGCTACAGCCTGTGGTGCTCAGAGGTGAGCAGCCTGCTGTAAACTCAGCTCTGTCCTCCAGGCAACTCTGCAGATTTCTACATGGCTTGTTTCTTCCCTGTGTTTCTACTGCAGTAACGTAGGGTGAGGCTCCTTCCACTTTACTGCAAGAAAAATGTCAGCCTCCAGCCTTCCTCCTTTCCCCAAGCCAAAGATTCTTCAAGAAACTGAAAATGGATGCTTGTTTCCAAAGGCTCGACTTCAAACTGAAGGCAGGTTGAGTGCTTGGACTTTGAGAATTATCACACTCTTCTTGATGAGGGGGTGGAAGCTTCTCTTTGACAGAAGTTGTATATAGCTCTGAATATAATATAGGTACTAGTAAAGCTGGTTTTGAAACTTCCATTTAAATAATCAAAAGGCAAATACCACTTATGAACAGTAAAACAAATATATTGCTCCAGTACCAACTCACTTGCACAGGGAAGACAGATGCAGTGTAGAAACTAACCAAATGCAATGAGTAGTATCTGTGTAGTGCATCTATCTGGAAAACCCACTCTTTATTTTAGGAGTGAAATGCCAGTCTGTTCTGTGTAGTCAGCTTCTGTCCCTTAGGTTTCAGTTATCTTGAACTTTGAGGTTTGTGTGTGTGTGCACAAAATCCAAATTCAATTCAGGTAAAAGTGCTGAACTGAGCCTCTTTGGGGATTATGTGAATGTCACATCTTTCCAGTCAGTAACAAAATACCTACTTGATGTTTTCCCTTGGGCTTGGAAAATACCAGTCCAGGTAAGCACAAAGAGTATCCTTTCGTTCCTGTCAGTTGTTACGTCTTGCATCTCCACTCTTGTGCGCACAGTGTGAAAGTTAAAATCCTGTGAAGTGGGAATTTCCAGAGGCACAAGATTATATAAGTGAGCCTACAGAAAATTTATATGTGACTTCATTGTGTTACAGGATTGCCAGCTGAAGGCACCTCTGGATGTCTCCTCAAAGCAGAATTAAGGCCAGTCATGGACTTCTTTGGCCAAGTCCTTAAAACAGGACAGAGGTTCCACCTCAGTGTTTTCCTTATGCCCAATCCAAACCTATTTCACAATTCCTCTTACTGCATTGTCTGTATCTAGCAAGAGAAATTTTGCTTCATCATCTTCATAACTGCTCTTCAAGTAGTTGTAGTTGTTCCTTTAAACCTCCCCATAACTATCAGGGAAAGCTTTGAATCTCTTTTATCTGCACAGGAGCTGTGCTGGCTCTCTGTGCTAGCCAGCACCTAACAGAACTGCAATTTCTGTACACTTGTAAATTAAATACTACCCTGGACTTCAATCAGCTTGGCAGGAGAACTGCCTGTATTCAGGAATTTTGGGACTGATTGTTTGCACACCTTCCACAGCACGCTAACTACTAAAGAAACAAACTCAAACATAATTCCTGATCTTAAATGCCTACTAATTTGGAAACAGATTCTGGTTTGTTCTTGCAAATGACCAAATGTGAGCAGTACTGGAAGATTTCCTTGCACCCTAATTGCACAAATTGAGCTTGTTAGCTCTAAATAAGACTATGATCCAGACTTTACAAAATGCTTTTGAGCAGAAATCCTTAACTCAGTTCCTTTGGCTCTACCCCAGGTACCTGAGCTCAGTGTTCATCAGATTCTTTTCATAAGCACTAGAGTGGGCCTTATACCCAGAGAAGAGCATTGATTTCCTTACAGAGTAGTCCAATAACTTAATATTGGGGGGTTTGAGAACTTTGGGGAGATTCTGATCATATTCAAATCCTTAAAAGAGAAACAATTGAGCATCACCCCAGAGCTAGAAATCAGCTGTTACAGCAAATGGGTAGTATGCAAAAAGAATGCCAGTTGGCTATAGTAGCCTGTAATATGGCAGAATAGTAAATTTAACACCTTACGTGACACGGTTTGTTCAGAACTGTATTTTCAGAAGAATATTTTTCCACCTGCTTTGCAACCACTTTTCCAAGAGGAGGACAAGGATTGCATTGATGCTGTAGGTGTATTGGAGGTTGTTTTCATTTTATTAACCTTCATCTCTGTTCAAATACAGGTTTTGAAAAAAAAATAATAAATCTGGGTGAATAAGAAGGTCTACATGTTTGGCAGTTCAAGCCCTGAACCTACAGAATCTAAACTGTTTTTATTGCAGGATCAGTGCCTCAAGCATGACCTCACTGGAGCTCTGGGTTTCACTGTAAGAGTTTTGAGCAGATTTCATTGTCACCACAAAGCTCTAATCCTCTTGCTTTTCATTTTATGAGAAATCAGTTGCGACTTCCTTTAAAAAAAACTGACAGATTGGTTTTTTATAGCTAGAGAAGCAGACTGTCTTCTTTGCCTTGAGGTTGTGAAGACAGAATAATTTTACACTATCTAGATTACAAAAGAAAAATGAAAATTGCTTCTTCTAGCTCTTCTCTTTGTAAACCCATCTGAAGCAATATTTTCCTTTCATTCTCAGTAACACACACACACATATATATTTATATGTACAGTTAAAAGTTAAAATCATCTTATGCTGTCAGTATTCTTTGTTCAGCTTTCATACCTTTCATTTTACCAACAAACCTTTATCTGATTGAGCAGTGCTTTGTTATCATAGGGTTTGGGGTTTTTTAACAAACTGTGCCCCTATAAGGTTCAGGGATCATTGCTTGTTATGACTATGCTTAGCTCTGTTTTGTTTAGAAATTCACCAGCAGTCTGCAAGAAAAATTCTCTTTGCAAACAAATAGAAAATGTCCAGTGTAATACAAATTTACATGAGTCAAAAATGACATTATTTATTCTCTCTAGGTTTTGTAATCATGAGAGAAATGAAAAGTGTCTGATTTGGATATAAAAATGAAACAAGTTCCCAAATACATATTTTGAGTTTTCATACTTATATTAGACTATATGTGTTTATTTTTACAAGAACTGTGCTCAGTTTACTAAAATATGTTTCATTTCCTGATCAAGGAATTATTCTGGTTGTATAGCCCTTCAAATCATATTTCTGTTAATTTGCAATAACAATTGTAGGATTAGACTTCCAGGAAACTGTATCATAGAGTGTTTATGAATAGAGAACATAATGAAGTAATTTATAAGCAAAAATCAGGAAAATGAAAGAACCTTACTAAGGCAAGAAAAAAAGAGCAGTTATTCCATCTCTCCTTTTTTTAGATTAGACTTGTGCTCTTAGAAACACAGTTTGATTTTGCTGGCCAAATTCCAACTGCAATTTGCCTAACTAATTGCTTCTTGTGCTCTTAATTGGAGAAAAAGCATTCCTGAGTTTCCAGTCTTGCCTAATTTCCTTTTATAGTGTCCTTAACTCAGTATAGACCAGGGGCAGCCTTCACCCAGAGGTGATGGATCTCTGAGGGTAGATGATGGCACACTTAGGTATGCTGAGCACGTCCCGTATCACTTGCAGTGCCGTGTCAGTCATTGCTTCTCAAGATCCAGCACACCCAGCAAAGCAACACTCCCCTCTGATCACCAGATGTGATCAGTTCTGTGGAAACCAGCCCAAGCAGAATCCTTCCTGTGCCTCAGACAGGCATGCAAATGAGAGATGAGTGAGGCCTTTAATTTCTGGATCAGGAGCAGCAGTGAATTGCCAGGGCTGGCTGGGCCACCCAGAGCTCTCCCATGTCTTTGTCCAGTGCTGCAGAACTTGAATCTTCAGAGGAGGAGAGGCAGAAGCCATCCGAGTGCTCGGTACTGTAGAGTAAGCTTTCCCATGTCCTCCTAAATGAGCCCTGCCAGTGTATCCTGTAACTCCTGCTCTTCTCCTTTCAGTCTTTCTGAGAGCCAAGCAAGGAAATTAATAGAATCTGCACATGTGAGGCTGATCCCAAAATTAAATGCTTTATGGTTTGTTAAACTAAACCAATCCATTTGAATGTTGATGGTGCTACTCCTGTAGTTCTACTTGCTAGGTTTGATACTCTCATGCATATGAAAAGCACAGCTTTCAGCAGACATTATGTTTGAGTTATGTAGTGTGATAGCCCAACAGAAAAAGAATTTTAGAAACTGCAATTATTTCTTTTGGAATGTGACTTTAAAATGTGCCAAGTTCCTATTTAGGCAGCTAATCATGGGAAAGGTGCAACGGGAGAGTGGATTGCGCAGACCTGCAACAGCAGCTGCCCTTTGGTTAATTCAGGGAACTCTCAGGAAGTGCAGATTTTTTACAGGTCGTTTCTGGGCAATAGGGGTACACAGCTGAGGTTGTATCGGGGGTTTAATGAAAGGTTAACCACTGATTTGTTTGCATTCTGAGTTCAGGAAAGGCAAGTGATTTATCTGCGCCCCAGTTTTTTCTCAATGAAATTGGGGTTAAAATACAGTTCCTTCTTCAACAAGACACTGAGAGTTGGTGTATAATGCTTTTTAGCTGTATTTCCATGGCAGCTGATGAGACCTGATGTCCTTTTTTCTTCAGACTTGCTGCTTGCAGAGACTGCAAGTGCAGTACCAAGGTCAGCACTGAGGCTGCAGTGTAGATATGTCAAAGCTTTCAGATCCCTGAAAGGAGAGATGCTGCTGTACTAAGCAGTGTTAATTCCTCAGGTGAATCACCCTTTCTCCTCTTCACACATTGCTGCTTTGTGAATCACACACTACTGTGAGATAGCACTGTGGTATCCTTCCTTCCAATTCCCCTCCTCCCACCTCTGTTTTCGTGTCCCCACTCAACTGTGTTTTATTGTCACTGTAGAGAGAGTAACACTGACCTTTTCTGTTCTACTCTGCATTCTTTGTCTCCTCCTCAGTTCATTTACTTTAGCAATAAAATAACGTGGCTCCGGACAAGGGTTATTTACACCACCTGTCTGAAGGCAGTTTGACGAGGCTTGAGTAAATATAGATATGGTGAAGAACCCCACACAGATTCCAAGTGAATGATTTCCAGCCTTCAAGATCAGACCCATTCTTTCAAAACTGGAGGTTTTCTACAGCTAATTGGGCTCAACTGTCAGTAAGAATCAAAAAAGTGCTTTCATTTTGACCTATTGCTGGAGGTTATTCCACGTCAGATGTGATGAATCCATGGTACACTGTATTCTCTGTGATGTGATATGTTGCATAACAGACTTTGCATTTATTTAACGCCATGCTCAAATAAATAATGTATTAGTACAATGCTAATTTTGAGAAATTAGTAGGGCCATGATACACTTGTGGGATTTTCTTCTGAACATATTTTTTTTTCATTAGGTGCAGGAAAGATGGGGATTCTTTACCACATGTAGTGATGGGACAAAGTGGAACTGTCTTAAACTGACAGAGGGCAGGTTTAGATTAGATATTACCAAAAAATCAATATTGTGAGGGTCGTGAGGCCCTGGTACAAGTTGCCCAGAGAAGTTGTGAATGCTGCAAGGCTGGAAGGGTCCAAGGCCAGGTTGGATGGGACTCTGAGCAACCTGGGCTACTGGAAGGTGTCCCTGCCCATGGCAGGGGGGGTTGGAACTTGATGATCTTTGAGCTCCTTTCCAACTCAAACCATTCTGTGATTCTGTGACTACACAAATACCTTTGTAATGTATTCTGGAAAATTTTCCCTTTATGAAAAATTCCTCCAATGTAAATTCATCATTGGAGTGCATGCAATGTATTATCAGTCAGATGTTTATCTCAGTGAGAACACTGCATTTCATTAGCAAAGCTCCATAACTACATTGTCATAACTGAAATTACAGTTTGGTTCAAAACAGGAATAGAAACATCATCTACATGAAAGACTGAAAAAACCCTTTAATAATAAGTTCTTAATCCTCTCTTGTGCTCAGCTGGAAACAATTAATACTATCTTTCTAATGGCTTTCTTCGACTTACAAAAATGGGGAGAAGAAAAAATAGAACTATATTTCTTTAAAGAAACCTGAATAAAACTCAAATGCTTTGGGCCAGCTTTGCAGCTTGTGAAAAATCAATGTTGCTTCAATTACTTCATTGACTTCAATATAGTGGTGTTTCTTCACAGTAGTGAGGAGCTACATAGTGATTAATAACAAGAATACCTTGGACTTACATAGTGATTTTTATCTTGAGACTCCTAATTGCTTGTCAAACCCTCTCTCTGTCCTATAGTTTGTGAACATGAAGTAATGTATTCAGGAGCATAAACACTTCAAGACAATTACAAATTTAGTCAGACTGATGTCTTATTAAGAAGTCTTATTTAATTTTCTTATTTTTATACATATGATACAGGCAAGAGAAATGTCTGGAGGTAGTTGAAATTGTGAACAGTCCTTTTGGACAGTGTAAAGTCTTTCTGATACTCAAACACAGCTTTCAATTCTGCTGTTATATTGCAGACAAGATGAGCAACTATCTTAAGTCTAAAACTTTGGCAAGATACTATACAAGCTATTATTCCTTGAAATGGTACAGATTACTTACTACTGCTCCCTCTGTGTTCCCTTCAGTTTGCTGCATAATCCACATATGCAGTCTGGCCATTTCTTTCCTCAAGCAAAATTTTTTTCTTGTCCCTATCAAGCTTTTCTTAGTTCTTTTTGGGACTCTGTATAATTTTACTCATTCCAGAGTGGTGGGGGGTTTTTTTGCAGGAAACACAATGCATTACAGACTCCTGTTAACTTTTCATGGCTACTTAAGGAAAGAGGGGATAAGGATGACCTTGTGTAAGACATGTCTAAGGATCAAAGATAATCACAGTTGTTACAATCAGTGTACAGAATCCTGCAGCTAACATCATTCAAGCTTCCAAAGGATGCCCTATGGAAAGCAAGGACTGGCAAGGATATTTGCCTGGTGATGCTCTGCAACTCATCAGCAGAGTCTGTCCTCGCTACTCACTGGACCTGGAGGCATGGAGTTCCAGCATGCCAGATTTAGGATGTTTTCCTCTAATGCATAACTTCCTAGGCTGTTTGTAGTCTTTCTACTTAATTCTGCTTTACTTAAATCTGGTGAAGGGATGAAAGCCTGGCTTACAAATACCTCTGACTATAAATATTTGTTTATTCTTCAGATTATTTGGAGCCCTGATAGCAAAAACTCCTGATGAACCTGCTGGCTATCAAACAGCAACACCCCACATTACATTAAGGTAGTTGAAGAGCTTGGAATTTGTTTCAAGTCCCTGTGAAGCACTCTGTGCTCTCCAGCAGCAGAAACAGTGATAAGTTTTACCCACATATGGGACTGTAGTACTGTGTCGTACATGTCTGTGGGTATCCATGGCTCAAGAACAATTTTCTGTTCTGAATGGATGATCTGACAAGTTAGCAATACCCATTTAAACTACCTCCCATTCTTAAACTGGTGCTGACCCAATACTTGATGAAAGCTGTTCTTACCACGAAGTATTCAGTACCTACTGTACAAATATAAGAAGTGGAACCTCTATCTCCCATCTGTTGAAGTACCTAAAGCATTAAGACTATGATCCATGCTGGAGATGACTAAACATTTTGATATCAGGTAGTTTAAAATCTGTAAGTGGTACTGCATGTCAAATTCCTTGCAAGTTATTAAAATTTGAAAAGCATGAAAGATGTATTAAAATGTGAACTAAAATGTTCAAAATAAAACCTTATTTTCTTCAATAACAGTCTGCAAGATGTAAGCACAAAACTCCACATGCAAAATCCCTCACTCCCTGTTCAATAATTAAGGGTTGGACATGATTATTAATGATGCAGACCTTCAAAAGTTATAATTGCACATGTAAAGCTGGAGTAACTAGGTATTATTTCCATATTTTTTAGAGCTCAGAAAATAATTTGATGCAACTCCATATAACTTTCAATAAAATCACATCTTAGTTTAGTAGCCCTATTTGCAATTTGTTTCTTAACATTGGAACATTTTCATCTTGTTTTGTAAATGAGTCTTCATAGATGAGCACAGCCATCTGGCTGAAGTGCTTTAGGAGTCTGTTTTGCAGAGTGCACCCTAAAATATTGTTTCTTTTTGATTATAGTTATCAGTTCTGGCTGAATGTGGACTAATGTTCTCAGAAACTGGCATGCTGGGCTTGGGACAAGCTTCAAAGGCTATGGCTTTTATGTTCTGGACCTTTCTTTGTGTTTGCTTTTAAGAATATATTTGGATTTATAATGCCAATGTTTTGGAGACAGCACTGTTTGTGAACAACTATGTTTTTAAGAAGCTGGGACGTCAGCCAGCTGCAAGTGGACGCTGAGATTACTCAGAGACTTATGGCAGGCAGGGATGATCAGTCCGAGTCAGATGCTGAATGAAGCAGGACCCTGTCACATACTTGGATCTGAAAGGTATTTTAACTGCAGGATGTGATACCAGGAGCAGTGGTGCAAACAAAGAAAATAACCTCAGCAAAAGGATGGAGCAATTAAAAGCCCTGCAGGAGAGGTACAGTGCAAAGGACAGCTGCGGAAGGTTAAATGAGTGGATGCCAGCACAAACAGGATGATTGCTCAGAGGGTAGCTTTATTTTGGGTGACAATATTGCATCATTTCAATAGCTTCCAGTTAGCCCAAGCAGCAAAAGCTAACTGTAAAACTTTATAGACATGTAACATTAAAGCATCTCAAAAAAAATGCAGGAAAAGTACATTATTGAGCATTTAGCACTACTCAGACTGTCTAAATCTGGTCTTATAAATTAGGTAGCTAAATTAGAGGGCTGAGTTTCGTATGTCATTAATGGAAAGAGAGAGAAAGGAAAGGGCTGAGAGAAGGAGGCTCTTTAAAGAGTAATTTGGAGCCCAGTTTAAATGCTGTAGTTGTCCTAGGAAGGAATATCTCTCTGTCTTCACTGACTGTACAGGAAGTTGTAGAAAACAAGCCCTCTCAGTTATGTAAAGTAAGGTATGTAAATATTTACCAAAGAGTACAGAAAGACTTTCAGAAAACAGAGTCTGCAATCAAAAGGAGAAGAAACAGACTGATAATTTGAGGAGGCAATTCAATACCTGAGAAAAGACCAAATTAAAACGGGGACATGGGGTAAAAATCTGAAAGAGAGAATGCATGAGAGCACAAGAGGCAGGCTAAAACTAGTCCATGACAGAACAACCACAATTTAATAACAAGAAATTGTTTTGTCCAGAACAGCAGCTGTAGGCAACAGACAATGCTCAGACAGTGCAACTCTGATAAAAGAAGCTTGAGGCAGGAAGACATGTGAGGGTCAAAGTAAGCCTGCCGAAAACCAGCACATGCTGTGGTAAATAACACAAGCTGAGCTTGGCTTGTTAGTCATAACACAAGACAGAAGAACTTCAGTGAACTGGATCACTTTGCAACAATTTTCTGCTACTAACAGAGCATGCTGGTGTGTGTTTCAGCAAAACAGCAGCAAAACCAGCAGCTTCAGCTCTGAAAAAAACCACCACAATTGCAAAAGCCAATACTTGGTGTAGAAGATAGAGATCTGAGAGTACATGGGATACTTCTTTGTCCATTTAAATTGGACAAAGATCTGCCAGACAGTACAGTGCCCCAAAAAGTAATGGAGCAATGAAGAAAAGACTACCAACAGTTCAAGAAAGTACTTGAAGCCCCTACCTCTTGTCTCCATGCAGCATGTTAATTTGCAATAGTAGTATATTTAAAGTACCCATTAGGGAACTAAAAATGATCATAGAATCACAGAATGATTTGTGTTGGAAGAGACCTTAAAGATATAGTTCCAAACCCCACTGCCTGGGCAGGAACACTTTCCACTAGACCAATGGAACCTGGTCTTGAACACTTTCAGGGATGGGGCAGCCATAACTTCTCTGGGCAAGCCATTCCAGTTCCCCACCACACTCAAAGTAAAGAATTTTTTTTCTAATATCTAATCTAAAACCTTTCCTCTTTCAGTTTAAAGCCACTCCCCTTTGTCCTATCACTACATATTTTGTAAATAGTCTCTCTCCATCTTTCCTGCAGGCTGCCCTCAGGTACTGGAAGGCTGCAATTAGGTCACCCTGAAGCCCTCCCTTTTCTACTTTTTGTTCAAATCAAGAGCCTGATTTCAACTGAAGTTCAGGAGAACAGAACAACTGAGGAAAAGTTTAAGGATATCTTCCAAGGCAGAAGGAAGATCTTTGCAGAGTGGAGTTGAGGGAGTCGTCCTGGACCACAGTTTGTGACCCCAGCAAAGGTCCTCGTAAAGCATATGCTAAAATAATGTCTGAAATGCTTTTTCCTCAGAAAGCAATTGAACAAATGGAGGGAATAACTTTTCACATTTAAAGAAGAGATGAAACACTTCACTGAAGTAACACTTCACATAGCAAAAATGAGTAAATACACCAAAGGGAGTGCTCTTTACTGTTTCTACTGTTTACACAGGATGACATTCTAGGTGAAATTTTGTCAAATATTTTTCTCTCCTTTTTGTATCTGCAGGGTCCTGCAGGGTTCTGTTGGCAAAATAGAGTGCATACACTGGAATAGTTGTTTTATAAGGTGTTGACCACACGCTGCCACATTTGTTCTCTTTGGCACGAGGTGTTTCACCAGAAAGTGTCCTGGACAGTTTCTGCTGCAGACTAGGAACATTTGCAGAGAGGTTGGCTTTGATCTGAGAGAGACCATCTGAAAAGACTCACATGAAAATGGGGGTAGTAACGTGATTACTTGGCCAGAGGTGAACAAACACAAATATCAATACATGATAATAGAATTAGCATGCTGCAATTAGCAAATGCCACAACATATTGTGGTATTGGTATTCACTGGTAATTCTTCTCAACAGAGAAGGGAACAAGTAGTCATCAGGAAAGCAATTGCTGCCTAACCTAGTTTGTCTGCACAAGCAATGTGAGGGTAGTGCTCTGCCAGGCAGCCGGCACTACAAAGTGCCTGGAACAGAAAGTTTAAGAAATTTGTGACACTAAAGGGTAATTACAGAGTCTGTCCTACGAGCAATGGCTATAGAGAGTTCAAGAAGGCCAACACACTCCTCTTACGATCGTATAGTCAGACCCAGAGGCTGCTAACTCATTTGTCACTAGCAAAAGCTGATAGAAATGCATAAACAAATTGACACAAAGCCTGTCTCAAAGGCAACAAATTTTTATATAAGTTTTGCAAAATTGGATACTTGTGTAAGGAAGAGAGGCAGTATTGGTCTCTTCACTGAAGAAAGATTGCAGCACAAACTTAGCCTTTATTAGACACCAGATAAACCACAAGAGGGGCATCATGAGTGCTCCAGTTAAAAGAAAAGTCTCAGTGAGAGGCAGCAGGTTATTAAAGCAGCTGGGAATCCAACCACAAGACAAATCCATAGGCTTCATTAGTTTTGATGCTTGTGGAAATAGTTGTTATTTATGGGATGCCAGCACTCACTGAAACCTCCCATTAATAACTTCCTGCCATAGTCAAAAGCAGTTTCACAAACAGATCATTGTTTTTCACCTCCCAAAATATGATTCACAAATAGAATATAAAACTGGGAGTAGTTTGATGTTAAAAACAAAAAGCAGAAGCAACCCAAAGGCAAACCACAACCTTTTTGAAGACCTGATAAAGTGATAGCAGAACAAGGTCGAGGGCTATGTTACCTTCGTGCTAACAGCTTAAAAAGGCAGCTGAGTTCTTACAAAATGTAGGTTTTGACTCATGGAGTTCCTGCTGAGAATGAGTTCCCACAACAGAAATTAAGACTAATGCACAGGATAACATATATCCAGTCTCCAGTTAATTGGAAGACCTCAGTAATAATAAGAAGGAGGTATTAAAAGGCACAGGGTTGGTGATTCCAAAGACACTACAGAGAGAAAGAAAATCCACCAAAAACTATCTGGAGGTAACTTAGGCTTTTAAAAATCTATGGGAAGAGACAGATGCTTTTATACTGGCCTTAAATGAACGTTGACATTAAAGCAGTTGTTAGAGCTCTGAAAAATACAGAGCAAGTCAAGTGAAAGAGCCCACGTTGATGGCACATGAAAAATAAGTTTCCTCAAGCAAGAGATACAGTCCTGTGCTCTTTCATGAGCATATCACTCTACTTTTTTTCCCAGTTTGATTTAGTTTTCTCCTCAGTCTAAAATAGTAATGAATATAAAGAGTATACAATCCTCTTTGTAAATGGAGTTTCTGAATATCTAAGACCCTCTACAGGAACAGGGATAATTTATCTGAATTCTACTTTTGTACCATTTATTTTATAGAAAACTCTACTATTTGTGGTTCTTCTCACAGTTATGGTCAGCTGCAAATCAACCATAATTTCAAGATGCTTTCATACAGGATACCCATTATTGCACATCCGGTACACCTTCTGAGAACTGTGAATATCTTTTTGGTTTGTAAAGTTAAAAGTACAATTCTGGGCCACTTTTCCTGGGTTTACCCTAATGTCTGACCAATCTTACCTGCTTTCACTTGTGGCATTAGAGGTTATTAGAATATTTTGCTTTCTACAGATAGGCATTCCCAAACACTTACCGAGCATGAAATCAAATTAAAAAGAAGGAAAATGCAGAAAAAATAATGACAAGATTATTTTAAGTTTTTGATGTTCCTGAATCAAGAGATTATGTTGTCTGTGTATTGCATTCATTTGTGTATTTTGTGGTTAAGGTACAGAGGTATCTGAAGTTTCCAGATACCGTTTTCAAATAGTTTTCTTCCTATTTTCAATTTTATTCCCTTTCTTCCCCCAGACTTTCACAACCAAAGAAAATCAAGTTCCAATTATCTTCTTTCAGTATCAAGGACACAACTTTTTTTCATTGTGTTTTTTTCTGTTCCTAAACTTATGTTACTTTGCTTATTTGTTTTCTCTCTTCTGCATTGCCTTGGTTTCCTGGATCCTTAGCTTTCTTCTGACTGCTCAGACTGGTTTCCCAAATTGCACCAGGCAAACAACCTCTCCCTCCTCCTACAAAAAGCACCTCCCCAAACCTTTGCTGGTTTTCCCTCCTCACTGTTGTGCTCTTCATGCTCCACAGTAGATGCATCCTGTTCTATAGAAGCGTGCAGTGCCCACCAGCTGCAGATGTGGCTATTGGAGTATTTCACACGTGTTAACCATGTATCCTTAAATATCTATGCCATTTGTGACTTCTGTTTGGTTTGTTTTCTATACTAGTTTAATCAAATAACTTATCAAATTATTTCTACCAGCTCTCTTAGCAGCTTCACTCTCTGCTGTAAAACAACTTCAGCTAAGTTTGGAGGTGGAGGCAGGGTGGGGGTGTTCTATGAATACAATATCTTCCCTCACGAGCTTATTAAAAATATTTCCAATAAGCAGTGTACCTACCAGATCACAGCTTTCAGAAACGGACTGCTGTTTTGCTTTGGCATTCAAGAGTACACTAAGCAAGAGTCAGCCTGGGGAGCCTATTCATGCAAACAAATTCATTCACAGTCAGTATCCTGAGCTTTGCCCCTCGTCTAACAAGTTCCTGATCTTGCTAAGAACGTGTTATGTAACTGGGACAAAAGTGTCAGAAAATCAATTGTCACACTTCATCTTTTCTTGAAACTAGCAATTTTTTCACTGAGGTCATGAAACAATTAGTATCACCCATTTGGAGTAACAATTACAATGCAAGATAAATAACCTTTCTCACTCAGACAGTATTAATCAAGGTACATGTGCAAGTATATACATCTATATAAGTATACAAACACGTGTGCGTCTCTTTAACAAGAACTACTTTTTTTCCTTACCTAAATGACAATTTTGTCTATCTTTTTTAATAATTTTTTTCCCCCTGCCCTTATCTGTGCTGTCTTGAATATAAGTACATGGGCAAAGCAGCTACCCTGTGAGCTAATTTCCCTCAGGGCTTTGAACTAAGCCATTACCTACTCCAGACCTCAGCAGAGAAAAGCACTCTGTGCCACCAGGGTGGCAGAATTCTGTGTCATTTAGATGTTCCCTTTTTCACAGAAGTGATAAGTACTGGATCTGTCAAGTGCCAAAATCATTGACTGTGACCCAAATTCTCCCTTAAACATGGTATGGAGAGAGAACCTACACATGTTGCATTAACTTCTCAGTCCTACTCTATCTACAGGTGCTTACTTTGACCTTACATAGGGACTGATAAGCTTATTCACAGAAAGGAATAATCCCCTCCACAAAAGTCTTGTTTCTATTTTATGGCAGAGTTGGAAGTTTCTGACCTATCTTAATTTGCTTATTGTATTTCTGTTAACTGGAATTACCACAACTTGGTATCAGTTCTTCACAACAAATTCTGTGCACACTTCGAGCCCTAAAGAGGAACTTTTGATACATTGTCAGATTAGAGTTTTGCTTTTGTTAAAAATAATGAGCAACATTTGAGAATGATGAAAGTAATAATCCCCCCAATTAGTTTGTGACCTCTTTATTGTGGTTATGGGAGCTATAGACCCCAAGCTTTATTCTAATTATGAAATGAGAACACTGAAGTTACTGAGATAGGCTGGTTTGAAGAGACTGTAAAAATGACTAACAGTGGTGAGTTATGTTGTTTCTAAGAGCAACCAGCTTTGCTTCTGTTTTGTTGGCAATCTTGTTGGCTGACATTTAGAACAAAATGTAATTGTTTTGACTGCAAATACTTGCAATTGAAAGATAATAGTCCATGAAAATGCCTTTCTGAAAAATACGCTTAAAAAATTGCAATCAGTTCACTTTTGTGTTCATGTGCCTTTGTTTCAGACATTCATTTGCTAAATACTGGGACACTCATTCCTAGAGACTGTTTTTTTGAGTAAATACAACTGATAGCTATGAAATGCTATCTTCTCAAACAAGCTGTTTTAATAATAATATTTGGGGGACACTGTTTAGCAGATAACTATTGCTGAGTGTATCAGAAGACAAAGATATAATAGTCCAGGTATTTCTTATTTCTCCTTTACAGCCTATAAGCAAATTATGTAGTCAATTGCTTATAAGAATGGTGTGAATTAAAGTTAAAAATACTATATTATTTTAAGGATACTAAACATTAAAAAATATATTGGTAGGTTAAAGAAAATTCTTAGGTTTCTATAAACTCTATGTGAAATAAGAATATAAATTAAATTGATAATAGTAAACATACTGTTTTCTTTTCCTCAGAATTAGTATTCTATAAAAGCCAGGGGAATACCTACTGTTCAATTCCTTGGCTCAAAAGGGACGCTTCCCTTTCCAACTTTTTATGACTCATTCATAGGGCAGGTAATTTATTTAAAACTTCATGTGAAATTTTTTGGTCTGCACATGGATTCATGGATTCATGAATTCATATTTGTCATATCTGACAAATAACTCAAATAAATCAGAAGAAACAAACATTAGTACAGGACAGTAGAATTAGAGCTAGACCCTTCTGCCCAATCAAAATTCTGCAGGAATTCATCTTACACAATTCCAGTTTCTGCAGTCAAATAACCAGTGTGACATCATCTGAACTCTGAGTACTTTCAAAAGCCTGCATTTTCCAGTCATAAAAGGAAACCATAATTTATTTTTTGTAATAAAATACTGTTGCTACAAATGATTTTGTTAGCTTCAGTGAGGCCAGTGTGGTGAAGCTAATGCTTCTGTAGAATGGCACACTGAGAATGTTTGATGATACAAAAAGCAGAGAGGGAAAGAAGAAAAGGAGGCAGGGAGAGGAGACTTTGTTTTTTAACCAGTTCAAAATTATTATAATATAGTTTGTTGAATAGTTGCTGTAGTTGCAAAGTCATGAACTCCAAAATGTAAAAAATGTTATTATTGAAACCATTTTTGCCATTAGCATTCACCCTGCTTGCATATCTGCCCTATCATACATGGTTTTGATTACCCAAACAGGTCCTTAAAAAGTGAGGATGGATGTGAACTCAAGATATGCAGGGTACATGAAATGAGGGGAAATGTGCATGGATTAAAAAGCAACCTAAAAAAAAAACCCACAACAGAAAAAAGTTAAATAATTGATTATGAGAGTTTACATGATTTTACAATTTTATATTCTCCATTAGCATATCAAGTTTTAATGACACTCTTGGGTTTGTTTCAGTTTTCCCACCAGTGACAGTGTTTTGCATTTTCTTCAGACAAACAACTGGTGAACTGCACAGGAGAAACACTGGCAATGAGTCTAGGTAAAGTTAGGTCAAATGCACAGATCAACTCACCCAAAAATTAGAAAACTCAGTATTTTGTCAAGTCTCGTTGTTAAGTGTTATTTGGAATAAAAGCACATTAGAAGGTTTATATTGATTGATTGACAGAGTTAAAAACACAAGGGTTATGCTACAAGATTTGTAAAATCCATGTTTGACAGCTCTGATATGACAGAGACAGCAGAATAAAAAAATACCTTTGATAAGGCTTTTTTTTATTATTATATTCTTTTGTATTTTGTGGAACTATTATTATTATAAAAATGTAAAACCTTCCTAGATACATGGAAAATTTCTGAAATTGTGGTTATTAGTTATTTGACACTTAGGAAAAAAGCTATTGTGCCAAGCTTTTCTTCTTATTTTAATCTGTTTAAATTCAGAGCCATTTTTCTCAATGTCTTGGCATTTCTGAGGATGATGTGAGGAAGGACAAAGAGCTTATAGTGACAGTAGTAGGGACAAACATCAGTGAGAATTTAATTTGTGAAAGCTTTGATTCCAAACCACAAGAGCACATTTTAACAACATGTAAATAATCAATGATGACTCAATTCTACAAGCACTAAAGGAAGCAAAATACTCAGAAATTGAACCGATGACCCTGAAAACCAGCTCAGATTCAAAGGTGATTTGATGTTTGGAGCTTCTGAAAAAGCACAGATTGAGGAATTTTTTTCTGCTGGCAATTCTAAATAAATTGGTTATTAAATGGAATTAATAGATTTCAAGAGCAGATGATATATGTCCCCTCAACAAGAATAAAATTTCTACAATAAGTCTAGTCTCAAAATGGGAAAGTTTTGGGGTATGAAATGCAATTATAGACAAAAGTATTCATCTAATACAAAAACAGACTGGAAGTCTCCGAATTGCAGATCAGTGGAAGCTGGGGGGTGAGTCAGGGGAGTAAGAATAAGAATTTCTTGCTATATTCCTTGATATAACATGAGGTATTTGTCTCGGGCACTTTGCAGCACGTAGAGGTTTAACCCCAGCCAGCAGCCAAACCCCACACAGCCACCCTCTTGTTCCCTCACCATCAGGACAAGGGAGACAATTGGAAAGGTGGAAGCCAGAAAACTTGTGGATTGAGACAACGACGGTTTAACAGGAAAAGCAAAAGCTGCCCATGCAAGCAAAGCACAACAGAGAATGATCTGCTTCTCATGGGCAGGCAGGTGTTCAGTCACCTCCAGGGAAGTAGTGCCCCATCACATGCAATGGTGACTTAGGAAAACAAACACCATCACTCCAAATGTCCCCTCCTTTTTCCTCCCATTTCATACACTGAGCATGATGCCATAGGGTCTGGAATATCCCTTTGGTCAGTTTGGGTCACCTGTCCTGGCTGTGTCTCCTCCCAACCTCCCATGCACCCCCAGCTTCCTTGCCAGGGTGGCAGTATGAGAAGCAGGAAAGGTCTTGGCTCTGCGTAAGCCCTGCTCAGCAATAACAAAAACATCTTGGTGTTATCAACCCTGTGTTCAGCACAAAGCCCAAACACAGCTCCAGACCAGACGTTGTCGAGAAAATTAACTCTACTCCAGCCAAGAACAGCAGGGAGGTTTTGGCTGGGATAGAGATAATGGAGGGGTTCTGGGAAGCAAAAATAAGTATTTGTTATATTCTTTGATATAGCATAAGGAATTTGCCTCTGACACTTTGCAGCATGTAGGTGTGAATAAGAACCTTGTCGCCTACCACTGGACAAAATCCCCAAGAAACAGGATTCAGGGGGTTGTGAATCTTTGGTCTCATCTGGCAGGGTAGTTCTTATGTTCTTAAAATGGTCCAGACCAATTTTATCAAAAGTCCTGGAAATGACCACCAGATAATGCTTCATAAAACAGTCAGTTTATGGCCTGCTAGCTGCATGGATGACCTTAGCACATTGTTCTGTGTTTGTTATATTGATAAAGGTGAACCAGCACTGTAGGAAGCATGTCAAGCACATCAATCACTGACACTCTTTTATCCCATAGAAGCTGATTATGCACTGTGGACAGGGTGGAGTACAGGAATATTTTTCAAAAAGTTCAAACAGAGGCATATGAAAACATTAAAAGAGCCTTATAGGGAGGGAAAAAAAAATTGTGTGTTTATGAAAGGATTATGATGTTTTCCCCAAGCAACCATCACTGTCAGAAGAGCTCCTCAATTTTATGCTTCTCTCCATGTTTCTCAGTTGGAAGATCATCATCCACGTGAGTAATGTGCATTTGTGACATTACCAGCAGGCCTTGACAGTGACAAGAAGGAAGACAGACACTGCTGTTGTGTTCATGCACTAAGCAATTTTACCCAGGGAAGAGACTGCAGAAGAGATTGACTACAATAATATGATCCTATTCAGTTTCATTTCAAATCATCCTAAAATGCATTTGTGCTGACCTGGTCCTTGGTTACTCAGTTTGATATAGAATACAAAGAGACAGTCAGAAAATGTAAGGGGGAAAAAAATGGTGTGGTGTGTGCTTTCCAGTGCTTTTCTCTAAGGATTTGTGTTAGTGGAAAACACCTCTTTTGGCAGCCCCAGAGACTGCTGCTGCTCCATGTCCCCAGGTCCAACCACTAATGAGGCTGAACACATATTCCCAGCTGCACATGCACACAGAGTACATGTATACAGCACCAAAATACATATATATATATATATACACATACACACACTGCTGGCCATACAGATCACAGAGAGACACACAAGCCACTCACACCAACACTGACAGCACCACCAGACTCATCCTGCTCCCTGCCCTAGCTGAGAAGGATAGAGGTCCATATGNACTGAGCATGATGCCATAGGGTCTGGAATATCCCTTTGGTCAGTTTGGGTCACCTGTCCTGGCTGTGTCTCCTCCCAACCTCCCATGCACCCCCAGCTTCCTTGCCAGGGTGGCAGTATGAGAAGCAGGAAAGGTCTTGGCTCTGCGTAAGCCCTGCTCAGCAATAACAAAAACATCTTGGTGTTATCAACCCTGTGTTCAGCACAAAGCCCAAACACAGCTCCAGACCAGACGTTGTCGAGAAAATTAACTCTACTCCAGCCAAGAACAGCAGGGAGGTTTTGGCTGGGATAGAGATAATGGAGGGGTTCTGGGAAGCAAAAATAAGTATTTGTTATATTCTTTGATATAGCATAAGGAATTTGCCTCTGACACTTTGCAGCATGTAGGTGTGAATAAGAACCTTGTCGCCTACCACTGGACAAAATCCCCAAGAAACAGGATTCAGGGGGTTGTGAATCTTTGGTCTCATCTGGCAGGGTAGTTCTTATGTTCTTAAAATGGTCCAGACCAATTTTATCAAAAGTCCTGGAAATGACCACCAGATAATGCTTCATAAAACAGTCAGTTTATGGCCTGCTAGCTGCATGGATGACCTTAGCACATTGTTCTGTGTTTGTTATATTGATAAAGGTGAACCAGCACTGTAGGAAGCATGTCAAGCACATCAATCACTGACACTCTTTTATCCCATAGAAGCTGATTATGCACTGTGGACAGGGTGGAGTACAGGAATATTTTTCAAAAAGTTCAAACAGAGGCATATGAAAACATTAAAAGAGCCTTATAGGGAGGGAAAAAAAAATTGTGTGTTTATGAAAGGATTATGATGTTTTCCCCAAGCAACCATCAGTCAGAAGAGCTCCTCAATTTTATGCTTCTCTCCATGTTTCTCAGTTGGAAGATCATCATCCACGTGAGTAATGTGCATTTGTGACATTACCAGCAGGCCTTGACAGTGACAAGAAGGAAGACAGACACTGCTGTTGTGTTCATGCACTAAGCAATTTTACCCAGGGAAGAGACTGCAGAAGAGATTGACTACAATAATATGATCCTATTCAGTTTCATTTCAAATCATCCTAAAATGCATTTGTGCTGACCTGGTCCTTGGTTACTCAGTTTGATATAGAATACAAAGAGACAGTCAGAAAATGTAAGGGGGAAAAAAATGGTGTGGTGTGTGCTTTCCAGTGCTTTTCTCTAAGGATTTGTGTTAGTGGAAAACACCTCTTTTGGCAGCCCCAGAGACTGCTGCTGCTCCATGTCCCCAGGTCCAACCACTAATGAGGCTGAACACATATTCCCAGCTGCACATGCACACAGAGTACATGTATACAGCACCAAAATACATATATATATATNATATATATATACACACACATACACACACTGCTTGCCATACAGATCACAGCGAGACACACAAGTCACTCACACCAACACTGACAGCACCACCAGACTCATCCTGCTCCCTGCCCTAGCTGAGGAGGATAGAGGTCCACATGTGGGAATATATATATATATATATATATCTACAAGGTGGAGTCCTCTAGCAGGAGGCCTTAGTCTGCCCAGCAGCTGCCCCTGATCTCAGTGTCCCCAGTTACTGCCACCTGGACATACAAGCTCTCAAAGCTGCAGCCCCACTCCCACTTCTGGTACAGACCATCATCGTCCACACACATAGCCAGAGCTGTCCAGGACTCTCCTGTTCCTAATAATGATCAACACTGTTATGTTGGGGTCTAAATTTGGAGGTCTGGAAAATTATTATTTCCCTTCTCCTAGAAACTGGACTTTTCACAGGATTTCCATTCAAATGTCGGACAAGGAAGCAGTACAACTAACATTTGTTTTTCAAAGCATGATGCGACAAAGAATGAACTTTGTAGAGGGATTACATCAAGGAAAAGTGATCAAGTGTTAGGCAGAAAATGTAATATATATTACTGTGCATAAGGTGAATTACTTCTGCATTGACACTATAGCAAAAGGCTGACCCATCCCAGAGCTGTATGTCATATAGCACGTATCATTTTGTGACATACAGCACTGAGATGACATGTTGATAAACATTGTTCTTTTATGATACACAAAAGGTGAACATCCATGCTACGAGCAGTTTGATAGTGTATTTCTGTGAGTGTTGATAATTCGTCAGAGACCAGGCAGGAGACTGTAAGAGGCTTCATTTTCTCCCCGCAGACAGAACCCAAAGGGTTGCAGCAGGCACTTGTCGCAGGAGCTGTCTCCTGTGTGCTAACACAGGGCTTGGTCCTTTGCTCTCTCCTGTGCAGCATGAATAAAATATCACAGAGAGACTGTAAAATGAAAAGTATTCCTGTGACAGCGGGGTCCAGATGACACCCTTGCAAAGAAATACTTGTTTTACACAGGGCTTAACCACTCTACGCCATTTACTGCCACAAGCTATTTTTGTGGCTTACAGTTTAGCAGATTTCAAAGCAGGATAAAACTTTTACAGACATAATAAGAACACCTGCATTTACATTAAGTCAGATAAAAGGAAAACACAGGATGGATATTAATATGTAGAGAAAAGGTAGGTTTCTGTTTGTCTGGACAACATCTGGCATAAAGCGAACTGATTCCTAGGTTACAAGTAACATGAATAAATAATTAAAGGCTAATCTATTAGGTATAAACCAGCTTTAACTGTTTAGTCCTAGAGAAAAATGTACAAGGCGCATTATCTCACAACTATATAAAAACTTGCACCTTCCTCTGTAACATCTGATATGAGCTACTGACAGGGAGAGGATATGAGAACACTAATGGCATGAGTCATCATGGCAGTTTTGGTGTTTCTTCTCCATAACGTCTCTAGGACTCTTTTGATTATGACAGAAATATCAAAACCACAGAAAATATCATAACACTGCAATATATAGAAGTAAAACTAAAATAGAACTAAAATCTCATTTCCTGCATTTACTCCAACAGAAACTAAAGAAGTGAGGAACACAGGGGTTTTTTCCACACTAAAATATTTTGTGATTTTTTTGTTAGTGGCTAATCCCCTCATAATTAAGTCCCTCCCCCAAAGAGTTTGGGTTTTTTTCACCCAATAAAATCACAGAGTAAAGATGCAACTAATTTTGCAATTTCATTCCTCTTTCATGTCCCCTTTTTCCACCCTCCACTCTATGAGTCCGGTCTTTTAAGACTCCAAGCTCTTCAATTGAAACACTACAGACCTGGGCATGAAAATCTGAGCTGGTAAGTGTACAGGTGAAATGTAGCACCATTCAGGTTTGACATCTCATGTCCTGACTCTTACTTGCCTCCTACTCCTCTGCCTGGTTCAGAACTGAGCAGTCCTCTAAGTTAGAGAGTTCCCACACACAAAATGGATGCAACTCCAGCTTGCATAGTGTGTGCAAGTGTTCCCAGCAGAATGAGCACCTTTAATACAAATTGAAGATACTAACAGCCCTGACAGGCACAGCAGAAACTGTGGAGAAGCAAGTGACCTTGCATTAGTGCTGTGGCTTCTTCTTCTCCCTATTATCCTTCACTACATTTTCAGACCCCCATTCCATCTCATAGCTCTTCCCCTGACAACCTACTTGTTCCTCACCACTGCACTGCTCAGCATGTCTTTGATCTGCATTTCTTCCAGGGAACCCACACAGTGTGCATTTTGCACTTAGTCCTCCCTGCTGTTTCAATTTACAATGTTAAAGCAGCCATAAACTGCTTTACTTTACCTACCTTGGGTATGTTTGGCAAACAAACACTTCTGAGGGCTCGCCTGGTGCAGGTGTTCTCCCCTTGGGTGGGAATCATCTGCAAGTTTCATGTCCACAGAGCTCAACGAGGTGTGAAAGCTGTGCCATCCTGGGTGCTGGAGGGAGCCACACCCTGGCATGGTGGTGCACAGAGGCTGGGGTAGGGCTTGGCCAGTCCTCCTTAAAATGTCCGTGTCCAAATTCTCCAACTAACACAGAGTTGGAGAAGGCCAAAGACAGCATGGGAAGGAGAACATCTATTCGGGTGTTAACCTTCCCCTCGATGAAGAGGAGTGTTTGCAAAGCCAGGGCTCGGGGGTCACCTTAGCACTCCCTACAACTACCTGAGTGAAAGGAGGATGTAACCAGAGGAATAGTCTTAAGCTGTGCCAGGGCAGGGGGAGGACATTAGGGAGGATTTCTTCACAGAAGGGGTGGTTGGAAATTGGAATGGGGTGCCTGGGGAGGAGGAGGATTCACCATCCCTGGAGGTGTTTAGGCTGGACAAGGCACACATCGATGACTCAGAGACCTTTTCCAACCTAACTGATTCTGCGAAGGTAGAATTCGGCTTTGACAAGCCCCACAAGTGCTCGCTCTCACGGTAGTTCCACAGGCTGTGTCGGGGTCGCCATGGCTGAGGGGGATGAGAGGGCTGAGG